>WBNO01026575.1:0-18198 GCA_013400575.1 Peucedramus taeniatus | reverse complement strand
GCCCAAATGACATTATATACCCAAGCTCTCTAAAAAGAAGCATTTCCTATTTTGTCAAATGCACCAGAGTTTGGAGTTCTCCAGAGCTTCCAGATTCTGCAGAGCGGAAAGCGAAACATGAGGCATAATCAAGATATTTATTATACAATACAGAGAAATAATTTCAAAGCAGTATTTTCTTTAAAACTGTTCTCAAAATATTAAACACAACAAAGCCCTACCAGGACTATGGCAAAAACAATCAAAACCAAATTCCAATTATTTAGAAACAACACTTGAACAGGAGTCTAGTCTCCCCCTTTAGCCTGCATTCTTATCAATCTCCTAGCACTTCAAAACACTGCAATATCAAGAAGCCCCTATCTCCACTCAGTTTATTTTTCTGTGAGAAGAGACCCACACTTTATCTCTCAGCTCTGACTGACCTCAAAGGTAAATGTCTCCACCTGACTTTCCAGTTATAGTAAGTCAAGCTCAAGACAAGAGAGCCCAATATGATATACTCTGTTGCATGGTTTACACACTGTTCTCACTCAGGAGTATTCTATTCTGTAAGTACAGACTAATTTGATCTTTAGTCATCTGTATTTTACAGCAGCCTTCCATGTACATCAGAAGGTCTCAGTCCAGTCTTTTATCATTACAAGTGCAACCTGAGGGCTATTTTTCTGTCTTACTGTGTCTGTTACTCAGTGTGCTTCTCACCCGACGCAGGCTAGACCATTATTATTTTTCCAGTACCTAAAACCCACATTCCATTCAGCTGCTACAAAATCTTACTTTATTTTCTTTGCCAAACCCTGAGAGGAAAGTCACTGTTACCACACTTTGATTACCACATCATTTTCCCCAAGGAACTTCAAATGAAAGACTGAAGTTATTTTAAAAAGAAAATTATATCCCCATGAGAAGCCATAAAGTACCAGTCACGTAAGATTTATTATAATGTATTGTATGAGAGATGAGTTTAGCCTAGAGATACACTTGAAAGTTTGCATATTTTCATACATCTAGACCTGACAGAAATGTGCTCCTACATGTATGTGATAAGGTATTAACTTTGATAAGAGCTTAAAGATAGTTCTGAAAATCTTGAGTTCTGCCATCAGCAGTTTATCATTATCTGTAATGCAGGTTATAAGCAGTGAACATGGATCAAACAATTCATATAATTATCATCAATCCGTTTTTGTACTATCTAAATTAAATTTGAGTTTCTAGGAAACTGCCTGTTAGATGTAGAATTTTCCTTTATGGACTCTGAAGGCTATTTTATTTTTTAAATCAGCTATTACTTTAGAAACATTTCCCTCTAACAGTTAGGAAGCTCAATATCATACGATTTTTATCAGGTAAATGTATTCTAGAAATAAGAAGATTACATGCAGGCTGTGCTGAAATAAACTGAACAAATTGTTGCCTTGTATTCATTATATGCCTTGATGGAGGAAATCTTAGCACAGCTCTTATTAGGAGAAGCATGATTTGAATGTTTTGATATTTTTTTCTAGATGTTTAAGGAGAAATAATATACAGTTAAAATTGAAGACACTTGTTAGTGTTCCACAGAAGTGGAAGAGCATGGTAAGCACACTCCAAAGCTTTTACTGTCCAGGTAGTTAATGGGTTATATATTGAGACACTCTGGCACCACTTTATGAAACAAATACTTGCTCTTTATAGTTTTAGTCCACACCTCTGCTGGTGCAAAAGGTGGAGGTAGCCCTACGGTTTGAATTCAACAGTGGTTAACAGGCAATTATAACAGTGCNAGACCAAGCCTCTAGGATCATGGTCTTGGTGTTGGATTGTTGTTCAGAACATGCATCATTCCATGTATTTGGCAAATTACATGATCCTTCCCATTTTAATAAAATGAATTAATATAGTCTCCTGAAGTTGAAGTTTGGAAGTGACACAGTGTGTCACCAATAGCTTTAGTCATATTGATAGCTAATTTGTACATTTTTAGATTATAAATAATTCCTAAGTTTCATTTTGAAAATACTTTATGTAATAGCATGTTTCATTATCTGAAAGCAAGTTTAGTGATATTCCATCTGTAAGTTCTCTAATGTGGTTTGGTTTTTTTCAATTTGATTACAATTGAGTTAATTAAACAGAAAAACACTAATTATTCTTTTTTTAATATTTTTATTTTATCAGAATTTCTGAAGTATTATCATTTTACATCCTGTCTAGAAATGAAAAAAATTCCTTTAGATAAAATAAATTAAATAAAACATAAAAAACCCTTCTCCCTCTTTTTTTATCTATTAATTTTTAAGGAAAAGAAATCCCTCAACAAAGCCTTGTTTGGCTAATTTTTTAGCAGACTCTGAATATTTCTGTGTTTTTAACTCACTGGTAATATTTAACAACCACTCAGATATATTTCTCTACACAAAGGGCATCTGACCCCATCTTGTTCTGCTGGCTGTCTCTTGGAGTGTTTTAGTTTAGAGTTGTATAACTTGCACCTCTTTTTATTTTTATTATTTGCCTTGAGAGCAAACTGTTCTTGTAGAGTCATAAACTTCCCTTTCTCTTCATATTCAGGCTTGATTTGTATTCAGAGCAAAGCAGCATCCTGCTCCAATGTATTTGAAATGTTTCAAGGGAAAGAAAATCCCATTCTCAGGTGTGTTTGAAAGGAGGACCTGGAAAGGAAGCCCAGATTTAGCACTAAGTGCACTTTTGTTTGTTGTGTGAAGAATGAAATGATGCAATCATGGGGTTTTTTTGGTCAGTGTTGCTGCAGCTGCAGAATCCACGCTGACAGAGGACTGGCACTGTAGCAAACTGTTCGTTCTTCTACCTGGACAGTGAGTTTAAGAGATTCTGTTGACATCACAAGAATACTTATTTCACTCTGGTGTCTAAGTGCCAAGTTGTTGCTGAGAGCATTGTCCCATCCCAGGTTCACTGAGACTGTCTGGCTGCAGTGTCCCTTTGGAAGAAGGGAAGGTGTGGGAGATAAGAGGTGGCCACACTGCATCATGCCATTAGCTTTTTGCAAGTTGATGTGATTCATGTACTTTCAGAAAACTTTAGCTGGGCATTTTCCAAGTTCCTTGGGAGAAGAACTTGACCGCTGAGAAAAGGCAACAAAACACATGAATCTGCAGGGTATTAACTGCTTAAACTGTTTTTATTTTCTTTCCACCATATTCCTACATCCTCCAACTATAACAAGGGCTGTGATACATATAGTGCAATCACCTAACTGAAACAGTCAGAATGACAGATGTTTGATCATTTGCAGAATGATCAGTCAATCTACACATTAATTGAATGTTGTCATCACCAAAAACAAGAGGAGCACCAGAATAGACCATAAAAACCCTTAAATATTACATTTTCACAGAAAAATTCCATTCAGAATATGATTGGCTTGCAGCAGAAATTTAAATAACACTCTAGAAATATTGATATGAGATACAGAAAACACCTTGTGTCATTTTGTCATCACCATTATGACAGTGTAAGATCTTGACTGTTATGAGGTAGGAGAAATAAGAAATTATGTCAGCTGGACTTAAGAAGAGACTGCCAGCTAGAAGGGATTTGAATCTTTTGGACAAGTTACTTCAAACTGTTACTATTTTAAGGCAAACCTCAACTCTAGGGTAAGTTATTGAGACAACTCACTTTGTCCTTTTTGGTCTCTGGTTACCTGCAACAGTGACATTCATTCAAAATAACCAGGACTCATAGTAAGCAGGAGAAATAGGGTATCCATGCCTGCACATTTTCTTGTAAATCTCTATAAAGAATGGGTTTGTTCTAGAGAATACTTTATAGTCCTGTAAGGAGTACAGGTGGCAAAATTTTTAATTTTTTTTTAGTATCATACAAAGGGACAGTGACTTATGGCTACATTCCCTGTGTGTTAGCACTGTACAAACAGTACAGAACCACCGAGGCAGCTTTTATCACAAATCTTCCCTTCCCAACTTTCCTGCAAACTCATTTGATGGCTCTACTGATAATTTGTTATATGTTCTGTGTTCTATCTATATTCCCAATTAAGAACAAAGTAATTTTCCTTTCATAGAACAGGGAAAAATCAACCTTCCAAAGGGTTCCTATTTGTAGGGTTGAGGAGACTGAGGCTTTGTCTCTTACTTTTTTTTTTACTTTTCATACTTTGATTAAAGTTTATTTGAAAGCATCATGAAGCCACCTTGGGCTTAAACTTGGTTGGATTTTGTGGTTGATTTTATTTGTTTGCCTGAGTTTGGCCTTTCCAATCTGTGAAATATCTGATATGAGCCTAAATTAATTGCCAAATGCATAGATTATGTTTGTGCATCTTAGAAGAAAAATGCATTTGCAAGATACTTGCCCTTGATAGTCGACGTTCTATTAGCAGATGTAAATTAAACATTTTTGAAACAGTTATGCAAATGAATTAGACATTTGCAAACACAGATGTGCAGGTCTGTTCAGATCACCCTTTTCTTACCAAAGCCAAATACTAACTTTCATACCCATATACAAACAGATTTTTTTTAAACTTTTATTCTCAAGATCTAGCATTTTAGAGCAGAGTAATTAATTTTGTGATGGAAATGTTGTGAATTATTGCAAAATAAGAGACTGTATGAAGCAAAAATCTTCATAAAATGTACCATAATTTGCCTACACCTCGGTACACAGAGGGGGAAAAAAGGAGGGAGTAGAGCAACTTTTGAATATTCGTACATGAAAGCAGCACATTTGGGCACTGATTTGCTTCAGCAGCCATTACTACTAAAGGTTGCAGACTGATGTTTCACATCCCTTTGTCAGAGGTACCTGACTCTGACAAAGTCAAGTCATTAGGGTTGTGAGGACGCCCAGAGGGAAGGAGACCCTTATGTAGAAGTAATTTCTAGGAGTTACAAATGAAGCAGATCTCCAAAGTAACATAATGACTGCCTCCCCATTATGCTGATGCACTTTTAACAGATGTGTCCAGGCCCCAAGTAAGGATTATCTTAATTTGTTTTGCCTGTTTCTTATATGCACATGCTCTTTATAGCAAGTATCCCTTCCACAATGTTCTGAGCCAAATCTTCCATTCTGTTTTCTTCTTTATATCAAATTTTGATACACACACTGCAATCAGAACAGTACTGTCATGGTTCAATGCTGTGCCAAGACAAGAGCATAGTTCATGTGTTGGACTCGAGCTGATTCCCTTGCGTTCTGCATTTATCTGGGACACAATTGATTTCAATGGAATCATTTCTGTAGAAACGGCTATATTTTTAAAAAATTGCCCTCACTTGGTCTTATGAAACACCATAGATATCATCCTCTAGTCTGCTCCCTAATCCCAGTTCATTAAAGGGTGCAACTTGCCTCTTCCTATGAGTGAAGCTGAGACTGAAGAAAGAAGTCTGATTTTTAGTGTTTCTTTTTAATTCAAATTTCAGTTCACTTTCAGGTCAATCATAATTAGGCTTTATATTTATGCTTTATTAATTTATTAAGGGAACATATGCATACAAATCATGAAACTCTTCAGATTGGTGCTGTTTGATGATAGACAGTGGGCTTTATGCAAAAGCTTTATAAGACTGTTTTTTTAAAAAAATAGGTAGTCATCAAATCAGCTTTCATGTGACTCTATTCCACATATTTTTCAATTTTTTTTCTAAAAATCTTGGTAATTGCTACTAGACTTGGCTAAATGCTTGCTACTTATTTCCCACTGCATTGAAGGACAATGGAACACTCACTGACTGTAGTTAAAAACAGAATTTCACCCCTTGCACCTAATGTTCTGTTTTCACATCTTTTCATACCCTTTATTTCCCTTATATCATCCAGCATAAAGTGACCAATTCAATCTGAAGATTCAAACTGACTCAAAAGGATTTGCATTTGATCCTCACATTCAGCTGTATATGCTCTGGATGAGCATAAATGCTCTCCGAAGCAATTACATTTTCAAGGGGCATTTTGAGAGTCAGACATACAGAATATTCCACTTTCTACATCCTGCGACTCTTTTCTTCCTGGCAAATTTTTTTTTACTTGTCTTTGTTTATATGGTTGACAATTTCTAGAAACAGATGTCATTAATTGATACAGAAATGTGGATCGGTACCAAATAGAGTTCTCTGAGATCTTTTTCTGAGAGTTCTGATAAAACAGGAATGAGTAAAAAATGCACTGACACAGTTTACTGTCCCTCAATTGTTTTAGCTTTAATTGAAGAATTTAGGAGGTGAGCATGTTTCAATCTGCTATCAGTGTATCGGCAAAATTTCAAATAAACACCTCCCAGATGCTCGGTGGAAGGTGGCTCTGAGCACTTCAGAGCTTCTCTTGGGCAGTTCTTTACTTTACTATTATGAAAGAAATAAGATTGAAAACATTTTCTTTCCTGACTTTTCATACAAGATCTTCATTTGTGGATAAAATATGACAAAAAACAGTACAGTGAAACAGCCAATGCAACATTGCCAGCACACACTCCTGTCTCATCTTCCATTTCAAGCTGTTACTTCCATGCTGTGGTTACCACAGCTAAGGACTGTCTTGAATAGTTAACAGCTTATAGCAAGAGCACCTTGATGCTACATGATGTAATAAGTGCCAGATGAAAGCAGTGTACTTAGGGAAACACACCTGTGACTTCTGCAGCTTTTCATTTTTATAAAAATTGGACCACTATATTTTTGCAAGATTGTTTCATCATTATGTCTGAGCAGTGCTATAGGGTGGGAATATTAGTGCAATATGCGGAGAAGTTGACCAAGCAAATTTCTTTTCTCCAGTCTCAGAATAGAGCTTTTTCTTTTTTCCCTATATTGATGACATTTTTCCTGCCCTCATGAAGTGAAACTTTACTCTTTCCTCTTCCTTCAGCTCAGAAAGGATCCTTTTTCAGATCAGGAAGAAATGTCCTCTGTTGCCTAATACTCTCATAAAGCAGAAAGCATTTGCTTGATCTAAAATGTAAGGGTTACCTACTCTAATTATAGACACATAGAATAGTTTGGGTTGGAAAGGACCTTTAAAGGCCACCTAGTCCAACCTCCAAGCAATAAGCAGGGACATCTTTAATTAGATCAGGTTACTCAAAGTTTTATCCAATCTGACCTTAAATGTTTTGAGGGATGGGGCATCTACTACCTCTCTGAGCAATTGGAGGATTCATTTTCTTGCCACACTCATTGAAAAAAAATATTCTTCCTTCATAAATATATAAATCCTTTCTTTATAAATATATAAATATCATAACATATAATCTTCAAAATAGTATTGTTTATGGGTTTTGGTTTACCTGTCTTGGGGTAAATTTCTGAGAATAAGTTCTTTTCTGAACAAAAAGGTACCAAAGATGAATTCTTATTTACAAGATCAGTATGATGCATCAGCACAGTTGCAATGGTTTGCCAGTCCTTATTGACTTATCTTTCCTTTCTAAATCATGAATCTAAAATATATATTTTGAACTGATTTATACAGGTCTTCTACTGATGAGATACCATACAATTTATCAATCAAAACCAATTGATAACAAGACCCTTTTTCCTTGCCAATTTTTCTACGTTAGCATAGATCTCACAGCAAAAAACTGATATAAGATTTCTTCTTCCTGACTATGATTACTATGATTATGCATTTAGTGTGTTCTCTGTATGCCTAGAATAATGAAGGAGTTGCCCATTAGTTCAATGCTGAATGAATAACAACATTATTGAGGTCATTTATCAACAAGAAAAAGCATATTATATTGATTAAAAAGAGTAGTTAGGTAGTTTTGTGACAGAAAGTAGAAAACCTAAGCTTGAAAGAGAAAATTATTATTCTGCAGGTTATTTCAAATACCAAATTGACCTCAGTTCATTACACTATATAACTCAAAACACTCATTCCTCAACTTTTGACCTGACCTCACTTTCAAAAATTGGATGAATGTTCAGAAGAAAATGTGATCATAAATCAGAACGAAAGACTGCTTGGACAGGAACTGTGCATTGTTCATCACAATTCAGTTCACACTATTGTCATAAAGATAAAAAGTACACATGTGGGAGCAGAAATAATAACACTGGGAAGAAAAGAAATGAAAAGGACACAAAAATATATAGGCCAGACTCTCAACTGATGTAGATTTGTCTTTCTCCACTTGAACAGCAGAATTCAAGCAGATTTACATCACCTGAGGAGATAATTTCATGATAGGTTTGGTGTTATGGCCACACAAGCTCCCACTAAACCGCCCCCCCCCAACAAAGCTGTACAGTTGGACTATGATGGTAGATGCTGCATTTTTTGTTGAGCATAATCTCAAGTAAAAGTATAAAATGGTTACAGTTTTCCTTATATTAAAATTATGTGAATTTTAAAGTAAAAAGAAGTAGGTAACTATATTGACTAGTATTCACTGTTGCTACTCAGGAGGAATGCAATTTTACATGGAAAATACAGACTTTTTTTGAATGAGCATTTCAAAACCAATTATTATTTAAAAATTATAAATGTCCAAAATTTTAGAAATGGTTTTCAGGTATTCTGAGGTATTCTTATTGAACATTCTGGGACATTTTCAGCCTGGAAGGAAGGCCTAAAGTATGTCCTGCAAAGCTGGTATGTCTATGATTCAGACTGAAATGCTAAAGGAAATGGATAAGAACAGTGAAATAGCAGTGATTACTAGTCAGTGTTGCAGGCTTATGGGGCTGTTAAAGCTAAGATGTTTTTGTAGCCCAAAAATAAGACATTAAAAAAAAAGTTTCTATTAAATTCTTCATGTAGTTAATTACTTGTCAGAAATACAAAATAAAAATCTATGCTGAAAGATCTTTTTGGAGTGCGGTAGAGACAGGGAAAATATTAGTACTTTGATGCAATAAAATGTACCATACTACTGGGGTTTTTGATGTCTTATGAAGAAAAGTAGCTAAGTTATTTCATTTAGAAAAGTGGATCACTGTGTATGCCCACTACTTTTATCCTCTGCTTATTCTATGAGGAAATGATAATTAATGTACAATAAATAGTAATTTCATTGACATGGCAGAATATTACAGCACCACAGAAGTCATTATGTTTCTTAGTGCCAATGATCTGAAAGGCAGGGAAAAAAATTCATTTTTTCTTCCATTGACATAAATGCCTAATAATTCCAACATACTTAGTGGGAAGACTCTTAAGGCTTACATGTGTAACTGAGATAAAAATAGGACTTGAAGAAGAGGATAGAAAGAAGTACAGCTTAAAAAGATGGACCATATAGACATTAAATTAAAAATCCTTTTATCCCCCTCCCTAGGAACACCCCATAAGCTTCTGGTATATAAGTTGTCATGATTCCTGTATTGTTGTACCTAACTAAGCAGGTCAAAAAATAAGCCATACAAGAGTCCCTATAAAGAAACATACACAGTTAAAGTTCCAACACATCTATGACAGATAGACATCTCTTGTCTGTCAGTAAAGCAGGCAGTGAGTAGTTAAGATTCTCTAGTTAATTGAAACCCTAGTAATTTGTAAATCTATAGGTTTAGTACTTCCAATAGAGCCTTAAGATTGTTTTTAATGTCAAAAGACAGCGTATATAGTTTTTCCAATTTTTTTCCAGTTTTAAAATGTCTATTTATAATATCTGTAATACCAATTAATAACCTTGGAAAGCATTTATAATACTGTGCCAAACAGTTCAAAAATAAGTAGGCAAAATTCATATAGGAATATTGTTGAAGCATAAGGTTTCTCACAAGGGCAAGGAGCTACATGGAATTATGTTATTACAAATTGTTTATTTTGTCTATCAGGGTTAGTCATGTTTTTTGTTTTGTTTTGTTTGTGGTTTTTTGTTTGTTTTGTTTTGTTTTTTTTTTACTTTTTTAACCATAGGTGTAACTATGCTAGCCTATGATCTGAAATTCTAGTTCCTCTCATTTTACTTTACGTATATACTTTTAGACAATGTACATAAAAAAAACGGATTAAAATGTCAATAGCTGCTATTAAAGAAGGGCAAGGTCTTTGACAGCCTTTGAAAATAACATGTCCTTCTAATATCTTTTCCAAAATCTATAACAAATTTTCCTTCCTGACTTTTCTGATGTATGGCTCATTTTGAGTGTGACAGATACTTAACCTGTCTCAATAGTTATGTTTCATCATAAGCACACTCTGTTTAATTTTTTTTAAAAAGGCTGTGACAGAGCAGCAGAAAGGAAGGATACCTCATGTGGCTCCTGTGTTTCACATTCAAAACCTGTGGAAAGAGGAGGCTGCTCCAACCTGAGAGCTGCACATGTGCCAGGTGTGGTGGCCTTTAGGCCAAGCCAGACTCAAACAGCAAGCAGAGACTTACAGAAGCACGTAGCCTACAGCCAGTCCTTAGGGCAGGAGACCCCCTTCCCAGGGTTTTGAATTATACAGGCTTCACTGACTTTGCATGATATATTATTACATTGTCTTCTAATAACGGTTTCAGGGTATGTTTCTTTGCATAAATGTATCCAGGTAGGACACGCTCAGCCTTAATACTTAGAACCCATTACTACCATGTGGTATCTGCACAGAGGTAGCAAGCAGCACATCAGGATCAGGAGCTGAAAGAGTGTATGTGTAAGCAATGCATATCTAAAACTGAGAACTTCAGCACTTCTTTGGAAGGGAAGAGTTTGTCAGTAAGTTTTTCCCCTGTAAAAGTTGCCACAACTCAGGGGTGATTCCCAACTCCATATCTGTAGTTCACTTCCCTGGCAGAGAGGGGACCACTGAGACAGCTAGATTTACACAGAAATTTCAGAAACATTTACAATTTTAACCCCAAAAATCTAACTCAAAGAAAAATCAACCTGTGGAAAGAGAGCCATCAACGGTATTTAGCACTGAGGGAAATCTTGCAAAAAAACCCGGTTCTTGTGAGCACTGCATCCTTAACTGGTGACTCTTATTGAGATTGTAAGAGGTGCTAAGCAGTCAGACCGGTAATAAATTGTTAAGATAAGCTAAAACTGTATGTGAAATTGGGAAATTTTGTCTATGAATGGTGCCCTGAATAACAAGTTCTAAGTATAGCCGCATTTCTCATTTCTCTTCTTCTACCGAAAGTGAAGTTCTAGGAACAAAGCATATGCGGTTAAAAAGAGTAAGCATGCTTCCCTTGGAGGGATCAAAGCCAAAAACAGCAAAAAAATATCACCAAGGACATAATTAGAGAACTTGGAGTGCTGCAGAATGTCTATTACCAGGATGAAAAGGGCCAGACAGGCAGGTGCCAGATCTGGTAAAGCGGTCCTCTATAGCACACATAAACCAACATCCTTTCTGAAGACATAATAATATAACAAATAATAATAATTGATCAGAGGTTTAATTGAATTAGTAATAATAATAATTGACTGTTTTTCTAAAATAAAAGGAATATTATGAATTGCTGAGGCTAAGCAAATATATCTTAAAAATTGCTCACTTGAGCTTCATTATTCAGAGAGATAAAGAAAGCATAATTCAGATTATGTGAGTCCTCGTCTGTGAGTTCCTTACAGCTAATTCAGAGATATGACTCAAACTTTTTACCATGCCTTAAAACAGTGTTCTGTAACAGATGCAACCTAAGGCCATCTAACTAAGTATCCTGTTTCAAACAGGGATAAAATTGTATGCAAGCCTAACAAATGGCAAATGAACACCCTCCCTAATCGGTGTTATTTGCTCCCTGACGTCTGGGAAGAGCGATGCATCTGACTCCATGTTGTCAGAAGGCTAATTTATTATTTTATTATACTATATTATATTAAAGAATACTATACTATACTAAAGAATACAGAAAATATACTTACTGAATGCTAAAAAGATAATAATGAAAACTCCTGAGTCTTTCCAGAGTCCCGACACAGTTTGGCCCTAATTGGTCAATAAGTCAAAACAACTCACACCAGAGTCCAATCAAGCAATCACCTCGGGTAAACAATCTCCAAAAACATTCCACATGAGCACAACCCAGGAGAAGCGTACGAGATAAGAATTGTTTTTCTCTTCTCTGAGGCTTCTCGCTGCCTTTCAGCTTCCCAGGAGAAAAATTCTGGGCGAAGGAATCGTGTTCAGAAAATGTGAATGCCACACTCCCTGCCTTCAGCTGTTTTCTGTTCAAAGATTTCACAACCAGAAACAGTATTTTCTGCCCATTTAATTTTGAATCCATGCAACTGTTGGACGTCTATAACGTACTTCAGCCAACAGCTCTACATATCAGCTGCTCTTTGGATGAAGAACCTAACTGTGCTTGTTTCCATCGTGGCTTCTCCTGCCTTCATGTGGTGCTCTCAAGGTTTTGAACCATTGAACTCTCTCCAGTCTCACCATGCCAGACACAATCCTATGGATCATTGTCATAACTCATCTTGGATGTCACTGAGCCAACATGAATTTGAACATAATAATAATTCACACAGAAGACACAGCACATCTTTGATTGTCCTGGCTGTGCTCTTGTGAAGCTCTCCAGTTCTCTATACCCCTTTTGAAATATGACAGTATGCAGTACAACAATTCAAGATGCAAGCTAGCCATGGATTTATACCAGTGACATATTAACGCTTTCTGGTTTGCTTTCTATTATTTTCTTTCTGGCCTCCCCTTCCCTTTTCTGACAACTACCAA
This sequence comes from Peucedramus taeniatus, assembly GCA_013400575.1. Classification (NCBI taxonomy): domain Eukaryota; kingdom Metazoa; phylum Chordata; class Aves; order Passeriformes; family Fringillidae; genus Peucedramus; species Peucedramus taeniatus. The sequence continues at coordinate 5,574 of WBNO01026575.1, read as the reverse complement.
GCAGTGAACTGACATTTTCATGGCACTTGCTATCTAATCATTCATAATCCTTGCTGTTAACAGAGTTATCAGAGATAACCTCTTTCCTGCAAGGTGATGGTGAATGCAAGAAACCATCCTTTTATGTGAAGTCAAAAATGTTTTTTTCTATGTGCATTACCTGATATATGTTTACATTGAATTTTACCACACATTTTGTTCCGGTTTCATGAAGTCCTTTTGCAATTCCTTTCAGCTGGGCTGCAGCCTTTGTCACCACACTTTGTGTACATCTCCAGCTTATTTATAAATTTGTTGAAAAAAGAAGGTTGTCAACAAGGTCCATTAAGAACTTTGTGATTTCTTTCCATGGAAAAAAAGAAAAAAGCCAATTTACTCACTTTTTTGGGTTTTATTCACCCATAAATTTTTATCTAAATGAAGATTTTCCCTGTTTTAATTTTTAACTATCATATCAATTAAAAAACTCAAAAACTACTAAAAAAAAAGAAAACAAGCCGTATATGATGTCTAATACTAAGTTTTAACAAAGTTTTAATCCATATTATTAGAAGTATGTTGCTGGCAATTAAACTGTGGTGTTTTTTTTTCTAAAATGGAAGTGCTTCCTGACTTCATAGAGTTGGAAGGGATCTTAAAGATCACCTACTTCCAACTTCCTTACCATATGTAAGGACACTCTACATTAAGAAATAGTGATGATCTGTTGTTTATCAGTTCAAGGGAAAACTGAGGTGTCTAGGGGAGGAAAACATGGCTTATTTTTACACAAACAAAAAAATGCAATTAGATGAAGAAACTTGGGTGGCGTTCTTCAAAGCATGGTCCTGATTGATGTGTATTTGCAGATCTGAACACCATGAATAGTGGTGACTGCCATTTGGATAAGAAAGAGAGAGAGCTCATGGATCTATTAAGTGTGTGTTTTATACAGCCCTTTTCCTGCAATTTCAAGATGAAAATATATCTCTTTCATGCTTGGCTACACCTGAAATTAAATTGTTGGCATTCTTTCATTGAGTCAATAACTTTGTAAGTAAGATCCTTATTTGCAAATGTGTAGTCTAAACCTGTGACACAATATCTCTGAACATACTTGTTTCATTTTCTTGGACTACAATTTTCACAAAATAGCTGTAGGATATGTTTACTCTGCTTTCATCTTCATCAGTATTTAACAGAGATGAAATTCAGCTTTAAATAAATCCAAGCAACTTTAGTCTTCATTCTTGAAGAAACTTTAAATTTAAATAGTTATGATGAAATTATTACCATTTCTTTAAACAGTGTTTGGAGCTTGCATTTGTGAGTTCAATAAGAAAATTGCTTAGCCCCTAACAGGTAACTGCCTGTTAAATGCAAACCTGTTTCCATGATTACGAAATAAAAATTATTTTTACATTAATATATACTGGTGCCATCAACGGATTTTGGTGTATTCAGGACCTCCATGTTTAGATACGAAAGAAATCAGAAAACTGGTTAGTTCTTGAAACATAAAATCACGGAGCAAAACAGGCAATATTCACCAGTATAGATATCAAAGGAATTTGAAGGCGTTAAACACTTAAAAGATTCTTTTAAAGGAAGCCTGTTTTTTAGGGCTGCAGACATTCCAGGGGTTACAATATGTTGTTCAACATACCTTTTGGCAAAGAGCTGCCTGTGCCATCAGAAATGACAACTTGTGGAATGGGTGGTGAGCAGAAATACTGATGAAAATACTAAGAACTGAAGCATCTGATATATCTCTTTTGTAGGGACTATCTGATTCTAGTGTTAACATTTTATTAATTAATCTCAATTACTTAATTGCTTAGCTCATGAAAGAATAAGACTCCAAATATAGCAGTACAGCCAGGTGTAAGACTATTCACCTAATACCTAGAGACTATCACCTGGTACCAAAACCAGAGTAGGCAACTTTCTTTTGCATAAACAGCACTCCAGAATCACATTCAATTAATGACTCTGGTGAGTGGTAAAGATAATGCAACACAAACATGTCATATCTGTGGGATGTGGATATATCAGAAAGAACATTCACAGGTTACGTATATTTAATAGTGTGTGGTGCACAGAGTGATTAATATTCCTTAGAGTTATCAGGTATGCAGAAGTACTTTGTTACTTGCAAAGCTAGATAACTCTGAAAGTAATATTCACTGAAAGTATGGTACAGCATTTTTTTCTTTCTCATCCAGAAGAGCCCCGAGTACTTTTTAATCTCTGACAGTCATATGGAAATACTAATGATCTGAGGATCCAAAGGAAAACAACTTGCCTTACGTGTGCAAAAAGGAACAGGCTGTGTTCTAAGATTCCATGTATTCAGTGTCCCCATATCCATATGATCATGATGCAGTGGGGATGCAGGGTAAGCCCAGAGCATGACATCCCTTGCTCCATGGGACATGGAAAACAGCCTGCAGTGAACATTCTGGAGGGGAGGAGTAGTGTAGGTACTGGCTAACCCACATGGCAAATTGACACCCTGCTCCATTTGAAGCTTTTCTGATCATGCTACCTGTAAGACAAGCCCCAACTCCTCCAGGCTTTTCTTCTCTGCAAAATGAATATCTTCCCTTGGAGACTATTAGCATCTATATGTATATTGCACAGGCTGAAGAGTGAGACACATATAATTCATGTGGTCCTATTGAACAGAAGTAAAGGACACCACTGAGAAAGAAATATGTGTGCAAAATCTAATGGGCAACGATGGCATGTGGTCAGTAAGAAGAAATAAAAAAGGCAAGCTGCCCCATTATGTATAATTTGTGAGCAGAAAAGGAACAAAGTTAGGTGATTTAATTTCAGTTCTTTGCTTATAATTGAGGAGACTTTCTAATAACTCAAACTATTGTGAAAATAACAGTTTGGAGCACAGCATAGATTAATTAGCACTACTACAAGCTGTATGTTATGTATCTTTCTGGTACTTGCAAGGATGACAATCTTTCAATTATATTTTGACTGTGGGTTTTATATGTCTTAATGCATTTAATTAACATGTTTGACACCCAAATGGATCTATCACCTATTTACATTGCTTGTGTCCTCAAAACAAATGGTATTTTATGAACACATGGTTGCTAGGTTTTGTTTGATTTTATTCTCTAACCATTAAACATACCACAGACTACAGAAATTAAAGACAGTTAGAAGTTGTTGTTACTGTAATTACCAACTGGGTAGGAGAATGTTTGAAATTAATTTCTTTTTTTCAAGAAAGAAGAAACAATTATTTTCAGTTGCTGTCACATTGATATAGGTTCACATAGCCAGTAATAATGAAGGCAGTCCTTAGCACTGAAGAAAAATTAATGCAGAGATACAGTAATGGGGCAGCTGGAAAAAATACACTCAAGAGTAAAGAACAAGCTCCTAAGAGGTCCAAAGACTAAGAGAAGTAAAAATACAGTAAACTTATTGGTCAGCAATGGAAAGAGGTTACCAGAAAAAAAAATAGAATACGTAAAAATGCTTTATTGATGACAAAAGCAGGGTTATTATTCTTGCTCTGGCTTAAAAGAGCTCTAGTATGTTTCTGAGTCAAAAAGGAGGAGCAAAGAGAAGACAACCACTGTTCTTAGTTGTATTTAGGCTATTCTGAACTTTGATTAGTTGATAGGTATTCCTTGAAATAAGAGTGGACCATTTCTACAGGGCATAAATAAAGCAACTTTTTTTATGCCTTAGTGATTGAGCACAATGTGTTCATTATTATCCTGATGTTTGCTTCTTCTGCTAATATATTTTATACATATTTATATATTTACTGAGTATTTTCCTTTGTTTTTGTAGGATAATTCTGATGTTTGTAGTCTTTCTTGCATACAATACACAATATATACATATTTTTATGTGTGCAGATATACCTGGAATATTAGTGGTAGAAATACAGAGGAAAGAAACAAGTACCTTTTAAATTTGTTAAAAAGGCCTTACTTTTTTATTTTGTAGAATGAGTAGCAAATGAAGACTTCTGTATTTGTATTGGTTATTAAGTAGAACTATTTTAATGAAATAAATTATCTTGGACAGCAGAACTTATTAAATTTCCCTTCCTTCATAGTGAGAAAATGTCAGACATAATGTGCTGATGTGAGGTTATTTTTCTTGTGCATTGAATGAGCTCAGGAGGTAGAGTGAAAGTGGGAGCTGTAAGACAACATCTGATCAGGTAACTGAAAGCTGTTTCTTGACACTCAGAGTGACAGAATTAGGGTTTTGCAGAAAAACCTAAATGCAACATCTTCTCATTTGGTTTGCTTAATTTAATCTAATCTTTTCCAATTTAGCCTTTTAGTACAGAGTTTTCAATTAGTTGAATTAAGGTGTTTCATTATGGAGAAGGGTTAAAAATAAATATGCATAATTTGGGTCTTCTTTGCAGACATTCAGACCTTGACTTGCATGAGGTTGTGAACAATCTGATTTAACTTTGAAGTTAGACCTGCCCTGAGCAGAGGGTTAAACCATAAGACCTTCAGAGGTCCCTTCCAGCCTCAATTAAGCTATGTTGAGTGATAATAAACCTTTCCTTACTAACGTCAAGGAAGTGAAGATCGTCCTTTTTACCTCAATTTTACAGAAATTATTATATCAGTTTTAACTTCTGCTTTGTTATTGGTCGTGTGTCAGGTAGAAGATGCACTATTTCATTTAGCACTCAAATGAGAAATTAAGAACAGATTACTTTTCCCCCCTTTTATTCCCCTCCTTGTACTTGGTCCCAGTACTTCCCTCCGTACCCTGTTTAAGGTTGTAAATTAGAACTGAAAGGCTGATCAGAGCCTCTCAGCCTTACTTCCTCCAGTCATCAATGTATTTCTAGTTCATTATTTTCCATTGTGGCTGTTGCCAGGGCATTGGCATCAGCCTGGCCCAGCCCATAGACTGGGATGTTCATGCTCAATTTATCTTGGTCAGTTTGATACATCTTTCCAGAGGAAGGAAGGTACAAAAAAGAAATCTTGGCATTCTGCTGATTATATCACAACTACACCTTAGCTGAATGGCAGAGGAAAAAAACACTTCTCAAACCCCTGGGGTTTTTCCACATCCAATTTCAGATACTGATGGCAGCATTAAAGATGCCAGAACTTCTCAAAAGATTCCTCAATAAAATTCATAACAGAACATGTCAGGGAAACTTATCAGAAAGCCTCTACCAGACCACTTGAAAATAAATAGACTAAGTAGGAAAGATATTTAGTCATTAAATAAGCCCTGAGATGTCTAAATTTTGTTTGGAGTTGGACAGTATTGGAATGTTCATACATGCATGTACACAAAAATTAATGCACACAAAGTTACATGGAAGAAAAATACAATATTCCCTAAGCCTAAGTGAATAATTATTTGTACAAGACTACTACATGGCATTTTTTTACGCAATATTAACTGGTGGTAGAAATTAAAACAACAACAACAAAATCACAAAAAACCCAACAACAAAAATCCAGAACCAACAGAAGTTGAGAATGCAAATGAGAATTTACTTAACACAGAACTTTCATATTGAAGCAAAAAAGAGATGGAATTCCCTGCAAATTCCAGAACATTGCT
>WBNO01026568.1:925-62160 GCA_013400575.1 Peucedramus taeniatus | reverse complement strand
AAAGCAGGGGGATATGCCTGAAGAAACTGCAGCCCATGGAAAACCATCCAGGTGCAGGCTTATCCTGGAAAACTGCAGGCTGTGGAGAGAATTGATGCTTGAGCAGGGGAAAAGTGTGAGAAGGAAGGAAAAGCAGAGTGGAGCTGTTATGGAGATAGCCCCCATCCTCCAATCCTGCTCTCCACTTTTTGGGTGAGGAAGGTAGAGGAGTCAGGAATGGCAATATGGAATTCAATCTGGGAAAAAGAGGACTGGGGTAGGGAAGGTCGTCTTTTAGGGGGAGAAGAAAGGGGTCAGTGTTTCTCACCATCCTCGTTTATTTTGATTGATGATAAATTAAATTTATTCTTCTAAAATTCTATTTTGCCCATGTTAGTATTTGGTAAATGAACTCCCTGTCTTTCTTGACTCATAAATATTTTCTTTGCCCTTTCTTCACCTGTTGAGGAGGGAGAGAGAATCAGTAAGTGTGTGAGTGTGGCATATGGCCAAAGTCAATCCATTACAGACTTTTATTATAAGAAAGTACTCAGTCTAAAAAATATATTCACAGAGAAATTATTGTATAAGAAATAGGAAAGTGTTCCTGAATTTATTTATTTATTTATTTACTTACTTATCTGTTTTATTATATATATGTTTATCATTCTGGATGCTATAAAAAATGGAAGTCCTATGGTTTGAGTGAATTTTTGTTATAAGCTGAAGGATTTATATAACAAACCCAGTGCATAATCTTACTATAGGTGTATAATAAGTAGTTTTGAACATAAAAATTATATGCTGGCTGCTCCCCTTGGTCAAAGAATTTTGGGGTTGTAGACTATTTCTGAAGTTATAATTGCATCAGAACTACTTAGCATTGATTTAGTTCTAACAAGAAATATTTTGATCATCACCCTTCAATAGAGTGTATTTAGTAAGATAATTAGGAACAGAAAAAGAAAATAATTTGCAAAGTCATCTGAAATCTATAAAATAACATGAAACAGAGAACAATATGCAATGTTGCAATTTTGGTTTGATCCTTAAGAAGTAGACCCATCAGCTGAAAGTCCTTTAGAGTTCCACTTTCTCCTGACTTTTTTTCTCAAACCCTTGCTCAACAATGGACAGCTAATGTAATGTGAGAACTGTATGAGCTGGAAAGTACAGTGTAAATAGATCATGACATTCCTCAGTGAATCAAAGAGAAAATGTCCTTTGTGAAAATCAGACAGAATGTTCAGAGAAAAAAGCAAAAAGAAATAAATCAGGCTAAAAGGAATAAAGCAAAAAAGAAATAAACCTAGTCTACATTCATCCTTCATTAATTGAACACCAGTTGATTTATTTAAATAATGAGCCTAGCTCTTTTACACTTTTCTATGCTCACAAAAGAGTGTTAACTTCCTCCAGAGAACAATTCAGATTTTAAATTTAAATAATTTTCTGTAAAAAAATATTTCTGTGAAAAAACTTTGAAAGAAGCATAAAAATCACACCACTGAAGAAAGTACCCAGTGTATAAACTTGGTCTTGCTCTTGTCTTCCTTTCACCACACTATTGACTTTCTCCTCCTTAGAAGAGTGTAATCTAGTTTTCATAATCAAAGGCTCAAAATATTAGAAAAGCTTAAATGGAGACTTGCTGTATACATTCATTATGATAATCTCTTTAACTGCATAATTTTCTGACACTTTTCCAATAAGATCTACCATTCAGTGTACATAGTTAATATAAAATTTATCAACGTTGTGCAGTAATTCACATTTGAATCTGCATGTCATGCAAAAAAAAAAAGTGCAAATCCCAAAACAACCCAACAAAAACAAAACTAATAAACCCCCAACCTCAAACACAAAAACAATCAACAAATCACAAATGCCTATAGTCCATTCTGAGTGAAAACTGAAGTAGAAGGAGGATTTTATGTCTATTATTTTCAAGGTACACTGTGATGGCTCACTTATTTTAACACAAATAAAAAAAAAAAACCTGCAGAATTCAGATACAGTGAAATTCACAAGTATCAAAATTTGCCAATGAATTGTAAAATATTGCTGAATAAGCACAAAAGAAGACAAAACTGTGAAATAAAACAGTGTTAGTCTTAGAATAATACATTGATTATATGCTACTAGCTGTTATTTAGATAGTAGTATTCAGCATGGGAGAAAATTTTACAAAATATATGTGAAACACATGTATTTGGGTTCACCTGTGATATCCTATAATTTGTCTTTCCAGGGAACAGAAGTCTCATTGAAACCTCTTGTATATGCAGCATTAATTGAATTCTGGGCTATCAGAAGTGAACAAGGAAATACCNATACCAAGAAAGTTTTGCAGGATTGTTCAGGATTTTCAACACAGAAACCTCAAAACAGTTGAAGTTTCAAAAACCAATATTTTTGGTTTTTCTTTGGTTTCAGCATACTTTCAAGATCATTAAACTCTGTTCTATGAACATTCAGATATTTTCTTGTCTTCTGGATGTTTGCTCAATTATAAATACCTATATGTCACACACTGACTAATTAAAAATTTATATTCCATTTATTTGTGCTAAGCAGAAATCTTTGAAAAACTGTAGAGAAAAGATGTCTTTTAGATTACATGGAAACTAAAATGTAAAAATACATACATACAAAATTCCAATTTTAGTTCTGCTCTTGAATATTTTGGCAACTAGTACAACTCAGAAATGGCCATTCAGAAAGGAATGTTTTATGTTTGTCTTGATGTGAGTATTAAAATCAAAATGAATTATGCTGTTCTTGACTGAATTAAACTGGAGTCATAAGAATTGGATTTACTAATTCTTGGTAAAATTAATATTTTTCAGCTGTACTTTCAGTAAGGTTGGAATATTGGTTTTCACTCTTAATGGGAGCACACACTTGTCTATTTCATATATATAGAAAATGTGCAACACACTTGAATGAACAAGATTTCCTGGGAATAACCTTTGACCAGAAAAGAAATCAGATTGCAAAATATCTGTGGTTTGGTGAATGTTATTTCAGCAACTTCTGTAAAAAAAATTAGACTATCTGCCCAAAGAGACATATAAACGAACATTGTTGATGTAATTGAACTGATATTTTTTCCTTGAAACAGAGACCATTAATTTTATTTTTTAGGAAACTTTTTCTTAATGTTATAAGAAATTTATGTAAAAAACCTCTAATTGTTACAATTATTTTTAATTCTCAAAACTTCAGTGTGAGCAAAATATTCTCAAATTTTGATCATCATGAAGGAAACTGTAATATATGCAGAGCTGTTTCCTTGCACCATTCTTACAAACACCACTGTTCAATTCCATGGTAATATAAGAACAAATAGAAGACCAAGGTTAAACTTTTATTTTGCTTCTTTTTCTGTTTTATTGAACTATGCTGAGTGTCAAAGAGGTGTAAATCCATTTCAGGTGGACACGAAAAATTTAGCCTTGAGTGTACTAGAGAAAGGTGAAATGCAAAGGAAATTCATGTCATGTTTTCATTAATGCCATCATTGCATCAGTTCAGTGATGTGTGAGGATATGTACTGAAAGGCTACTGCAAAATCAGATTATGTGGCAATTTTGCAAACTGTCTTTACCTGTTATGGTCCAGGTTGCCTAGAGGTGATCTGAAATGAAGAAAGCCAAAAGCAGCAGCCTCTTCAGCAGCCCTCCTTTTACCCAGGAGATCATAAATGGTGAAACAGAAGCTATTTGCACAGAGGTGTCTTGAATTCTGTTGACTGAACTCCATTGAGATACATCAGAATGCTGAAACTGCTAACACAGCTTGGACTAAGCCAAGCATTATGTATTACCAGCATTAGGTGGTTTCTGGGACCTAAGAGTCAAAGAATGGTGTTATGTTTAATCCTGTGCTACATGTTGGTCTGGTTTGGAATACGAAACTGGAGGAGACAATTTTAAATGATTACAACAGCTATTTCAGAAAATTAAATCTGTCAGAAGAACAAAGGGGAACATCTTACTTTGTAAGTTTTCATTAACTGCCAAAACAATTCCTAAATCCCAGGAAACACTTTCGAAGTGCCACAGTTTCTTCTTTTTCTGTTTTATTTCACAAATGTATATATACAAAATTTATTTTGAGGCTTTCTTTTTTGGACTGAGAAAAGCATAATAACGTTAGAGTTTTTATAACTCCTCCTGGTTGCAGTATTAAATATAACACAATAGCAAAAAAATCCTAAAATCATTGATCCTCTATGAAAGGATGAAGCGAGCAAGGTATCTGTCTTCCAAAACCTCTTTTACAAGCCATCTTTGTATACTAAGAGAGTGTATAATATACACTCTATACAATAGGTATAGATGAAGACTCAGTTTGTAGCAGTAAAACAGAGAATATCAAGAGGCAAAAAAAAAGCAAACCACAAAGAAAGATAGAAAAAGTACATGCGATTTTTTCTAGATCAGAAGAATATATGTCACATTACTTTGGTGCTGATGTTGTGGCCAGGGAGGAGAATGGTGGAGATAGAAAGAGAGAGATTTGTTTTGTTTTCCAATCTTCTAAGAAAAACAGCTTTGAATAAAACTATGGGAAGTAGTTTCATTTCTGCAGACTGGTAAGTGTATGTTGCCATTAGTTGTAGCAGATCAGAGGTTTGTATTTAGCTGCAGGTTCTGAAAAAATTATCAGCTGTGATTTGCCAAAATTGTGAAAGAGCCTGGAGTTCTTTTTATTTTTTTTTTCTTATCTTTAAGACAAATTTCTTACCAGCAGAAGACTAAGGATTTTGGTCTAAATGGTTTTAGTTTTGCTTAGCTTTAAATGTGTGATGTTATATATATAATAGCGCAATATTATATACTTTTGATATAGTAATGTAATTAATTGATAGTGAAAAACGACTTCTGTGTAGTGCAAAGAGTGACCCCAGGATAATGATGTAATGTAGAGGAGTGCAATCACAGAATAACTGCAGAGGCTTCACACAAATGGGGGTAAGGTGAAAACAGATTCCAGGGATAATAACTAATTATCAACAGTCAATTATTTTTTTAAAGGAATGCAACTTCAGGACCTGGGTAAATTTAGTCCTTTTACAAAGGATAAAAAAAATAAACAAGAAACAGACATAAAACTCAATATGTAAATTCTGTTATAACATGGAACTGCAGGCCAGTGAATAAAAAAAAGTGTAGTGGATGCTGCAAAGTATGAAAGATTATTCTAAAAAGGTCATAGGATGAGGAAAAAAGCATCACTATCAACATCACAATCATTCTCTTGGTGAAGAGCTCCAAAAGCTGATGACTCACCCTAATCTTCCTTCTTGTTGAGGAAGAGTACAATCATCAGTTTTAGATGCACTGAAACTAGAGGGGTACTTATAGGAATAAAAACAAATATGGGAATAAATACAATTTTTCCTATCCTGATCAAGATGTCCATTCATTACAAAACTGACAGTTCTTTTTCCACAGAACATTGTGGTTTTGCTGAAAAACATTTAGAAAAAATGAATAATTTTCCAAAGCTCTTAAAAACATTAAACAAAAGTATTTGCAATACTCCTGGAATGAATCCAGCAGAGGTGTAAATGTTTAGGGCAGGCAATGAGGGACTACCTCTCTCATGAGAGCTCAGCCCTGAGAAGACTGAAAGGGGGCCTTGACAATGTTTATTGACAAGTATCTGAAGGGAGATTGCCAAAAGGGTGGAGCCAGGCTCTTCCTGGTGCTGCCAAGCAATAGGACAAGGGGTAAAGAGCACAAAACTGATACATGGGAAGTTCCATCTGAATGTGAGAAAGAACTTCTTTGCTCTAAATGTGGAAGCATGTCGGGGTTTCAGAGGTCGGGATGACCCTGATATGTGTGAAAGTCTCTTTTTTCCCAGCCCGGCAGCCGAAGAAGGAGTCAGGACTCACCGTCTGCAGTTTCCAAAGTTGTTTATTTTCCCTTATGTAGTACATTTTTTCCCTGACCTGCTGTGATCCACCTGGCAGGACAGACAGAGGCACCCTGCCCGCCCTCTGGGCGGTTTTGTTATTTTATACTATAAACTACGTGAACATTATTTACAGTTAATTCCCAATACCTATCAGCCATGTTGCACAGTCTGTCTCTACTCTAAACCAATCCAAAAGTGCCAACATCACGCAGAAAATGGAGGCTATGAAGAAGGAGAAAGAAGGACAGGGCACGCCCAAATTCCTCCATCTTGGCCTCCAAACCCCTATTCTAAAAACCCTGAAGTTCTGCTTTTCTACTTTGTGACAAACTATCACTCTACTTAACTTTTGTGGCTTGTGCATCCTCATATAAGGTTGGTAGTTTTCTCCGTGGGTTGAAATCAAATGCACAGGGGTCTTTGGCTTTGTGCCAAGGTCTCTGAGCCCCCTGCCAGGGTATCAAGCCATCCAGGACACCCAGAGGGATATCCTGGGCTCCGACAGAAGCACACTGAACAGATTGCTTAGTGAGGTTGTGGATTTTCCCACACTGGAGATAGTGCAAGACCCATCTGGTCCCAATCTTGTGCAATGTACTCAAGAAGGATAACCCTGCCTAAGCAAGGGGAGTGGACCACATCACCTACTATGGTACCTCCCAACTTTATGCATTCTCTTGATCACCTTTTGCCTATGCACTATGCCTTCAGAATAACCACAAAGTACTGTAAAAAAAACCCTTAGAAATTTATCTCTGTCTGTACTCTCAGTGTACATATTTACTTCTAAGTTTTTCACCTAAGAAAATTTTTAAATCAATACAAAGAAGGAGAAACATCTAATCTGTGATCTGTCTCATATCTTAAATTGATCAATTATATTGTGCCAGAAAAATGCGTACTTTTTATTAACAGAAATTTCATAAAAATGCAACCAAACAAAACTCCCAAGTATTTTGGCATTGCAGACAATTACAATGATGAGAGACGACTTAACCAGTGTATGTGCACTGTGAACATCTGCAAGAAATAATGGTCATAAATATCAAAACATTACAGACAGCCAATGGCAGTTTGCATGTAGTATTTTAATTTGAAGGCTTAGAAGTTTTTAATTGTAGAGAGAGGTTTCAATTTTATTGTTTTAGCCTAAGTGTAAATATTAAATAGCCTCTAATAATTAAGTTTTATGATGTATACATGTATGAACTGGATTCTTGTATTCTCAGAGGAGTTCGTTTCTTGAGTAAATTTAGTCTTTATAAACCCAAAAACCCAGTGCACAGATTGGTCAGGTGCCAGGGAACAGCATATTAAAAATCAGAAAGAAAAACCTCTCACATAGAATTTTAGAGTGGGGACATCTATAGCTGAATCAGTCATTCTAGGTGGTCTTTGGAGACAATGGGAAGAAGTAGGTGCTTTTAGGCTTCTTCTCATTCTAAAGTATACGTTAAAAATAAGTTAATTGAATCTTAGCCCACAAGACATATTTAATTCCTCTTTAAACTACAAAGAATATGTAATATGACCCCTGAGAAGCAGAAACTTAGATCGTAGATGGCTGAAGCCATTAGAGATGAATCCTGTTACTCTTGACTACTAATCAATTCCCAAATATTTTCCACGATTTCTGCAGTGAACAGACAAATATCATCTTGTTAGGCTGTACTAACAGATGATAGGGTTTTTCACTTGCTGCCTCCATTTTTGTGCCTTTTTCAAAGGCTAGGTTTAGAACCCAAATTTTACTGTGAACATGTTCTACTATAAAATCAGTCTAATTTAGAAAATTTCAAACTAACAAATTATTAAGGAGGAAAAAAGGTATTAAAATACTCATTGCTGATTTTATGAAGAAGGAAAAATTGAACCAAATTGCAGTAAGCAAAGAATCCAGTTATAATCAGAGTATTACAAATTCTACTTCTAAAAGTGATTAGCTGATGCTTATAAAACTATAATATTATTTAAAAAAGGACCTAACATTACTGAAAAAGTTATATGTTCAAGAAAGCAAATAGTATGAAAAATTAGAATTTTCCTTTTAAATATTTCTATAAATTTGCAACCATAGCAACATTAACAACAATAAAAGCAATAAGTATTATTGTTGAAATATAAAACACAGAAATATAAAGTGTAAAGTAAGGTAGAACATAAGAATGGAATACTCTTTCAGATACATGAATGGCCTGAATTAGTATCCTATTTCTAACAATGACCATAAATGGATGCCATGAAAGAGGAACAGCAGGGCAAAAACCTCTTCCAGGAATACAGCTCCTAGGAACGTTCCAGATTTAATCTACTTTCACCTCAACTGATTTATGCAGATATACTACATGCTCAGCAGGTCAGTAAAAGTTTATTTGTTCTGAACCTGGTTTGTATTACCTCCATCTGACAGCCCATAGTTCTATATTCTTTCTCTGGAGATGGCTTCTGGCTTCTTTGAGACAGCCAGGTTACCAAAACTGTTAAAAGAAGAAGGAGCATGCATTTTAAAATTCTGACCATAATTATTTTGCAGCTGATGACCAGAAAGACTGCCTAAAAAAAGTGATGTGGAGGCAGAGAGCAGAATTGTGAAACATGCAGGGGTAAAAACATTTGGTATTCTATGTATTGAAGAAGGGGTTACAATCCCTGAAAATTCCTGTATGCCATCGTGCTCATCATTTTTCTTCAAGGACCATGGATTTTTTTATTCAGTAAGATGTCTGTTTTGTAGGGAACAGAGGTTTTGTAAACCAAGATTTTATGCCTGCAATAGCTGTGTCTTTCAGGCACAGAACAAATTAACAAAGATATCTCACAGATTTCAATATCTCCATATGTATTTTAACAAACTAAATTTCTCTTCTGGGACCCTCCCAGAAAACTACTGATATTTGGAGGCTCTGCAGCATTTTCAGACTAAAGCTTTACTTTGATAGATTGCTGCCTGAGGGAAGGTGGAAAGATAATGAGCCAGAGAAATGTGTGATCTGAGGGAAAGAAGGCAAGAGAGGAAAGCTGACAGTAAGTCTTAATTTAAGGCTAAAATCAGAGAGAGAATCTAGGTTCAAACTGTTTCTTTATGGCAACTGAGTCCACCAGTCAACCTTGAAGGTTCCTGTGTTTCTGCCAGGAGAATTTCAGCCTCTTTGTTTCCACTAAGGATATGAGCTACACTGTTCAATTTATTCCTGATATAATCCAAATGCTGCTTCACAAACTGGAAATTGGCCTTTACTGATCACACCTGCAGGATTGTAACTCACATATTCTAGTGTGATCCTACTAAACAAGCTAGGTGTGAAAGATCCCAAAAGCACTGTAAGAAGATATTGTGTTGTGCTTCACATCAGGAAGTTATCTATCTTTTTTAAAAGCTGTCACTCTTATTCTTCCCAAATTCCCACAACAGAGCAATGTGAATCCAGAGGTCTGGATTTACCTGGACAGGAGGTTATAACCACCAGCCTTTGTTTATTGAGAAGATTTGTTGCAAATGTGATGAGAGGAGAGAATGAAACTAGTAAACATTTTCCAGCTTGGAGAAAATAACTGTGTCTCTGAGAAGTTAAATTGCAGATGAATATAAGGGACAAAATAAACTGACACCCAAAATTAAATTTACTGCATTTTGGAACTGTTTTGTTAAACAATGTCAGTATCCTTTCCAGTCAGTGAGACAAGAATCTCTAGGAGATGTCCTTTGTGATTCTATATGATATAGGAAGGCATGACCTTTTATGGTTCATTGTTTCACTGCTCCTCTGGATTTTATAAGAAAAATTCCTGTTCCTTGTCTAAGAGCTAATTTAGGAATATTCAGATGTGCTCTGAATTTAGTGTAAGTAACAAACTGGAACTTCAAAGTGTATTTCATGTAGTAATCTTTTATTATAATACATTTATTTGAACTATAAAAAAAAATCAGCAACAAGCATTTCTAAAATTATTAGCACTAATTTTATTGAACATGTATACGTCAAAGATTATTAATTTCATTTTAATGGTGAAAGAATGGAGAATTTTTCAGTGGCATATTTTCCAGCAAATATGCACTTTAAAGAGACAATTTAAACTTATTGTTGTTCTAAAATTGTGAATATATTTGTGCCATTTAAGCTCTTTTTCATACCTTCACCTTACTTAAAAGCCCACAATAATAGTAAAATTATGGAGTGAGAGAGAAGAAAAACATTAAAAATTACAGTTTGATGAGAAGCAAAGGCAGTGGAAGGAAATAATAGGAGACAGGAGATATATACCATCATATTACAAAACATCTTGAGTACCAGCTGCAGATTTTCTTTAAAACTGAAAAAAAAAGGCCATTTCATACAATAGATATGTGTATCTATTGTATAAAATGTACAAACAATAATTGTAGGTCAGGTTTTCCTGTACACAGAGAGTCTTAGGAGGACTTAATACCACAATGAAATGAGTTGCTGTGACTAGAACTGCAATGCAAATGACTAATTTTCAATATATTTCAGTTTAAAATGCTGTCACAGTTATGTAACTGCCTGCAACACTGTACCTCTCCAGCTGTCTCTTCAGATGAGACTGGTGCTCATGTAAGACTGTATTAGCTTCTTAAACACTGTATAACTTCACAAATGTTTCAGTTTATCATTTGAGTTTACCTGGCTCCTTGATACTCATTTTGGAAACCCATGATAAGCCACAGAGACCATTTTATAAAGCCCAGGAAAGTTAATGGTGGGGTTTAAATGCAATTTTAAGGTAGAAGATACTACACTTGAAATTTGACAAAATATTTCTGTGCAGTTGCTCACTGCACATATTGAACTTGGTACATACTAAAATGAACATAAGACATCTGTGAACAGACTGGAATTTTCGGGGCTTTAGGTTTGTTTCCTAATTCTATTTCTTTCCTGACACAAATATATAATGCAAGAACTTGAGAAGAATGACTGTGAAATGCAAAAGATTTGACTAATACCTAGAGGGGCTGTTGGAAGGCCTCTCTCCAGTGAACAATGTCTTGGACAAATAATGCATCAGGGCATGGTAAGTTTGCACACACACTGTCCTAATGTGTGTGAAAAACCCCTACAGTCTTGTATAAGTAATTTTTTTTTTTTTTTAATTCATAGTCTATACTAAATTAAAAAAAAAAATCTAATAAGACTCAAAGAAGANGTTGGAAGGCCTCTCTCCAGTGAACAGTATCTTGGACAAGTAATGCATCAGGGCATGGTAAGTAAAAGTTTTTTTTTTTAATTCATAGCCTATACTAAATTTAAAAAAAAACTTCTAATAAGACTCAAAGAAGGATGAAGTCTTTATCTTTTGATTAAATAACCCTTTCAAATCTTTTTCAGAAAAAAAAAAAAAAAAAGATTATGCTGCTCTATACATTACAGTTTTCTGGGATATTTTCTGTTGTTTAAGCACCTTATAATAGTACTTTCTTACAGTGCTAGCATGCAAAATAAGAGAGTGCAAAAACAGAGTGATAGTGAAAGCTATCTGTAAATATTAATTTTAAAAAAGGAAAGAAAAAAGTATTCTAAAATTTGTATTCTGCATTGTCATAATTCCCTTGTTACAAGAAATGTCTTTCTATTAAATTATTTTTTCAATCCTTAAAATCATGATTATAGTAAGACATATCGAAGTTTGAGTTCAGTCATTTTATTTTCTGGAGTGCAGATGCATATGCACTTCAAAGAGGATTTAACTGTAACATTAATTTCCTATTTAAACGATCTTATTAACAGTAAGAGGCTATTGCTAAGAAAGAAGAGAGGGAAAATGTTATTGAAAAAAATTTTCTGGGAATGGGTATGGTGTGTTTTAAATCACCCTCTCATTTTTGTTGGGCAGCGGTACAACAGCAGTCCAAAACAAAGCTGATAATTGACCTCCAGCAGTGATCTATAACACTAGTTATCCATCAAGACTTCCACTGAGAGGCTCCTCTTATGATTTCACTAATGAGATTCTGTATTCCATTTTGTTTGAAATCAGTTTATTTCACTGCTTGACTATCCCTGGTGCTCACCAAAACATTAGACTGTCATTTGTCAAAGCTTTCCAAATCTGGCAAAATAAGAAGCAGTTGAAAAAAAAAAATATCTCAGTGGAAGTTCATGCGAATTGCTAGTGCATGTGGCAAAAATACTTGCTATAAATATGGATATAATTCACAATTTTATTTATTGCCAATCCATAACTCTCTTCCAACTCTCTTATAAGCTTCCAGGACACTGAACAGAAGGAATGATGGAGCAGAACCTGACACAAAAATTTAGGAGAGCACTTATCAGGGGAAAAACCTGGGGCCTCTATTGCACATGGGAACCTTTTATAAAAACAAAACAAAAATAAAAAAAGGCCAGCATGTCTCAAGTGCTTGCCACCTCTGATGTTATTGCTCCAAGACTGAAGTGAACAGTCCATAACATTGAAGTCACTTGAGAAGGCTTATAATGCATACTTAATTCACCATTAACAAGAGGAAATCAATCAGAACTGCCATTATATAATAATGCATAGGTCTGAAAATAGATTTGCTCTAGATCACTTGAGGACTCTGGGTACTCCCAGAGTCTTTTGTGACAAACTTCTCCATATGTCTCTACACTTCCAAAAGGACTGACTAAAACATTGCAAACAAGTTTGTAAAAATAGTCCTTCAGAGGAGATGGTGACAACAGGACTAAACATCTACAGTGGTAAATGTCCCAGTGCAGTAGTGTGATTTACATCCTTACTGTGAAAATAGAATGGTCTTGTCAAAATTCCCTACTCTTGGCAGATGCCAGTCCATGATGTTGTCTGAAGCACATTTTGAGATAGTCTAGGAAAGTAACATGGCAGTCATAATCTCATTGTGAAGCAGGTTAATAATTAAATTGTGAGGTCCCTGGCTTGGATTGTGTCAGGCTGTGGCTTACTTTACTAGTAAACCCTTAAAAATACCTAAAATCCTTCTAATTCACTATGGATACCCTAGGGAAGAGAAAAAGAATGTGAGTATTGTCAAAATAACCCACATCATCTGATATTTAGTAGCTGTATGATTTTAACAAAGATTTAGTGGTCTCTTCATACTCAATGCCACCACATAGTTTTCTCTGTAAGGTTGTTCAGCCCTTTTTCAAGTGGTTATATTTTTCAGCATCCAAAGCTACCACAGCAAGTCTAACTCCATATTGAATGAAAAAGTCCTGTCTATTGTCTGTTTTGAACCAGTGATCAGCCTGTATTATCTGGTTCACTCTGCTCCTGGTGCTAGAGAATTGAACAAGTTCTAGAGAATTTTCCCCTGTGGCACTGTGCAGCTCTCAGGGGTTGGATCTGATTTCAGTGACAGGGTGACAGTCAAGGGTAAATGATCAGGGAGAGATCTGAAAAAGACCCTGAGAGAGCCTGTAGAGAGCACAGAGGGGACTCCACACCTAGTCCCAGGCCCACGTGTGGTACCCTCGTGCTGACCCGCCTGACCAGGTTATCAGCCCTAAAGGACAGAGGAGTCAAGTCTTTCCTGAACACTGAACTTACCTTTGGTATCTGAGTATTGTAGCACTCACACTACCAATTTAGTCCTGTGACAGGGACACAGGATTTAGAGTCCCTTTTATATCCCACTTCAATCATCTGTCTTCCATGCTGAACTATCCTAGTCTAATGCTGGTTTTACTTATATGAAACCATTATAGTTCATAGATCATTCTTTATGACTTCTTTATACCTCTTCCATCTCTACCTTATTTTGAGAAATACTCATGGGTCATCACAGAGGTACACAATGGTTTACTTTCTGTTCTTTATTTTTGTTATTCCTTTTTTGAATTGGATCAATAATTCACAAAATTATCTGTTGCAGCCCTACAGTAAGCATTCTTCCACAAGCTCAGAGCCAAATATTTATAAGATTGAGATTTTTTTTGTAGGTGTTTGCTTTACATCTATGCATCTATTTATTTATGTTTTTCATTATATCTTTACAGAAACATACAAATAACTCTGTGAACTTTATCACTTTTGTTTCTACTTCCTTTTTCATGAAAATAAAGAGGAAAACTCTATTATTCTACTACACAGAGATAACACTCCTGTAACAAGAGTAAATCAACAACTGCAAACCTGGATGTGTGGTAAATTCTAGGTTACATTCTGGAAATATTGCTTCACATTCTAAAATGAGGCATGTTATCAGACCTTAAAACATACAGTGATGAGTTGAAAGGTTTAGTTTTGTGGCCACTGTCACTACAAAAATGTAGATAGATTTGGCTCCTCAATGTAAACTAGGAAATGATCTTCCCCACAAAATGAACACTCATTAATGGTCTCATGCTCTGGACTATTAGGTTCACTAATATGGTAGAACATAGCCAAGGTCATGCTTAATAACCAGATTGATGAGGCATTAGTGTAAGCAAGAGGTGTTCTTTTGTATAACCAGAAATCTGGAGCAATCAAAAGACTAGAGACAGGTAAGATTTAGTAATCTAATTAAAACAGATTTGGAAGAAATTAAGGAGAATAGGATTACCCAATTGTTTGAGACTTTTTATTCATAGTTGGATTGTGGGTTGACAATATAATTTAATCAATGGTGACTTCAATTTGATTTATATTCAGACAGTAAAGAAGGGTTTTGAAAAATTCTTTTTACTTAAATTAAAATTTGATTATAACTGATACATTTTGTTAAAAAATCTCCCCTATTTATTTCATAGACAAATCCTTTTCACAATTACTTTTTAAACAAAAAAATCCTTGTTTCAATCAACTTTCTAACTGATTGATGCGTTTACATTATATCTGTTATCAATTACATCATATCTTTGTTACTAAAAATATCTTTTTCTTTGTATAAATCAATAGGAACAAGTGTAACTTTAAGAATAAAACTGGAAGTAATGGCCCTACTCAGAGAAGATTAAAATCTAAATGAGATAGAAAACACAATGAGAAGTGGCAGCATGGAGGGAATGAATAAACAAAATGGAAGCAAGAAAACTGAAGCGGGAACATGTCCTTGGGAATTTTATTTAGGAACACAGAAATGGTTCTTCATATTTTTTAAACAGTTTTTTCCCCACCTTATTTTGTTGTTGTTGTTTCAGTCTTTGTAAACATGTAAATTCAGACAAAAAGGTCTCATAGTATCATTGGAATATTCTCCCTTCTTCCCCACACATCCCATTAATCTCATCCATTTGAAGGACTTATTCTGACTGTTCAGAAGAATGGAGATAAAGTTCCAGAATTCCCACAATTAGTAAAAAATGCATAACTATAAAGATGAAAAAAAAAATGTAATAAGACAAAAGAAGAAGGCAGGAAAACTGCTTGGAACCATGGTGTCTCAACCTCAGGCCAGTGCGCAGAATTCTCAAGATTCCTGGCAGGAAAAAATTCCTCACAGGATGTTCTCAGTCTGGAGGAAGGGTACCAGGTTCTCCCTTCCCATCTGGGGTGTCAGAATAACTGTTGCCTTTTTCCCAACCTGGAAATGAAACTCGATATATTTTAGAATTGAGGTGGCATAAAAGGGGATCTTTATTTGAAGGCCTTCAGGGGCAGTTATGGAAAGACGTCCCCAAAGCCCACCCCTACAGGGATGAGTACAAATTTATAGGTTTTAGGAAATTAGCATAATTGATAAAAAGCACCCATTAGGAGGACAAGTGGTGATGCAATTCCCCCCAAGTCAAGCCCCTTCTCTGGAGCCCCCCTTCAGCACCAGTTGTACTTGGTCCATGAGAATGTATCTCAAAGACATGTTCTTGGCCTTGGTTCCCAGGAAGAACCAAGATAGCACTGAGGCCTTCTACCCCTGGGGCTTGGAGCTCTGGAATTTGTTTTGTCTTTCTGCCTAGAGAAAGGCCATGGAAAAGTAGTGGGAAAACTAGTCACTAATACAATAGGTGACAGAGTTACAAGTATATGTGTGAAGAATACAGAGAAAATATACAGGAAAAAGGCAAAACACAGATGGCATCAGTCCTCCTATGGAAATGCATACCTTCATGTTTATGGTACACATCACGTGATGCCATCCTATGTCAAACTGAACTGCTTCAGCTGTTGTAAAACCAGCGACCTCCGCGGCAGGGAAGAACGATGCTCTGACTCCATGTTATCAGAAGGCTATGTTATTATTTTATAATACTATATTATTTTAAAGAAAACTATACTAAACTATACCAAAGAATAGAGAAAAGATACTTACAGAAGGCTAAACAGATAATCATAAAAACTCGTGACTCATTCCAGAGTCTCGACACAGCTTGTGTGACCATTGGTCAGTGACTGAAAACAACTCACAGCAGAACCCAATCAAGGCATATCACTTCAGGTAAACAAATTCCTAACACATTCCACATGAGCACAACACAGGAGAATCAAGTTTATTTTCCCATCTTTGGCCTCTTTCTGCTTTTTCAGCTTCCCAGGATAAAAATCCTGAGCAAAGGAATTATGTTCAGTGAATGTGGGGACCACATTCAGCCATTTTCATTATGTCTTGTTTGTCAAAGGCATAAAATATGGCAATTTTAGAAATAATAAAACAATTTTTGCATTGGTATTCACCTAATATTTCTTATGTGCAAAGTTTTTAAATGTTACAATAAAGAACAAGCAAACAAACCTCTTCAGTAAGCAATAATTTTATTCTTCATATACTGTGTTGTTCAATTTATAGTTACATAAAATATGACAATTCTTCAAGTATGAAAACATTTTATTTTTCTATTATAATAAATATACTTTCAATTTTAATTCTATAATTCCATGTATTTTATTAATAATTGTTTTTTCCTGAGTGACATATTTTTATCCAGGAAGAAATATATAAGGAGAGATTACTCATTGCTCCTCTTCCAGCATGTTGTGGTATGGTATAAGAGTTGAGTCTACTCAGTTTAACATATCTGTCTGCCATACAGGCACCTAAATAAGGCAAAAAGAAATAAAAATTAATTATCTTGTAAACAAGACGTATGATGAACATTCGAGGTCATTAGCCATCATTTTTTTAAAATTAATATACCTAGAGATCCCTTATACTATTCCAAAGTATAGGAAATATCATCGTCATTAAAAAAACTAAGATCATTTTTTGAAAACTGAAATGAGAAAAATGCATTATTAATTAAAATTATCCTTATAATAGCTTAATAAACATATGTATTCTATATATAGAACACCTTCAAAACATATCAAGTCATAAACAAAATTGTAGGAAAAGAGAAGCTGATATCAAGCAGTTCAAATATTTCTAATTCCAGTAGTGAAACTGCTAGGTTAGCCCCTTTTCTGGTGCTACTTACAAGTATCTTGCCAGGAATGAGTGGGTGCACTGTTTCTAGCTCTTCAGAGATGCAGTATCTGCACCAACTTTGTTTTATGGGACTGACATCAGAACACAAGTTAATTTGAAGCCTTGTAAACAATGAAAAATGTGACAAATCAAGGAAAATACAGGGGAAAATGGTGAAGCAAACATAAGAATTCTTGAAATAAATATCACCTTGAAAGAAAATACAATAATATCAAGCAAATAATAATAAAATTATAATAAAATAATAATAATATACGGGTTTTGTATACTAATTTGGTTAAATTTTTGTATCTCCTTTCTAAACATAAAGTTTGAAATCAGTCATGACCTGTGAAAATACATCTTTTCCATCAGTTTGATATGTGTCTCCTAAAAAGAAAACCCCAGCCATCAGAATACTTTTCATTAAAATTCTAGTTTATATTAATGAAGTGCTGATACATTTTATTATGCTAAACAGATTCAGACAAAATAAAGAAATCTTTTCTGGTAGGGAGAAGTGTCTTCACACCAGTTGTGACAGACTGATGGTCTGGGAACACCTCCATGGAAAAGCGTGAATAAAATGTTGGATGTGATCTCTTTTAATATCAAGGTTGCTGGACTTACTGAAGAAGAATCCAGGAAAATCCTCTATACCTCTTGCCCTCAGAGATTAACAGTGACTGCACAGTGACTTGCAGACCCCACTGGAACACTAGAGGTCAAGATTCTTCACAGACTCATAGACACCTCTGTTCTATTTTCACTGTCAAAAATTGGGAATGCCTCACAGAGCCAAGTAGTAAGGATAAGTTTTCCTTTCAGCCCACAGCTTTGCCACAGATTATCCTCCGCCATGAAATCAAGTTTTACCACTAAAAAACTCAACTCATTGTACTCTGAATGTAAATTAATGCACACACTGCCAACTCCAAGAATCCTGAGCAGGAACGAAAGAGGAGGCAAAGCCACACTGTCAGTATGAATATGCCAATAGGAAGTATATCTAATTTTCAAAACTGCACAGAAGCTTGTCCTCTCCTAATGCTGAGTTAAGAGGTAGCTTCATCTGTGCCTGATAAGCACAGTTTTTATTAAGGATTTGATGTTTGAGTAATTTAAAGGCTCCAAAGCTGATTTTAGAAAAAGTGAGTTTAGAGACAGTCGGTAATATTGTTTAAAATTATTATTACTGTCTAATTCATAACACTATATTTTAGAATTGAAAGTAATCTTCTGGAGAATTTAAAAAAAGAAAGATCATCTTGAACTTGCTGAGTGTTCAAGACTTAATATTTTAACCGGATAAATATAGACATGTTATGGTTACATTGGTTTTATTTAAAATTAGGTTAATTTCCAGATTTCAAGCTTGCTAACAATGAAATTATAGACAAAGGTTATTCAAGATCTTAAAGTAATGTCAGTAACATATAGAAATTAAAAATCTTACAACAATCAGGATAAGTTTTTATTTCCACCTTCAAAATATGTTTTTGTTTCAAAATATCCTATTCCATTTGCAGGAGTAATGTTTTTAAGGGAAAGTACTAGACTATCATCCAAACTCTCTTAAGTTACTATTGCATGTAAATCCCTTTCATTTACAGTAAAGCTAAAGATACTTTTTAAGCACTAAGATGCGAGAAATATACCTTTTTTAAGAACTCAGGAATGTCTGGATCACTGTTCTACACTTCTACTGGTGTTATTGGAAGAGTTATTTTTTTGATAGCAACAAAGATGAATAGTAGTTTCTTTTTCCCTTTCTCTTTTCTTTCAAGCTCTGTTGCTTCTGCCTGTGGCTCCAAATTCATGGCAACTTTCTCTCTGGCTTTATTGATTTTCATTAGAAGGATTGACAAGGAGATGTGGAAAATAATCCCTCCTTTTTCTATGAAAACTCTTGAAACCCATGACCGTTTTCAGAAATAAAACACATGCAGTTATAAATTAATTATTAGGTAAAATATTAAGTTGATAATAAATAATACCCATAAATCCATAATATTTACTTTACAGGATTTTATTTTGGCTATTGTCCACTTGTCAGTTTAGCAAAGCATAGCCCATCACAGAGCTGTTAGCACTCTGGAACTGGGACAAAGACAACTGTGTTCAACTTCCCAATCAAGCAAAACACTTATAGCCCCTACTAAATGAAGTGCCATAATTGCAATAATTTAGTGATATAAGCCTGATATTTACAACCAAAGTTGTATTTTGATCTGTCTTCTGACAAAGGCTTTGTCAAAACTATCATGCTTTTCTGTACTAAATTTCAATTTGAATTTCAATGCTAATTAAAACAATGACAGTTTTGCTAGCTTAACTGGCTCCTAATGTACAATTAAGACAGAAGCAAATTAGTGTTATAGTACCAAAGTGCACAGAGGAATACCCTAATATGAAGGCCAGGCTGGATGGGGTTTTGAACAACATGGTCTAGTGGAAGGTGCCCATGACAGGGCGGCTGGAACTAAATCATCTCTAAGAACTCTTCCAACACAAACCATCCTATGGTTCTATGATTCCATAATGCTATTTTAATATTCTAGAAAGTAAACAGTTCCCTTTTTTTTTTTTTTTTTCGTATTTTTTAATGAGAACTAGAGAGCAAACAGCAATAAGTGGTGTACCTCAATTCTCTATACTGGGACCAACATTATTTAAGATCTTCATCAACAGCATGGACAGTGGGATTGAGAACACCCTCAAAAGGTTTGCAGATAACCCCAAACTTAATGATATGGTTGATCCTCTAGGGGAACAGGATATCATCCAGTAGGACCTTGACAGACTTGAGGAGTGGGACCATGTAAACCTCATGAAGATCAACAAGGCCAAGTACAAGGTCCTCTGCCTGAGCCAAAGCAATATTCAGTATCAAAAAAGAGGGAGGATGAATGGATTGAGAGCAGCCCTGCCAAGAAGGACTTGGTGGTGCTGGTGGAGGAAAAGCTGGGTATAATCCATGAGTGCATGCTCACTTCCCACAAAGCCAGCTGTATCCTGAACTTTAAAAGACGTATGGCCAGTAGATCAAAGGATGTGATTCTTGCCCTCTACTCCACTCTGTTAGACTTCACCTTCAGTACTGCATCCAGTTCTGGGGCCTCCACTACAGGACAGAATTGATATGTTAGAGTGGGTCCAGAGGTGGGTCCTGAAGATGATCCAAAGCCTGGAACATCTCTCCTATGAAGTAAAGCTTTGAGAGCAGGGTCTGTTCACAAGACAAAGCTCTCAGGAGAGACTTTATTGTGGTCTTTCAATACTTACAGTGGTGTTGTGAGAAAGATGGAGAGAGATTTTTTACCAGTAATGGAATCATAGAATGGCATTCCTGATTTTTCATCTTCTTCACTGGCATATCTCTTCAATATTATGAAACACATGGATGAAATAGTACTTCCTACATTGCAGAGACAATACAAAATATCTTTGAAAGATAGAAATCTCATTCATTTAAACAGACTCAGGAGTCATTAGTATATTCAGGAGTTCTTTGGATGACAGGACTGAAATTAATTTCAAGATGGTGACATTTAAATTTAGGTGTCTGCTTCCATTATCATCAGCAGAGATCAATGGAGCCCGCAGAACAAATGCCATGTGAGGGCCAAGTCAGTCAGCTGTCCAGACAAAACTCATAATACCTTTTGAGAGGCACCAGGATTTATTAGAGATCCACACAGAGATGGCAGGTATGACACTCAGGAGACTAACATTACTTTTGAATGGCAGCTGGAGGACAGCCAGTATTTGCTATGGTATCACTCATCTTTCTGGACAACTCTGTTGAGGCATTTGAACAGAGTCCAGTGTATCTGTTAAATGTCTTCATGGAAGGCCAGGGAAGAATTACAGTTGGCAAAGCTGAACTTCAAAATTAATTTAGTGGCTCATTTGGAGTTAATAGGCAATTCTCTTAATGAAAGGTTTTTACTGATCAGCATGGCCGGACATGAGAAAGACATAAAACGCAACAGAGACATACAGAAAAAATTAGACCCACAAAACCTTACTTGAGCAGAAGAATTCAAAATTGTATTCTTTGTACACATCTTCAAAAGTCTAAGCTTTTTCATTGATGCTTGACTAAAATAATCTAGAAAAAAGTGTATAAATATGGTGACGTAGCATTGTGATGCAAAGATAGTGTACTAAAATCAGATACCAGACAATTTTCAAAAATATGGCCAAATTCAAATGTCTGCTGATTCAAGCAGTTCCTTAGAGAGACATAAATAAATCTTAGACTTATAAAAAACTTTTTATCACTAGTTTAACATTCTGCCACCCCACTGAAAAAACAGAAAATTCAATATTTATTTTAATATTCGTAGATTAGAAAATTATCAAATTCCATATATATTTTACAACATTCATGAAATTGTAATATTAATTTCTTATTTACAGTTTCATTTTTCTCAACATAACCACTAGACAAATATGCCATGAGGAACAAAGTGTAATTTGTTGTGGAGATGATGTATCGGTGATTTTATGTAACTTGTTCGTTTTTTATGATAACACAAAAATGAAGGTCACACTTCTGACTATAGCTTTGAAAAAGATATAGTTAGGTATGTATAAAATATTTATTGTTAATTTGTTCTGTTGCTCAGATATTTTATGCTAAAGATACCACCGAAATACGTTTCTCATTACATTGAAATAAACGAATCCATCTGATTTCTAATTTATTGTCAATGATTATTATTAAAATGGAGATCATCTTTCAATACATTGTTATTTATTACCTTTAGAATGTTTGATTTTTGAAGATTTATTCTGTGTATTCATCTACTTACACTTATTTTTCTTCAAAATAATTCCTGTATGAAGGTTTGGGTAAAAAACTCTCCGAGAATTAC
Organism: Peucedramus taeniatus; assembly: GCA_013400575.1. NCBI lineage: Eukaryota > Metazoa > Chordata > Aves > Passeriformes > Fringillidae > Peucedramus > Peucedramus taeniatus. The sequence goes on along the minus strand of WBNO01026568.1, from coordinate 40,059 downwards.
TCTCAAAATGCTATCTGAACATGACTGCACCAGTTTCCTCTGTCCTACACAATTATTCAGCATGCTCTGAAAGCTCCTCACCTCAAGACAATTCTTTAAAATTCTCTTTAGATAATGGTTTCCCACAAAAATATTAATCTTGTTGTAACCATGATGTAGTTCTACAAGATGTTCTATAGGATGATGAAAGTTCTATGAGATGATGCTAACAATTAAATTCTTCATTGCTTTTGGTATTCCAGGAGTTCCTTTTGGAAGCCAACAAATATATTTGAAGTTTTTAATCAAATCCATTATTGAGTCACTCTGAATCTCAGTCATTCTTCAGACTAACATTTGCTTATCTTTTATGTCTGCCTGAGTTACGCACTATTTTCTTAGGGCCTGTTCCTGAACCCATTTTTTAGGGTTTATGACATGCTTAACATATTAAGAAGTTTTTCTGGTGTGTGTTCTAACTTTATGTCAAAGTTCTCAAGTCCTGGAAAAACTCTTTACATTGATAATAAGAAGTATACTAGATTTTTAAGACAGAGATTTCCATATTTGATTTTGTAGACCTTCATGGAAGACAAGAAAAACCAAGTAGTAGTTAAGACTAATTAAAGGCCTCACATATTTTCTGGAGGTACTTAAGCAGGGATAAACTGTAGCTCAGAAATAAATCATAACATAGGGTCATACCATATTTTTTAAAGTTTTGTATCAATGCTATTTAAAGCATGATAATTGATCTACAGTTTGGGAATTTTTTTATTTTATATATTTGTATTATTAAAATTAATTAAGCATTATTTTAAATAGGTAAATAGGTTTTATATTTAATTTTCTTTAAATTGTGGAGCTTTGTACAAAAATTCTCCATCTTCTGCTTTTCAAGAGTAGAATATAATATACCAAATTGTAATTTTTTTCTCAAATTTAAATGAATTGAGCTAAATGTAGTATTACCATATCAGTCTTGATATCTTTGACATACTGGAGGTGTACATTATTTCCATAATTTTCACTGTCTACCTTTACACAGTATTATAATACCATAACCTGTCTCTAGCAAGAAATTGCTATAGCAAATTATTAGGAAACAAGCAATTACACAACAAGGCAGACAGAGAAAATGCCATAAAAGGGAAGAATAAATGTTTTTCTAACCAAATACACATACCTTGAAAACCAAGATGTAGGATTCATTTTTGCGTCTTCTGGGAAAACAATTTAATTCTTTATTCTCTTAGCCTTGAAACTCAAATTATTCATTATGCACCTGATAAAAAGAAAGACAAATATGACAGCAAAGCAGGCAATTATTTTAGTTTGTAGTGCTGAGTAAATAATAGTAGAATGCAATGCACAACTGTTGTTATATCAAACAGCTGGTTATTTAAACTGAAAGATAACTAAAGAGATTTCTGCACTGCAGTGTACACATCATGTTCAGAGAGAACTGCTTTTCAAAATATTATCAGACTGTTTTCATAGCAACAGGACTGAGTAAAATTAATAATAATTTTTTTAAAAGTAAAAGAAAACATTCCTTGATGCTGTATTTCTAAACTGGAAGACCTAACTTATTTTTTTTAAAAAATGTATTGCTATAATTAAAAAAGAACTAGACCAGAATGCATGCTGTAGGTCAGGTAGACAGTTGATAAAAGGTGTTGTGAGTCCATTGACTTCTGTCAGGACTCATCCCCATGTGGGCCACCAATTGTCGGCGTCGGTGCTTGGCACCAGTCGACGGCGGATGGAAACTGACTGGCATCGCCAGTTTCTCATACTGTAAAACCTTGATACCTTCTCTCTGTGAGTTCCCATGAGCAGCTCCTCACAACACTGACTCCCTTTCTCTTTCTTCTCTACGGCCAGCTGACTCCTTCCTGTCCCTCGCACGACCACCTAACCCTTCCTGTCCCTTGTACAACCCTTCTCCCCTCACAGCACAGCCAACAAACTCCAACTCTCCTCTCAACCACCTAATCCACTCTTTTATAACATCCATCATTATTGTACATAGCTGTGACTATTAAAGGCAGGCATGTTCCTACTCTTTGGTAATTAGTACAGCTGAAATTCCTCAGGGCGAGACTGCCTTCAGCATAATCTCTATTCTCCTACAATCCATCCTCCCACAGACTTCACTAAGAAAAACGTTGTATTGAACCTGCAGAAAAGATGATCTATGAGAAGAAAAAAGCAGTAAAACTCTTCCTGCTCTTTATTTGTCCAAAATGTAACAGGTGAATGCAGCAATAAATGACAAACATACACATGCATTTTAATTACTTATTATTGAATTTTCACTATGCATTTGTGAATCATGGAGGTATTGCATCTTAATTAGAGGGCAGGATAGATGGTGAAAGCTTAGTCTGTCTTAAAATAACCTCAGGTGCCAGCTGACTATGCATTTCAAGCAACATTTCATAATAACAAAGCTAATTGTCCAGCAGAAATACAAAAGATGTTCTACGTAAATATTTAGTACAAAAAGTCATTAAAATGATGTGGCTGCTTCATCTTTTTTTTCTTCTAATTTCATATAGGCTGATAATTTTGTTTAATCTTTTGCCTATGGGCTTGATAAGCATTAGATTGTTAAGTTTAAAGAAAGAAGGCAGACATTTAGTTTGTGTCTGAAAGAAATTTCATCTCCATTGCATACATGCATATTAGCCAACAAAAAGTTCAATACTTTAAATTCTTTATGTCTATAATGCTGTACTGGAGCAACACAGAAAAAAAATGTGCATCTCTTAATCAGAATCTCCTCTATGACAAAAAGCTGAATTTTTTTTCTCCTCTCATCTTCCATTTCCTGTGATACAGTGTCAACAAAGGTATGGGAAAAACATAGCAATAGGAAATGTTTTTTTAAAAATAATTTTTATGGGCAAATTTTATCCATGGTCCTGTTTCATTTTTCTGCGACACACTGAAGCCTTGACTTGTTTCCTCTAGATATATGAAATAGCAAATTCCATGTTTTCTGCCTGGAAGAGTCCATTCTGTTAATGCTAACCTCTTCAAAGCAAAGACATAGACCATCCATAAGAGTGCAAAAGGAACAGTGCCAAGAACTACTGTAAAAGTGTGCATTTGTGCACGTAGCATTTATGACTTTGTGCAAAAATATTTTCGCCTTGAATGTATATAGACAGACTAAATCTGTGTCAGGCTAGTAACAGTTCTCTCTTCTAAATGGGAAATTGGTGAATGAACCTGTGGAAGAACAGGTTTTGGAAAAAAAAGTACCGAAACTCCCACAACAGAAAACCTTCCTCTGGTCCGTTGAGATACTAAGTACAAAGTGTGGTATAACTCCATCAAATGTGAGACAGAGAAATGCTGTCTAGCTCCCATATCTGGGTGAAATTATTAGCCATGTCACAGCAGCTGTGAAGGGGATGTCTAAGTAGCATTGTTATCCTAGTGCAATGGATTTCTGTCAGGAGAAAAATTCTATATGTTGGCTAGAAGGGACTGAAAAGTATTTTGATAAACCAATCCAGATGACTGCAAGTTACACCGTGATATTCACCCAAGTCAACAATACAGGACTTGGTTTTAGATCAGTTTCACCATGTTTCAAAAGTATTTTTCTATTATTTCCATATTCTTACACTGCTATATTTTAACATTTTATTTTTATTATGGGAAAGTAATATTAATAATTCATCAATAATTCATAAGAAGAAATCTTATGAGGGTTCTTATGAGTTTGTGTGCTTACTTCCAATCCCAGATATTCTATGATTCTGTGGTAACTGAACCACACACTAAAGCAAGTTTTGAAATAACAGCTGTGATCTGGATTACTTCAGCAAAATACTGACTGATGTATTTTTCAAGAAATTTTGTCTAGGCTTCAATTATTCAAATGGTTTACACACAGTATACAATGAAACATATTGCTCCAGAGGGGGTCAAACCCCAAGATGAACAGTAAAAAAATAAAAGCAGCTAAAAAAGAAGAAGATAAAAATGGTCTATCTGTACTGATTAAGCCTGCAAGTCAATAAACCTCTCATGATTCTTTGTTGAGCAGGCAAAAGTTATTTTAGCATTTTCTGCACGTTGATCATATGCTGCCAATTTTAGAAGGTTTGTGCTAATTTTGATAACTGACAAGCAGCATTTTTCAAATGAACTTCTGAGGGCAATATTCTCCACTTTATTTTCTAAGGAAAATGGTTTGCAAATGTAAGTTCAGAACAGCAAAATTAATATAACAGCATTTATCAGCAAGCAATTAGAATAGATTCAGATACGCATATTTGGTAATGTACATTTCCCATAAGAGTAACATAAAGAAAGCTTTACTAATTACTTCCCCCCACTGCTGTTTTTCTTGTATTGGAAATATATACTGTTTTTCCCAACAGAGTTGCTTGTTTTCTTCATCTACAGGAAACCTTATTGCCCAGATTCTCTTCAAGTCCAAACACGTGCAGTAATGCTGAAATGTGTGGAGTGCTGGGGAAAAGAAACACAAAAAACTCAAGAAGGAACTCAAAAGAAAGTGGTAATAACAAGAATATAAATATCTTGAAATTGCTCTTAAATTAACAGATTTATTATTGTTATCTTTACCTCCTTAGCATCTAGTGATATGAACCAGACTGGTAGTGTGTGAGCACAAATAGCTGCAGGCAGGCACATCCTTTAGAACATGGTTTTGTGATAATTATTCCACAGTGAGAATGTATCCCTGTTGTTTATAAATTTGATCATAAGGTGGAGAAATTAAATTACAGAAACAGGAGTAGTAACTGGAAGGAACACATGAAATTCAGAACAAAGTACAAATGACAGAATACAAAAATCAGATATGCAGGGAACACTCTGCCATTTGAATTCAGCTCAGTGAGGAGAGCATGATGCTATTTTATGGCTGCCAGAGAAACTACAGAGTATCTGAACAGTCGACAGACACTTCCTCATTCTATCTGCAAAGGGGTTTTTCTAGATACAATGCAGCATCAGCTTGAAGTATCCTTGGTAGAGTTAAACTGGTACGCATATTGCTAGGGTGATTACTAGAAGCAGTGGTCTATATCAAGTCAGGGATGTTATTCTGTGGAATGCTGGCTGTTTAGTTACTGTGTATGTATGGAGTTAATAGTTTCTTGAATGAATAAACAAAGGTACTCTTTACAAATTTAGAAGTATCTTACCCTGATGAAACAAATGCCTACTGCCTTGATGTCAAAATATGGGGTTTTGCTTGCATAATCCAGCATTTCATAGTTATGCTAATGCCATGCTTATCATTGATATGAACAGTTTCAAATTGTAGAATCATTTGGATTGGAAAAGACCTTCAAGATCACTGAGTTCAACAATAAACCTAACACTAGTGCCAAGACCACATGAAAAATGAATAGAAATGAAAGTCAACATAAGGCAGATAGAGTATGTCCTGAGACTGACTCACAAAAAAGGGTAAAAGCTGTACATATTAGAAATCACTGATTATCAGAAGACCATGCTTCTAAGATACAGTACTACACAGAATGAAATTAATCTAACCAGAATAAATATGCTTTGCTATGGTAAAACAGATGTCTTTTGATCCTAAATTAATTTTAACATTCGGTTAATAAGTTAAATTTTCTTAAAATTTACAGAATTCAAGCACAGTAAGCTTGTCAAAAGCATGTCAGTTCTGGCTGGCATGCCACAAAGTTGATGACTAACAGGTGGTGATGAGCAAATTCTGAAAATAGCTTTCAGCTGTTTCTGACTCTGTAAGTAGTTGTTGTTTCCAAAGCTCAGGACCAGAAGCCTTCACAGATTTTTTTTTTCCCTCTCCCCATTTACAGACTATTTAGATGAGCTCAGAGTTATGTGACAGAAGTTAGGGTTCCTTCTTTTCAGTTATGCTTGATTGAATGCCATTATATATGAATAAAAGGAGTATTTAGGAACTGACAATCTTAAAGCTATATGGATCAGTGTAGATATGAAGAAAGGAAGAAAGGTTGGTATGCAGGTGAGATAGGTGCAGGAATATATCTACAATTTTGCTAGTATTAAAACAGTTAAAACCTTATTCATGCTCTTGTATGAAATCAGGGCAAGTGATTACTGATTTACTGTTTTCATTATAAAATTCTCTTTTATCTTTAAAAGATCCCATTTCTCTTACTTAAACTAGCTTTTTATTCTTCATTCTCCTTGTTGCTTATGCATTTGCTAGTCTTCTCCATCTTTAGAATACTAAATTAAAAGATCACAGATCTTCATAAAAGCATGAAGGAAGAATGTTAGCAGGATTTAAAAATATTTTTATTGAGCTATAAGTTATTCTTATGAGGCAAAACTCAGAATGTTTGGTTAAAGTTATTATTCATCCTAGCACAATGGGACTTTACAGTAAATTAATATCTGTCTCAGGGTACTGTCTGGTACTAGCTCTTTACACAGGCCTGTAGTGCATCTGCTTAGCTAGTTTATTTCCCTGACATTTGTACAGTATTTGTACATAACTGTTTGAGAACATATGTATAAAGCTTTGGAGTAGAAGTGACTTTTTTTTTTTTCAGGTTTTACTAAAAAAGCATTTATTCTGGGTAAAGGTCACTGAAACTTATATGTTAGTGTGAGTTTTTGTGTTGCAACATGGCAATAGTTGGAAAACAGCATGACTTTTTTTTAAAAAAAAGAAGACTATGTCATAAACAAATTGAAGATGTGCTTAATAAAAATAAAAGTAAATTTAAATTAATTTTTCTTGTGGATTTGAGGTGGGATGTGATGTTTCCCTTGCATTTGTATTTACTTCCATTTCAACAGCAACAAAACCATCTCAATTTTTGTTTATTTTTGTGGATTTTTAGAAATTTTTTAAAATTTTTGGTTTTGGTTGTTTTTCTGTTTTTTTTTTTTTTGGTGTTTTGGCTTCTCTTGCTAAGTGAAATTAACCCATTTGAGTTGAACATAAAAAGTTTGCAAAGAATGTTATACGTCTTGGGGAAATCAGTGGTACATTGATTTCAGAGAAAACTTGTGGGTGTTTTTATGATCAAGATTAACTGCATTAGCATAGACATGAAATCTTATGTATCAACAGATTCACGTGGTCACAAGCCAGTGATTAGTTATGAAGATGTCATGATCGACACCAAATCCAAAAGTACATTTTAGATATATTAATAAAGCATACAGCTTTTCTATGTTTGCAAAAACTAGCATAAGAAAAATCATGTCTATTAAAAGAAAGAAGAATGGGTTAAAAAACACTCAAGCAAAAATAAGCCTAAACAAACGAGGAGAAAATCTATGGATTTACTTCTTACTAAAATACATTTTCATTGTGTTAGTTGGTTCAGCTGTTATTCACTTGAGTTTCTAAGAATAAATGGATTTATTTCTTATTGTCTTAAGCCAAAGCACCACTCATATTAAAAAATAAGTTCAATGCTCTTTAAAGTTACTTTCTAAGGACCTATTTTATTAGGATGGATGAAATTTCCAGGTTACATGATGTTCCTTTTGTGTCTCCCCACAGAAATTTTTTTATGTTATTATTCCATTCATGCCATTCAATTTAAGGCCTGATTATAATATTTTTTCAATTTTTATGTCATTTTCATTGCCAGTTTTGCAAAACAGAAGAAAGTCGATGGTGAAACACTCTCCCTCAATTAGTTCTTTATTTTATAGCTACCATTCCTGCTCACCCCGCATATAATTAATGGAAGCAAAGACAGTAAAATCCAGTCATACTTTATATTCTTCCTTTTTATTATTTTATCTGGTGCATACCAGTGCTATTTGTCTCTTTCACATAGTCCATAATTCTAGAAGATTAGTCAGGGCACAATACTGCCAACTGTGTAATATTTTATATTAATCTCTACCCAACCTGCTACAATAATTTATAGTTCAACTCCTAGCATCTGGACAGAGTCCCATCTCCTATATTTAGTCCTTATATCAATATTATTATCTACTTTTCAATGCATTTCACGTAAAGGACATAATCCCAATTTCATAAATAACCTTAAAGCCACATAACTTTTCTTCATCACCACATTTTGACAGAATTCTTCTAGGTTACCATTGTTTAGGGACTTTTCCCCCCAAAATATTCTAATCCATTCATTTTGTGTTCATCCTGAATGGCTTGCTATTACCATCTGCTGATGGTCCAAAGTATCCTTGAGTTCTAGGAGTCCTTTTCTTCAATCCTGCTACGTCCTGGTTCTTTCCAGACTTTCTGTTCAACTTCCTATGACCAAATTTTTTAAAGCTACTTCTGTAGTAGAATACTATAAAAAGAGAGAGAATTAGATGCTGATTAGATTAGTTAATTGAACTTTGATTTGAAGAGATTTATTAATCAAACACTGTTTGTGTTTGTCTCTTTGGGTTTTTTTTACCTTTATCTTTTCCTTGTGTTTTCATCCTAAGCTGTTTTACTTTGAAAAATGCCTGCATGATTTCAAAAGTTGTCATTATTTCTAGGACTATTGTTTCCTTATCTAACTTAAGTAAGAGATAGATTTCATTCTTAGTTCTGCTGCTACATCGAGCTATATGCCTATGAATGAGACCTTAAGTTGCTTCTCCTTTTAGTTATCAGTCATTTAGTCATATAGATATCTCTAACTCTTAGCATTGGGTGCACTGGAAGCCCAATATAACAGTGACGATAATAAAGAATCACCTGTAGAAACAATTCTTATTTAGAATGTTTTAGACAGTTTTCTTTGCATCTTGCTGTGTTGCTCATTAAGCTCCTTAATTGATGAGTTCTTTTTTGTCTTTTTTTTTTCATCTGACAGGAATCTGATTACAGTTTGTGTTTGTAATTGTGACTGATAGTTCATTATACTTGCTAAGTGGAGCAGTAGCCATAACCTGCAGTTTCTAATTCTATATATTCAGAGCTGTCCATCTTATGAAGGGCAAAATTTTTAGTATGCAGATTAGACATATCATATCAGCTGTATATGTCTGGGGTTATTAAAGAAGTTCCCTAGTAATTCTTAGCAAGCTCTTTAGTTTTTAAGATACTTAAGTCAATGCAAGCAACCACTACCTTGCTTTGAGAAATAGAAAGTTTAATCTCATGAAAAATTAAGGAGGAAATATTTTCCTATCTTTAAAAAATACATGATGTATTCACTTAAATAGTTAATTATTCTTTCTTGTAGTACCTAAAAGATAAAAGAATTAAGTACCTAAAAAACAAAAGGAAGTTTTAATGAATATTAATATGATGAAATCTGCATTTCTGAGGGACCAAAATTTTCATACATTTCACTGTAGCATGATGAAAAGTCTTAGGTAAATGCACAGTAAATGAGAATTGGAAATTGTTTCCTTTTTCCTTACAAAGCATTTTTGGTTAAAGATTTTTACAGGGAACAAAAAAATGCAAAATTCAACAGTAAAAAAAGTCTGAAAGAAAATTATTGATAGTATCACAGAACAGTACTGATTGAAATTAAAGTGAATTTCACTTGTTTTTTATCTCTCTTTCAAATTTCTTTTGTATTCCGAATGAACTCAATTTCAAGTCCAGCAGAATATATTCCAGCCTTCTCTGGAGATCCACAAGAGTAGTTACACAGTTAATCCTGTGGAAATGCAGATTTACTTATTTATTTACTTATGTTTTAATTCAGAGGAAATTTGCACAGAGCCTTGATCTCCTTTTTTTTTTTTTTTTTTTTCTTACAGCTTGAGATATAACTGTAGATTTCCATCTTTATTAATGTACCACTGTGTAAAAGGGAAAAGAGGAAAAGATGAAATCTTGCATACTAATTCTTGCAACCCTCCCAAAGAATTAAATGGAAAACGGAGTGTTCAGCAAAGTGTACCTGTAAACAAAAGATGTCACAGACAAAACAAGCATAGAATAATATGATTTTATGTAGTGAGCCCTGTAAAATTCTTACTATGTTAAAATATTGGTGAAAGAGTCTCTAGAATTCACCTAATTTCCTAACATTTTATCAGAAATATCATCTGTAATATTCAAGGCTCAAATAGCATACAGCTGAAAAATACTCCAGAAATTATCAGATTATATCTACATATAAAATAGGTAAATAGTTCCATGCAGCTAAACTTCAAACTCAACTAAAGCTGACATCCTACCCTGTGGTTCACTCTATTTCATGAAAATGAATATGTGAGTGTTTCATCCTGGCTGGCTTTGCTGACAAGGATTGGTCTGTATAAAATAAGTACCATGCTTCAAGTCTTAGCCATTACTAGCTGGAAACAAGTGTGCAATCATCTGGTATCTTTTAGCAACACTTTAAGTCCATATTCACTTTCATCAAAGAAAGAAGAAGAAAAGGAGTGCTTCATGGCACAACTTTTGCACAGAAATCCTGTGGAATTTTATTTATGTTTAAATCTGCAGTGTTCATACCAGCATCTCTTCCTGCCAACATTTTTGCACGATTAATTTAAAACTTATCAACATACACTTGGAGGTTAGGTGAGATATTAAAATGCACCTAAAGTTTCAGTAACTGAATTTCATCCTGGATATTCATTGACTATAGCTGGGATATAAAGACCCAGAGCTTGATTCAACTGCCTAGTTGAATTAAAAGAGTTAAGGCATAAGACCTAGGGATCTGTAGGACAATCAAACTTTTCTGAATGAAAAACTAGAAGCCATACTGGGTGACCCTGGCCATCACAAATGGTCTCATATGGTCTTATGATCTGACTGTACCATTTGTCAAGCCTGTAGGTCAGAAGTAGGGATCTTTATTTAGGCATTTAAAAGGAGGAATTACAATCTTGAGCTGAAACCAGCCCTGAGTACTGAACTAACAAGAACTTACTGTGTCAGAACATTTTTCTCATGTATTAACATTCATGTTAAATGCTTTTACTAACTTGAGAGAAATGTGACTCTTTATTCATGTCTGATCTGTATGAGAATTTTGCAGACAGTGGATGCAGATGTTAATAGATCCCTAAATGCGTCTCAACAGTGTTTTGATCACTTCCTGTGAAACTTAATAGTTTTTGTCAGAGTCAAAAAGATGCCATTAGCCTTGAACCTTACATAAAGACATTGTTTAGTTGTGCTTATCAGAATGCAAATTAAATTAACCTGCCTGTAATCCACTAATTGTTCAGAGACATAAAACATAGCTGGTAATATCACTGTCATTTTTATAATAAATTAGAGGCTAAATATGACTCAGAAAATCACCTATCTTTAATGCCTCTTTCGGCTTAATCTCAAAAGTTCTCCCATCCCAGAAGAGTGTCTTTACCATTGAATCTGGTTTCCTTTTTCTCTTTGTGTCACTACATAAGCTAAGTCAAGTGGCAAGAGAATATAGGAAGACTCTAGTCCGTCTTCCTTCTTGATAGAGAGCATCTCTGGGGTCCAAAGATGTTTCTGTCCACTTGGGTCTTGAAACTCCCAAGGCACGATCTCTCTGGGAAACCCTCTACACCGCACAGTGGTCTTCAAGACCGCAAGCCCTGGTTCCTCAAAGGGCAAATGCTCCATTCTGTTCTGATGGCCTTCTGCTGAACTCACTCCACTTTTCTGATGTCTATCCTATTCTGAGGAACACGAAACTGGGTGCAGTAATATTGGTGTGAACTATCAAGTGTGGAGTAAAGGGGATGATAATCACTTCCTTGGACCTGCTGTCTGTGCTGCTGTTATTTGGAAGGTTGTTGCTATTTCTGCTGCCAGGACACACTGCTGACTCTGGTCACTCCCCTCAGGGACTTTTTCCCAAAGATGCTCCCCAGGTTATCTGTATCACCGTTGAATTTCCTGATATTCCTGTTGGCCTATTCCTAAAGTCTGTCACAATTTGTCTGTCTGACAGGGGCCCGAGCCTCATATAGCCTAGTCACTCCACTTTACAGTCAAAAGAAAGCTTAATGAGAAGTGAACTGTGTCTTCACCAGATACTTGACAAAGATTTTGAACAAGATATATTGATGTTTCCCAGAAAACTGTTAAAGTTGAGTGTTAGCATTCTAAAATATTTTGTAAATAGATGGAATTACTTTGTGTAAAGTAGTCTACTTTCATGCACAGTGATGTCTGAAATTTATAAATATGCACATGTTTAAATGGAAAATCCCTAATATAATTTAATGAATCATAACATTTTGATTTGGAGCACGCAAACATAAGTAGCTCAATTCAAACTAAGAAAACTATGAAAAGCATGCTAAGCATTCCTAAGAGATGTTCAGAATGTAATGATGTACCATTCAGACAAGTCAGCATTAAAGCTAAAGTCTTTGAAATGAAAATCTGGAAAAGCATTTTGGGTCATTGGTAAAGATTCTTTATATATTACACAGCTGTTGTGATTTCCTAGCTTTAATGGCAATGTGCTGGTGAAAGGAAAATTTTTTTTTAAGAACCAAGAAAAGAAGGAAGGAAACAAGACATGAATAAAATAATTCTGCAGTTTAATCCAAGATTTAGCTTTTATTCCTCCTACTTGCTACCCTCTAGATTCCTGAAACTTTGACAGCATGAAGTCCTCAGCTCTGTAATTTCATCTCACTGCATGGACTGGTACTGGTAACAATCCATTAAATCATAATAAATCTTTGAACGACTTTTTTTTTTCCAGATGGAAAATCTACACTTGGTAGATTTCCTTTTATTTAAATCTGACACTTCAGCATCTATAAATTATTCTTTGAATATCTGAACATGTTTTTGTTGATGTCGTCAATCATCATATTCTTTGAACGACTCCGGAAGGCAACATAGGCATCAACATTAAGGCATCAACTACATCCTGCTACATCAGAGACCTGTAAAATATCTAAATAGATTTCAGTTCCACACAAGACTCCTAAATCATTGAGGGGTTTTTGGATTTCAAATGTAGAACAATAAAAGAAAACCCTCTGTAAATCAGGAAGTATGAAGTGGTTCATTATTTTCACATGGAAAATAAGGGTCTTAAGCTACTAAATATTAGAGTTTGATCTGTAAGATTGTATTTCTGAGCTTGCAGGAGTTTTTCAAATGCATTTTTACTTTTTTAAAATACATTTACACCAGTTACTTGAGTTTAGATTTCTCTGCTCAGCCACATACTTCTCTTAGTCCCTTTGAAAATAGTGGGAAGATTCATTACATTATATTATATTAATTATATTAGCTTTTAAAGTAGTATCACATAAGAAGTAGTTCAGAAACACTCATATTCTTTTCAATGACTTCAAATAATATTTGATTAGTCAGATATAGACATCTACATTACACCTGTCTAAAGCTAGGTGAGATGAATCCCACCTCAGCTTTAGAAGTCAATGAAAATTTTAATGTAGTCATGCCTTGTGTCCTTCCGGAGCAGGAGTGGGAATTGCTAGAAATAAATTAATTAAGAAGGTAGTAAATTAACACATGTATACATAATTTACAAATTGAATAGCTATTATCTCTACAGGCTGTTGCTAGAATTTATTAAACCTTCTGCAACAAACACAATTCTTTTGTATTCTTTATCATCCATTTCATTCACTATTTGAAGAAAAAAGTATTATTTCAAAATCTCCTGAAGCTTTCTGTAAAAACAATACCTAAATGTTAAGAACAACTTATTCCAACATTTTAATCTCCACTTCCAATATGTAGTGTTCAGAGATGGCAATGAGCAACAAATCAGAGCTATGATATACCTTTAGTACAAGATCAAGTGTTTCAGTAATATAAAATGAAAGCTAATGTGTGGAAACATAATGGTTACATGTATCAGGCTGCTAATACCAGCTTTTCCTAGTATAAAATAATTGGTTGAACCCAGAACATGTTACACAGTGTTACATTTCTAGAAGCACAAACACACTTTGACTGCAGATGTTCTCATTCTTCTCAATACACAGTGCTTAAAATAATGAGCAATCTACTATATCTAAATAAGCAAAACTTTCAAAATACTGAGGTAAGTTCATTATCTTTCAAAATTTTTAATGCCAATATTAACATTGGTTTTAAATTTGTCTTCTTCATTTGTCTTCTCTCAGTTCAGCTCCTGCTGTATTTCAATAGTTTATTCCATCCAACTCACTTTCCTAAATTATTGACTTATATCCTAAGCCATTTAAAATCCCACCTCTCTTTGAAGTCAACAGACTTCAAAAGCAGGAATACTCACTTGAAAAAAGTCCTTAAGTTTATTCATTAAGAGTCAGACACAAGTCCAAAAGATGGAGAAGATTACTAATATAGAATTCCTTATCCTTGACTATTCATTGTTTGAAAGCTAAATTTTGATAATTTACAGTAGCTAGCTAACACAATTGCTAGTCATGCAAATGTAAATGTAATAGAAGTAAGAGGGAAATAAAGTCATTGATATCACCATATAGAAAGTGACACGGAGTGACAGCAGTGAAGGTTGTGTGACTTAAGGCTCCTGTGTAAAGTGATGATTAAAAGTAATGCATGCAGATTTGGTCAAACTGAGTCCTTCTTACCCAAACTCCTGTTTTTGCTTGTTGAAGAGTAAATAACTATCAAGTGGATAAGAAATGGATATCTACTGAAGCTGGTAATTTCTACAGTATGCATGATATCAGCCTAGGGCTCACAAGTAAGATCTACAAACACTCAAATCTTTCTGGAAACAAAACTGCAGACCAGAAAGAGAATCTCTGATAGCACTAAATACCTGTCTTGAGGCAACTGTCATATGAAACCTACCTTAAATGTCATTGATATCTCCAGGAGAGCCTTTATACTTACACAGTTGAGACATCTATAGAATAAATTCTATAAATTAGCAGTGAGTATATTTTTGCCTAAGTTACAACTAACATTTCAAAATGTAAACCAAAAAACTCTGCTTTATACATATTTCCAGTTACAAAGCAAACTTGAGAAAACATAGCCATAGATTTTTATGAATAGGTTTGACTGGAAAAGATTTTGTTTTTCTGATAATCAAAGCCTTAAACTTATATCCACTAATTCCTAATGAAAAGAATTTAGTTTCTTGAGAGAAAACTGTATGAAAAAATATCTAATCTTGTTTTTTTTAAAGTATTTTATTACAGTTCTTATTTATCTTGAATGTCTTATCTTTTTTTTTTTCACTTTTAAAAACCAAATGAACTATTTTTCCATGGCCTCACTAAAATTGAAATCTGAACTGTGAGAGATATTTCAGTTTTAAATGGTCATTGTTATAACCTTTTGAAATATAACAAACATGCTCTTGATCTCATGCCTGCTATGAGAAACAAAGTAGAAGGTCTCCAAAATCAACCTATGTTATTTTTTTCTTCATTGTTATCTTAACAAGCACATTATATCAAGTCATCCTCTGGCACTGTGAATGTATTAGTTCTAAACTATAATAATTTTTGGCTTTTCTGCATATTCTTTATTTTATTTTCTGATCAACCAAGAAGCTTTGACAGATATAAGGGAAAGAAAAATAAAGTATTTTTTGTACGAACATGCTTTATTTATTTTTTGATATAGCAAGTGAAGATGGAGTGTCCACTTGAGAAGATGAAGGTTCAGTGCAAGACTGAGTTTTCAAAAGACAAAGCATTTCCCTCTAAACTACAGAGAGAAGCAGACAAATATAGAAAGCCTAACAATGTCAGAATTATTTCTCAGACAGCTAGAAAACCCTGATATAATCTGGATCAAGTTACTCAGACAAATCCAAGGCCTTATTTCCTGCATTAGGTTTATCCAGTCTCAAATGCAAAACAGAACTGGTGCTGATGAATCATTCCACCATTTAGTATGAGAGATTTTGAGGAATATTCCTTTTAGGAAAAAAAAAAAACAAAAAAAAAAAAAAAAAAAAAAAAAAAAAAAAAAAAAAAAAAAAAAAAAAAAAAAAAACCAGCATACCCACTGTAATTTGTAATGCTTTTCCTTTTTTTGCCATCATGACTATATGTGAAAAAGTACTTTTTCATTATTACTGGGATGTCCTTCTGTGTTACTTAGTTGAGTCCTGGCTAATGAAATTGCACAATGTAGCACATGTTTTTTACTGTGTAAATGTATAACAGACTTCATTTTAAAGGTTCCAATGAAAAAATATGACTGGAAGTTTCAGGGCAGAAAATACTGGATACATTATGCACCATTTTATTATATTTATTTCATTATACTTGTGAGAGATAGAACTCAAATTAGTCACTGAACAATGTGTTGTACACATCTGGAACCTCCACAACAAACAGCTTTCCAAATAGTTTCACTTTTTGTTTTGAGATATTTATGGTAAGCAAAGTGCCTTGAATGTTGTAAGATGTATCCTCCATAATTATATAAAGTGTCAAGTAAGAAATCAGGATCCTATTAAACACTGCTTTCAAGGGAATTTTTCTATGAGCACATTTATTTTACAGACTGTTGCGGGTTTTTTACATTTATGATTTTAAGCTTTCTTTGTAAGCTTTTAATTACTTCTCAAAAGTAATTTCATATTACATTCTTCAGTTTTGAAAACTCAACTTGTTTCTAGATTTCTATGAAATCAAAAAACCTGTGTATCTGTCCACTAATGCTCTTCTATTGTGCTCCAGTCACAGAACAGACAACTCCCATCAAGCAGCAGCACTGCTCCTTGCCTTCAGTCTGGGAGCTGTCCATCTGGCACAGCTGGTTATCTCAATGGCCATCCACATCTGGCATACGGGATTTGTAGGTGAGAGTTTTGTGCCACTGTGGGGAAACACTGGCCCAGCTTCAAGTCTGTACTGCAGCCCCACAGGGACTGTGTGCTCTGAGCAGTAATTGTGCCTCCTGGCTGCTGTGAGGAGCTACACCCTCAGCTGCAGTTCACACCAAGCCAGGCTGAACCAGACAAATTTTATGGGGATGTGGTAGATATAAGGGATGATGGGAAGCAGTCATCATCCCTGTAGGAGCTGGGCAAGGTGGGAAGAAGATGTACACCATTTTTAAGTCAAATGTTTGCAGGTAGCAAGTAAAACTTTTGTATTACCCTAAAAATAGAACTAAAGAGTATTTGTCTGCCATTACTTTGATTACTTTGCTTATTCTACTCCAACTTGCCAAATAATGCATTTAAAATTCCTTTAATGAAACCTTTCTCTCACCTCTAAAGATAAGTGCCTTTTAGACTGTAAGCTTTTCAGGGCAATTTTATTGTGTGTGATTGTGGGACTTTTTACACCATGAGCCCTCCTTGAAAATTGACTTTAATCAGCAATAATAGTACTGCACAAATTCTTAAAATTTAGCTTTATTGGAAAGTTTCCACTGCAAGGAAAATGACAAGTGAAACTTACTCTGATGAATAACAGCAACACAGAAAAGCATCAGAATAACTGTAATGGCTAAGTTCTGCTGGCTTCTGTGTAATGTAATGAAGTCAGTGCCTGCTGTGGCCAGATAAATCAAGTATTGCTTTATAGTTTGCAGCTGGACTTTTTAGTCAGATTGCTCACAACAGTGCTGCTCCCATTATGGCCATTATGAACAGCACATTTGAAAAATAAATAAATACACAATATGCTAATGTAATTTTGTGATGATTTAGTAGCAGCATGCAAAATGTGCCCAGTTGCTGCTGGGGTAGGCAGAGGAAATCTTACTGCTTGCCAGAACAAGATGATCTATCAATCCTAGTACTTCGGTTACCCAAGGTCAAACAAGAATTTTATCAGATTTTTTTATTCTTCTGTGATTTTTGGGATGAATACCCAGGGGTAGAAGACATTTTCTGGTGCTTATAGTGCAAGTGAAAAAATGCTTTAAGTGCAGTAGGAAGACTTCAGTTATTTTACCACACACAGATGCTTTCAGCACCTTTAGAATAAGCAAAGCCTTTCTACAGATTTCTCAGGGCACGGTTTCCTCTAAGGTAAATGCCCTCTGACTACGTGAATGTAACAGGTACTTGCAGGTAAATTTCATGAGAGGGCTACAAGTCTGAATTATATGGAATTCCTACAAATTTTATGCCACTGTAACTGAACAACATTTTCTATTCATGCAGTAAAAAAGTAGTTGTATCTCAGTTTATTACCAAACAGGCAGCAGCCAGACAGACTGGCAGCACCTGCTCAGGCTGGTACACACAGACCTTCAAACCATTCACATCATATGTTTCCATTTGTTCAAAAAGGGGATATAGAAAGAAATATTTTGTGTTTCTCAGTTTTTAAAAGAGCTACTTCTTGACATCTAAGCCAGATCCAAGAGTCCTTTATACTTAATCCTGTATAGCATACTGGTACTAATCCTGTGTAAATTTAGATAAAGGTAATTTCATTAATAGAGATTATGTGTAGATTCCTTTGCTGAGTTCCATAAAGTGATAGAGGCCTGAACTTTTGTAACTTCTTACCTAAGATCTAAACAGAAAATACTGGCATAGTGCAAAGCATTGCTCATTTTAATAATAGCATTGTTATTTGTGTCAGTTTTCTTTTACCTACACACAGAATGAGAACAGGTTCTCTTCCTGTGTTCACCCTTGCAGGAGCAGGATCTCTATTCTAATATTACTTTTTTAAAAGTAACAAACTTGAGTAGTCCTAAATCATTTTCAAATTCCTAGAACAACTACCTTCTTTCCTCAGAGAGGAAAGAAGGTTAGAGCCCATACTTATAAGCACTGTCCATATTGGAAAGAGTGAATGTTTTGCTGGGAATACAAGAAAAAAGAGAGTGTTGATTGAGAAAATTCAACCCAAGATATGCTTATGCTTGTGTCAATGATTCTTACATGCTGAAAAATCATTCTGAGAGGCAGGCTTTCTTTTGCTGAAACTCCCACAGCTTCTCTTTTTCCTGAATTTGAATTTCATTTACTACCTAGGCCTAGCAAAACACTGGTTTACATAGATATTGTTTCTTGATCTTCAGATGTTTTTCTTGCTGGAATCCTGAACTGCTGCTGCATTTCGTGGGCTCTTTCTCTGCAACCATTCTGAATCACCAGGTGAGTCACAGTCGTCTCTTTGACTGTAAAGTTTACGTCTGACCTCCACAAGGTTTACTTGGTCAAAGTGATTTTATCTTTCAGGAGCTGAATAGAAGCACATTGGGACTTTCTATCTCCAGAGTTCACTAAGATCCATAATTGATATGTGAATTTTTATCAGCAACAGTCCAGTTCTGAATGTTGTCTATATTTCAGCAGCGTCAAGCTGATTTTAGCTCCAGAGTTGGAAGTAGGTCAGTGAAACAGTAAGAATTATCAGAAGCTGAAAGCTGTCAACAGAACGTGATTGTACGTATGGGGCACTGCAGAGGTGTCAGGGACCATTATCAGTTGGTAGAAGTAGAGGGAGAGAGGCTATTCTGGTTATAACAGAGGAACTGTTACGGTTAGTGGGAATAACTGCCATTTTCATCAAGTCCAGCAAAATGCTGGAGAAAAAGGTTTGTCCCAGGTCCTAAGAAAAGAGCACTTAGGAAATAAAAAGCTAAGAACTCAGTGCTATGTCTAGCTTCCTAGATAAAAGCTTTTGTTATGTGTGAAGTTTGTTTGGAGAGAATTTTCCCAGAGAAATGGTGAAATGTGCCAAATAACACTACTTTCTGCAATGTGTTTGAATTTGCTACCTTTGACTTTGTCTCTGCAATTTACATTGCATCTCCATTATGCACAGCAATAAACAGATGACAGTTCATGTCTGCCAATAAAATTCTGAAAATAATAGCTCAAAACAACTGCATCTCAAACATATCTGAGAAGAAAATGACAGAACTTGCACTCCACAGATGTTACTCCAGCCTTTAATGCACTGCTGCTCAGATGCAGAAGCAATGAGCATCATATAAAACCTTGCAGAGAATGCAGTTAGGATATTCTCAAGTGGAGTGCGATTCCATTCAGAAATGCAAAACAAAACCCATGCTCCATTTAACCTCCAGTAAAACCCTTAGTATGAGACTGAAGTGGAGCTTGAATGATATACATGAAAGTCTTTTGGCTCTCTGTAGCAGTCTGAATTTTACCCATGCTGATTCAATGACAGGCCTAGCCTATTGTCATTCATAGGGAACTAATAATTTCTTCATAACCGTTCCACTTGTAAATTGAAGTGCCTATCACTCACAAGAGATAAATAGCAAATCATAATCAGTCATGTATTTCCACATAAAGAAATTTTAAAGATTTCCACGTTTTAACTTGGCTGTATTCTTTATATTATGGCTGTGAAGAAGAGTTTTCTTATACACAATAGTGCCATGACTACTTGATATATTTTCATTTATTGTGATGTTGATCTTCATTTTTTCTTTACTCTGGCTACTACTGAAAATAATTAAAAACAAAAAAAAAAAATTCCCTCCCCCCCCCCCCCCCCCCTTCCCCAAAAGAGAAGACAGAGAAAACCTTGAAAATAAAGCATATATACTTGTGGTGGTTTTGACAACCTTGACAAATCACAATGAGAAAAGATATATTAAACTGTCATGCTGAAGTTTACCCAAGGAATAAGGAAGAAAATCCAATGGGGAATAAGATTGTTTCTTTTCTCTTTCACTTGTTTTCATAAAACCAACAGACTATTGAGGACAACATACAAAAATAAGTATTCAAAAATACTTTCTCAATGATCTTTTACATGTTATTATATCCTGTCCTGGATTTTTTGACCTATTTTTTATGCTTTTGTTTCCAGCTAATGAAACAATCAATAATGCAAATAAGAAAACTTTAAAAGACTGATTAAACTTTAAATTATTTTACTCTTTTCAGTAAAAGAATCAGATTAAATAACTGGAAATGTATTGATTAAAAAAAAAAAGTGGAGAGAAACAATGGAAATAGCTAAATGGTGAAGCTATACTGGGACGAACCTATCAGGATCTTATTATACACATTTTGAATGTCTGTCTGAATATCTGGCATAATTAAAACCTATTAAAACTAATAGGTTTAGTTTTAGCTGAAGGCTTCAAAATTCTATTAGATTTTCAAAAGAACTGTCGCCGTGCCTCTCCGAATCTCTTGTCGGAGAATCCCAGCTAGCGGTGGCACCGCTGACAGCAGGGGGACACTCTCCCGTTCTCCCGGGGAGTCAGGAGAGCGTCTAAGGCTCTCGCCTTGTTGGGGTGAGGCAGTAGGACGACGAGGGTGAAAGAGGGAGCAGGCTCCAGGTGAAGGTGTTAATCCAGGTTTATTGAAAGGAGGCTCCAAGACCCAGGGCCACCTTTGTCTAAAGACCAGGAGCCCAGCAGTGCAACGCTTTTTCAAGGGAAGAGGGAACAGGGGAGGGGTTGAACAAGGAACCGATGGGTAATCGTGGCGGTATGGAAATGTGGAAGATAGGCTTTTGGGTAAACCAATAAGGACATTTTGAGGGAGGGACCCCAGTGCCTGAACCAATCACTCGACGCCCTTGATAGAAGTTTCTAGGGGAAAAGGTGGGCTGCCGAGTGACGGACAGGACACCAGGGAGGGGTCGAGGGAATGACTCAGCAATTATTGCTGAGTCAAGGGGTGGAGGCAGAGGATTGACATAAAGGGAAGGGAGGAGGCAACATGGGCAGAACCATCACAATGGGAGAGAACTGGGATGAACCAAAGTACAAAAACCATTACAAATAACGCAGTAAAAGTACAAAGAACACAATACAACAAGAACCATGTCATGAATAACAGTGTATATTTGAATCTGACCAAACATTGCACAAGATTGTTACAGGTAAGCTGCCTATGACATGATTTGCTCCAGCAACAATTTTGACCATGGCTATGGCCTATCTTACTTTCTACTCAAGCAAAGATCTAAAGAGCTGTTCTTCATGTTTATCTTTGCTTCAATTTTTATGTATTTCCTTCTGTCCCCATCTTATTTTTAATTTATTTTTTTTAACTATTATTGTTATTCTTACTATTAAAAATAATAGATTAGAAAGCAAGAGTGAGGGGTTGGACTGCAACTCTTATTAATTGGTTTTTATCATTTAGAGGGTATTTAGCACTCATTTCAGTTGCCCATACATTTAAACACATATACTGTGTGTTTAAATACCCCTGGGTAACCTGCCTGTGCTTCAAGCCCTGTTAAAAATGAGCACATAATGACTGCTAGGCCCTACTTGGTAACTACACGGTTTGTGTCAGATGATACCTGCCATCTTAAACTAAGATAGTTGTCTGGGTGTAGACAATTAAAGCCCACCTCTAAATTCACGAGCTTAACTTTCTACAAAATGCTGGTGTACGATAGTCTTCAACAACACCTTAAAATTAAAAAAAAAAAAAAAAACAACCCAAAAAAAACAACCCTGCTCTTTGCACAGACTGTGCAAAGAGACAGGAAATATCCAGAGAGTGGTAAATCAGATGTGGTCCATAATCACTTAAGCCCTCTACAACTTTTGAAATATTTCACTTGTAATAATTTCAGCAGTGGGTCAAAGGATGTCCTCATTAATTATATCTTGGCTGTTGACAAGCTATACCATAATTTTAACACTGTTCTGCCTTTTCTGCTTGCAGTATTGTTTAATAACCATAAATATAAAAGCTCTCTTGATATGAAAAAAATTACTCCTCAAATCTCTTTTTTGTATTGTTATATACAAGCAATAAAAGTTTAAACTAAAAATGATAGTTAAAAGTCAACAGCAATTGATAAATTTTGCTCACAAAATAGATAGAAATTTAAGCAATTTATGATCATTTCTGGATGGTCATAAGTTACAGCAGTCTCCTCACTACCAATAACTTGCCACATGAAATCAATGCAAACATATTCTGTTTTTTGTTCCATTTTATTTTCCACAAAACACTTTAAAAGAAGACTTTAAAGAAGCCCTGTAGTTTTTAGTTTCAATTTCCAAAAAGTGAAAATGGACCTGAGATAGAGGAAACAATCACAGTGTTGGTACTGTTGATTACATACAAATGTGTGAGATATATATAGAGAGAGAAAGAGATACACATATAGAGATTTCTTTTTACCCTTATATGACAAAAATAGAAAATAGAAAAAATGTAAGAAGCAAATTAATGCTTGTAGTTTTGCAATCATCTTTCTCTGCATGAACTTATGTCATCATAAGATAGGCTCTGTCAGTCTATGTAACCTGCAAATTTCCTGAGTTCCACAAAAGATGGAAACACCTTCTTTCTCAGCTTTCACTTTAGCTTATCCTTAGTTCTTAAGATAGTTTTATCCCAGAATTTAAACAATAAAATCAAAGCACATTTAAAAGAGAACTGACTCAGGCTCTTCCTTCCTTGATTCCATGACATTGCTCATAAGGAGTGTTCTGTGAGGCTTGTATTATTCATGGGAGAAAATATGGATAAAAATAATTCAGTAGTGCCAGTAAGGATAAATATAAGAATCACGAAGATAATAATAAAAGTTTCTAAGAAACAATCATGATTGCTTCACTTTGGGATATACAGAAATAACTTTCTATTGAAATAATTGTTTTAGTGAGCAATACAAGAGATAAACTCAAAACACCATTTCCAAAAAACCAAAAAGCATTGTAAACAGCTCCTTTGTTTTCAGTAGAAGAACAAAACTATTTCTAGCATCATTAAGGACAAAACCGTTTTAAGCATATTTTTTGCAGTTACTTCAGCAGCCACGGTGGCAACGACTCATATGTATACTTTCAACTTAGTGTCAGTAGTTGCTTTCCTTCCTGTTTTACATTCCCTATATCTTTTTTATTCCAGGTACCTACTGAAACATTGGAGTATCTGCATACTCCTGACTTACATCTGACATAGATCCAGTGTGCTGATGGTAGCCAAAAGCCCATTTCCTATTTCTTTCTGTGAATATTTTGATGACAGTTAAAAAAAAAAAACAACTTTGGTCAATATGCTTCTTTAGGACACATATGTACTAATTCTTCTTAAATAGTACTTAGCTGCTTTGACTTAAAAGGTTTCAGCAGATCATAAGAGCAGAGAGTCTCAATAGCAGTGCTTTAGCAGTTTTCATGACAATATTGTCAACTGTGTGCAGCTGCAACCATGACATTATGACACTTTTGAAGTAAATAAAATACTGTGAGAGATTTTTGTGTGAAATAATAAATGCTGAAAGATTTTTGTTTTTGTGAGTTTCAGATGGCACTGTAGGTAAGGTGCATTGCTAGATATCCTTGGTTACCCGTCTCCCAGGTTTTTTAAATTCCATCACCCAGCAGTGCCAAGGGATCTGTCTGTGGAAACTCTCCTAGAATCATAGATTATCCAAGTTGGAAAGGGCCCGTCAGTATCATCAAGTCCAACTCCTGGCCTTGTGCAGGGCACCCCAAGAAAACACCATGTGCCTGAAAGCATTGTCTAAAGGCTCCTGAACTCTGCCATGCTGTGTGCTGTGACCACTTCCCTGGGGAATGGTCTCTCAGAAACCTATATCTTTGCTACTAAGTCTGCCCATTCATGACGGAATGAAAAGCTCAGCAAATCCCACAAATTATATTTTATCTCTCTCTAGACTACTTTGGGTCACTTTAGCTCTTAGCCTATAATAAGAAATGAGAAATCTGCTCTTTATTTTTTTCCCCTTATAGAGTAATTCTCATTAAAAGAACATAAAGTGAGCATTCATAGTGAAAAAAAAAATATTGGAAGTAGTCTTGTACTTTCCTGAAAACTGGTTAATCGCTAGTCACTGCTGTGTAACTGCTTGTTTTTGGAGTTTGTCCACTTTCTGTAAGTAATTTATTATTTATTTAAAATATCTGCTGGAGTAGACATGAGACATAATATAGAAATATAAAATATAAAGCTGTAATTAGATTGGTCCCATTATTAATAAATATTTGGCTTGGATAATTATTACACTAGAAGTGGTTTTTCTTCTGTTAATGATTAGAGAATTGTTGGCATTTTTCTGTCCTTTCAAATTTATTGCAATTCCTATGTAAATACACTGAGAAAAAAACAACTCTGGCTCAATTTTCTTTCACTGAAGATGTAAAAACTAACCACAATCAGAAGAAAACAACTTTGTACTAACTAAAACATCAAACTTCAGTGTCATATTTTCTCAGAATGTGAGAAATCACACATCTAGTGTGATTTCTAGAACATCTAGTTTGGCCTTTGGAAGCAATAATATTCTGATTAAATAATAATTTTCATTAAGGGGCTTGTTTAGAAGAGCAACCAGACTGACTTTTAATGTCCCCAATGCATCATAACAGAGTTTCTTTCCCTCTACCATTGGACTTCATAAAATCACCTCTTCTATTAGAGAGGAGTTTTTCTGTGTCTCTTCTTAACAGAATGCTAACAGACTTTAAATTATAAAAGAAAGTTTAGGATCACCCACATAAATTACTATACAGAAGATTTATTACTTACCATAATTTAACTCTTTAGGCAGAAGACTGATTTCAATGTGCAAAGTAAAAAAAAAATTGTAACTTACTGCTTTATATCTTACCATAGCAGAAAATTTTTCATATGTGTGTAATAATAGGAAAACATATTAAACAGTAATCAAAACATTTATGCAAGATGAAATGATCTAATACAGTAAAACTTGGTACTCAAACATATTTTCTTGTTAAATCATTTAGTGATTTATACTGTTCAATGGATTAAAGAGATTCAATGTGTAGGTAGTCAGTATAATCCATATTTTAAGCATTAATATATTACTTTATTTTTAAACTGCAAACTATAAAAAATATAATATCTTATTATAGTTTTGTATTTGAAAACCATTACTGTGACAGTCTTAAATGTAGCAAAAAGTAGAGTTATAATCAATACATATATAGACAAGTATTGCTTGTATTACATAAAAATACATACAGAACGGATGAGAACAGGGAAAAAAAAATCAGACCATGATAATTTGGAAGGTTAATTTGATTCTGATATGTATCAGAATCATATATATCAGAAGATATGTATGGTTTTTAAAAATAAATATCTTTAAAAAGGTCTACTGAAAACATAGTAGTGTCTTTGTATCTTGTTGACGTTGAACCTTTTGCTTCTTAATGAAATTTTGATCCTCTCTGTAATATATTTATTTACTATTTTGCTATATTTACTACTTACACTTGGTAACTATTTCCTGTTCACTGAAATCCTTTCCCCTTCAAATTAGGTCAAGTTTTCAATTATATAATCTTTTCTCACTAATTTTTATGGATGTAGTTCTTCTCTGGAAAAGCTATTATTTATTAATTAATGAAGTAGCCATAGCAGAGCCCTAGTGTAACTATAAAGTAATGTGAAAATACTAAGTAAGTTGTAAAAATATTTACTTTAAATCCAGGCACAGACATACTGAAATAATGCAATGGAAGCAATGCACAATCATTTTTTAACATGCTAACAATGCTAGTAACATAATTATTACTCAAGAATGTATTAATATTTTATGAGTAAATTAAGCATAGAGAGAGAAATATAATGTGTAGTCACAAAGGTGCAAATGGAGATTTGTGATATTGCTATACAAATAGGAACACATAAAGATGTGCAAGTAGTAAGACCTATCAGATCAGAGTGAAGGCTGTAGAAGAGCCAGGAGAAGTGGCTGTTGGAACCAGAAACTATAAATTGCCTGGTAAAACCAGGATAAGTCCTGCTCCGCATAAAAACATCAAATATGTCAGGCCATATGAGATCACCACCCCTTATTTTGAGGAGAGAGATTAGGATCATAAATCACTGCTGATGGTTAGGGACAATCAGGAGTGAAAGAAGGGGACCACTTGACTCTAGCTTCCCTCCTCCAACTGATCTTAAGTCTTGCCACCTTGACCTCAGCAACTAATGACCATCACGGACTAAAGACATCAGTGTTGACTGCACAGGATGAACACAAGAATGGCAGAAAAAGAAGGATGACTAAGCAAGATACAAGGATCCCTCTCATATTGCAAGTGGACAACTTCCCATTTAAACTTGTGAACATGAACTTTTTATTTTCATATATGAGATATATTACTTTATTATTCTCTCATTCAGCTCGGCAATAAATCAAGCTGTTCCTATTACTTTAATGTACTGAGATCCCTTTTATTATTACTGTCTGTATAACTTACAGTTTAGCATCTGGTTCAAGTTCCTCACATTGCAACAGAGTTTGAAGAAGTGTGTTAGGGGGCACAGGACTCTATCTTAGTGAACATGGAGTCACTGTTTTTTGTAGAAGACCACAGATAACAAAACAAATATAACAGACTTCAGGATTTTTTTACAATTTTCCTAGATTATTATTTGCCTTCCTTAAGTCACTAAGTCATTCCCCAGAGTGGCCTGGGGGAAAGAATTGGAAGAGTAAAAGAGGAAAACCCATGGGCTGAGATGAAGGCAGTTTTAAAGGGAGAGCAAAAATTGCTTGTTAGCAAAGCAAAATAAGGAATTAATTTACTATTGTTCAGTTCTTTTTCATTAAATGAGCCATCTATGACTTCAGAATTAGAATTAAGTGTAGCAGAATATACACATGATATGACATCAAGGGCCTTGAAAACACAAAGAGAACACAACAGGCCTCAAGGCTATAAGAAGTTAGGAGTAGTTATTTGGTGTTCATTGAAGCAGCATAACCTTGGCAGGTATTTAACACTAGTGTTAGAGACATAATGGGATTAAAACCCAGTTTTTCAAAACATATAGTTACTGGGTACTTTGTAAATTAGAATGCAAGATGGTATGAGAGACTAGTTAAGAACAAAATGTAGAGTGGATTAGCAAGCATATAAAAGTGACTTCAAGGTGATCTATGATTTAGGATGAAATATTGACATGGCAATCCTTTGTCTCCTAGGGATTGATGCTAATGACAAACCATAATCTATCTTTCTTTCTTCTCTCTTTCTTCTTCTTTCTTTTCTTCCTTGGAATATTGTCAATTCCTTATTACTCTTTGGACAACCATCATATAAAGAAGGTAACAAAGCATCAACTGAGTCTCATATGTGTACTCCTCTGAATGGAAAGGATAAAGAGATAGGTAATTTATTCAGGAATAAAACCAAAGGAAAAAAATCCACAAAATGCAGCTCAAGTCAATTCATAATATACCTGGATAGGTGACATGTGAAACTAATGACGATATTACTAATCATGTTGCTACTAGTAATACTGATAAGGAAAAAGGTAAGATTTGATGATATTTCTAGAGAACTTATTTCTATTATGATGCTACCTAATGAAAAGCAAGCAAAGAACTATGTAATTATATTCTGGATGGTAGTTATGCTGCTTCTAAAAATCTTTTTGAAATTGTCAAGGCTTTATCTGACCAAAGATTCAAGGTATCTTTTATATTCTGGAAATACTAGTCAAGTTTTGGGTTTTGCACATTAATATTTCAGGACTGGAAGGTGGGGGGAGGGGTGGGGGAGTATGAAGAAGATGAAATGAGTAATGTTTTTCTTCTCAATATTCCATCCTGCTCTTCCTCTTACACCACAGTGCACTTTCTTAAGACAAGTACCATGAGTTGCTGATGGGAGTTACTGAGCTGCTCTCCTAGTTACTTTTTGAGAGAATTGTATCTGGGTTGAATATAGTGCTGTTTCATGTGTAGATCAATCAAAAATGAATATTCCCATTGCAGCTTTGAGAGAGGTAAAGCAGAACAAAAATCTAAAGAATTCATGGCACTTTTTTTTTGAGAAAACTTTGATAGACCTGAAGCTATGAACCCAACTCAACTGTGCATGAAAAATATTTAAAATCTTCCTTAAATTAACTTTCTGTCTCAAAAGATATGAAACAATATAAAACTTACATTAGTTAGTTCAAACTGAAAGTATTTTTAACGTTTTTTCTGAGTTATAACTAAAATGTAATATCCTTAGTTCAAGCCAGAAATAAGATGAAAGAAAGGTGTTCTTTTTTTAAACAAGAAAAATAATCTTTGAATTCAGAGAGAGAAAATATTTATACACTCATTCTACCCACAAAGGTAGTAGATTAATGGAAATGATGAATCACAAAGGCAGAATTTTGAAAAAATAATTTAAAAAATGTAAACCTGTTACTGCAACAGAACCCCTGGCTGGACAATAATTAACATTGACTCCATGATTCACAGAATGCTGATCAATCTCTTTATTATAGTATTATTAAGAAATAAATTTTTTTATAGACAGTTACGATACAGGTAGAATTGATTGGTCCTCTAATTAAAACACCATCACCACTGGCTAACTAAGAAACCACCCTTTGGTAAACTAATCTCCATAACAGATTCCACATATTCACAACAACAGGTGCAGCAGATTAACGTAAGAATTGTTTCTCGTTCTTTCCTCTGATCTTCTTACAGACTTCTTCTAGCACAATGCTTGGAAAAGTTATCTGTTGCTCTCTGTTGCCAGAGAGCTGCTACCACATGAACCATCCCAATTAATTGAGAATTAGACATTCATTGAGGCATTAATTATGGAATTCTGGGGATTTGAGCCTGTCTTCCCTCTGGTCATCGCACTCACACCAGTGAAGAACAAACTTGGATAAAACTGAACAAGAACAGCAATACTGGAATCAGGACTGACTCAAATGTGCATCATGCAACAATCTAATACCTCATACCATTGTTCCTGCTTGAAATACTTACCGGGGATGAAAGCCAGAGTCATGGATTATATGGTGGGAAGGAAAGTCTGGCATTGGTCAGTGGATGGTGAGAAATTGTTTTGTGAATCACTTGTTTTTCCATTTTTAGTATCATTAATAGTGTCATTATTGGTTTTATTATTTACTATTATTACTGTATTTTATTTTCTTTTCAATTATTAAACTCTTCTTATCTCAACATGCAAGTTTTACTTTTATTCTCCTCCCCATTCCCCCAGGGTGGGGAGGGAGAAAGGGAGGCTGAATGAGTGGCAGTGTGGAGTTTAATTTCCAGCTGGGCTTAAATCACAAAGGCTGTCAAATCCATGTCCCTCTATTTTAGAGACAAGGATTTGGGAGGATGCTCTCAAATTTTTTACATCTAGACTCTTTGATTTATAGGAAACTGTCAAAATTCTTTCAAGATTTAGCTATACTTAATGAGACAAAT
The DNA here is from genome assembly GCA_013400575.1 of Peucedramus taeniatus. NCBI lineage: Eukaryota > Metazoa > Chordata > Aves > Passeriformes > Fringillidae > Peucedramus > Peucedramus taeniatus. The sequence continues at coordinate 10,101 of WBNO01026568.1, read as the reverse complement.
ATAATATGGGAAAGTTAATGTCTTCATCTTAGGCCGAATGCTTTTTCTTAAGAGCTATGAAATAACTGGTATCTGAAGTATCTTTGTATAAAATAATTTTCTTTATTTCTCTATATCAGTTTCTAAGAAAATATCTCTGAAAGTATACTTTCATACTTTCATCCTTTTACTTTTCTTTATAAATGAAATTTTTATAAAGTAGCCATAAACCAGCAATGTTATAAAAAACACATTATAAAAGAGGGTAAAATGTAGCCAGGAAAGCCATTGTTCATAACAATTTTCTTTCCCTTTTTCTTTTTTTTTTTTTAAATTATGACAGAAATGATAGCAAAATTGTTTGGTGATTAATAAACCACTCCCTAAAGCCTTTGTTGAAATGAGAAGTGAAAGTAATTAAGGATGATGTCCTCTGAAGACAGCACTGACAGCAAAAAATCCATTAACAGAATATAAAAGGACTAATAACTAATGCATTTTTTTCATGTTTTTGGAAGCTATGAAGAAAGTTGAAAGTATTGATTTACCATTAAGTGAAATTAGGCTGGATTATTTTTTTAACCTTGTAATTTTTTTTTTGAGTAAACTGTGAATGGATCTATAGATATGATTTAAATGAAGCTTCATCTATAACTCATTGCTAAACTTCTCTATAATCTTTTGATCAATTAAGATATTCTAAATTACCCAGTTTAACCACACAGTGTTGGAATTTTTAGCTTTTATGCAAACAGAAGTCATACTTAGTAGCTGAAATTCATATCGGTATTTCAAAACAAATAGTGTGTTTAATGCAAATTTCTGACATTCTGTATGAAGTCATGTTGTTTTTCGGTCAGAATATGTCACATTGTGTCATGTCACAAACTGTCCTGAATGGTACTGCTGTAACAGGCCATGACAAACCAATGAGACACACATAAAGAAATGAAGTATTTTTAAGACTATTTTGCAATCACTGGAACCACAAGTATCCAGTTTGAATATTACACTTCAAACAGATGAGTGTAATTTTAGCTGCATTTGTGCCTGACTATCAAGTTAAATCTCCTTTCTTTATACAGAATTATTCTTCATGTATGTGCAGGTATAGGTATATAAATACATATATATGTACATAAATTTTGATCTGTGTAACTTGTTATATGTAGCATTTTGTAGTGAATCTAATTGTGGTAGCAAGGTGCTCCCACTCTGTCATTGCATCAGTGTTAAAAAACACAGCTAATGAGTTCATGCTAATGGGTAGAGTTATGTCCACAGCAGACCTTCTGTGTGATGCTGCATCTAATGCCATGCTTGGAGTATTGTCCTGTGGTCTTCATACCCCATTATTTCTTTTTAGGGACAAGGACAAAAGGACTTATTTAAAAGCTTCCTTTCAGCCACCAGTAAGTGACAGTTACTATACTGTTCTACCCTGCAGGGAATATTTTAAAGAGAATGATTGTCACACTCATGATAACTTATCTAAGAAGACTGGTGAGGAGTTCTGATCAGCCTGTAACATGTGTTTTGGTGGTGTTCAGCAGAATTGACATAAGAACATTTTTTTTAAAGGTAAATTTTCATGGGTATCCAAGGAAATATTGTTTCAGAAAAATTATTAAAGACTATGAAAGACTTAAAAAATTTAGATTCTTTTGAGAGTGTACATCACAAGGGGGAGTTTTTGATCTGCCTCTTCTCAAGTGTCACAATTCCAAACCCTAACAGAAAGAAAATGTTTTCTTATAACATTGTCAGAAGCCAGCACATTAGCTATGTCCAAGTCTATTAGTTTTTTCCCAGACACACCTGCTTTAGAAGGAACTATCTGAAAGCCTTGGAGACATGAGAAGCTGTATCTGTACACCTCAGGGTCCCTGATTGCCTTTGACTTTCATATATTTAGTATAATAGATATAGTCAGTGGAATCCCATCATTATTTTTAATTAATTACCTTATCATTTATTTATCAAACTCAAATCTGCTATCATCTTGGCTCTTTTTAATTGATAGCAAAGCCTCTTTTCATAGAAAATAAAAGAATTTTTAAAACTTAGGCACTAACAATTATACAAATTATAGTAAATATTGTTTGGATTCAGTGTACCCTCAACAAGCTGATGGATGTCACTCAGTTTAGTGCTGTGAATGAGACTCTAAACTTTAAACAGTGAGGGAAGCAGGGCACTAGAATAGTTTGCCCAGAGCAGTGGTGGATGCCCCTTAAAGGGCCAAGCTGGACAGGGGCCTGATCCAGTTAGTCTAGTGGAAGGTGCCCCTGGCCATGGCAGGGGGGTTAGAACTAGATGATCTTTAAGATCTTCTTCAAACCATACCATTCTATGATTTTATGATTCTATAAATAGACAGTCATTTAAATATACTCAAGTATGACTTTGTAGAGTGTTGTTTATTTTTGTTCTCTTTTGAAGTTATACTCCATATATAATGCATAGATGAGATCAGAATTAAATTACCCTAGATTTAAAACCATAACTTTTCTGTTGGTATATATGCACACAGTGATTGAATAGTTCTTGATCTTGCAGCTAGATCTCCAGAAAGCTTGACTTTAGCTGGTAAAGAACAGCATTTAGTCAACAAATATAAATAACTGATAACATCATAATACCATTAGGCAAATGCCTTCTTAGGGATAAACACTGACTAATGTAATTCACACCATCTAGGGGATAAAGCACATACTGATTCTTGAGTCAGAAGTTGTCTGCGTAAAATTTGTGATTTTCGTCAGACCAGCATCATGCGTTTTGCTTCAGCGCCTATAAGAAGGCCTCTGGGACTTACTAACCTTTATGGGAAAAGTCTTTTATAACTTATTACCTGTTCTAGAGGGCTTTTTTTAGCTTCCTGTAAAATTTAATAGAGGATAGAAGTGCTATAAAATTCTGCAGGAGATGTGACATCTTATAGGAGAACGACAATTCTCATTCAGTTCCCTAGACATAACTTCTATAGTATTACTTCCCTATATCACAGAATCACAGGATCAAGCAGGTTGGAAAAGACTTCTAACATCACTGAGTTCAACCTGTGACTGAACACCTCCTTGTCACTTAGGGCATGGCACTAAATGTCACATCCACTCTTTCCTTAAACCCCTCCAGAGACAGTGACTCTACCCCCTCCCTGGGCAGCCCATTCCACTATATAATATTCCACATAACAACTTATATTTTCTTCAAGAATACAGATAATAATTATATTATGTACTTCTTAATGTATTGGATTCCTAGAAACCCCCCACCAGATGTAGCTGCAGATGCTTTTAAAGAAACAATATATAAATATTCCAAATTCTTTAGATTCAGTTATTTTTGTACATTGATTTTTTTTCCAAAAATTTGTTGTGAAAAATTAGGCTCCCTCAGCTGGTTGCCAGTGCTCACTCTTTTTAAAGTGGTCTTCATAAGCTGACTCTGCATTTTTTTAAGATAATGTTTTAATGGGAAACTGTTTTATTGAAAACCCATTGGTCTAATTTGTCATGAAACAGTTCAATTGATTTCCATTCAAATAAGTCAGACGAATGTCTGTACATTGTCAAATACAGCCATGGAAAGACGTGATCATAAAAGAATCCATACTTTTCTCATGCACACCCACTGATATATTTTCTATCACAAATTCAGGAGAATTAGAGAAAAAATGGCAACAAGCTCTTTTGGTAATGTTTTAAAAGGTTTAAACTGAATTTCTTATCATCACAATAATTAAAGGTGAAAATGTGCATATGTATTCCCTTAAATGGTCATCAATTATTTTTGTAAATGGAATTTTATATTATAAAAATATTGCCATTTCATATAGAATTGGAATTCAGGTTAAATTAAGTTGTGCATGCTGTGAGGCATACTAGGCTAATCATGTCAAGGTCATTCTGTGTAAAGCTGGAGCCTAAGATCTCAAAGGGACTGTATTTGCTTTGGGGCAGGTATTTTCTGTGGAGCACTCCCTAAGTCTTGATTCCCTATCCACATCCTGCTTGGACCAAGACTGCATTACCCAGATAGCTATTGATGTCGTTATACTAGGCACTTAAATTTTTTCCAAAATAAACTCAGAATAAGAAAATATCCATAGTTCTTTGCCAGAACAGTATGTTTAGGGAATTGTTGATAAGTACATTGGCCCTGTAGCTCAAGTCTGTCATTAATGATCAAAGACTAGACTGGGAGCTTTCTGCAGTTTATCTGATAAGCTTGGCAGCAAAGCCTGGAGTTCCTTACCTGAAACAATATGAGGAACACAGGCTGTTCTCAAAAAAAATTAGCCCATCTTTGAGCAAAGTACCAGGCCCCAGAGATACAAAAAAGAAGATGCAAAGAATCAAATTCAGGACAGATATTCAAGCTTGTCCATTTTAACATTAACCACACTGGGCTGACAGACAATATTGAGATGAAAGGAAGAGCAGTATCTTAAAGATTGTTTTCAGAGATGTTTATTAGGATTAAAGTGTTTGGGTAAGCCAATATTTTTTATTTTCTTTAAAAGCTACTTCCATCTTACTTCAAGAGCCATTCCTAACAATTCTTAAGAGCTCAAAAGATGGTTGGAGAGAGACTTTTTACAGGTGTCTCTAGAGAGAAGACAAGGGGCAAGTTTTACATTGAAAGAGGGTAAACTTAGATTGCACATAGGGAGTAATTCTTTTACAGTGAGGGATGTGAGGCACTGGAACAGGTTGCCCAGAGAAGTTGTGGATACCCCATCCCTGGAAGTGTTCAAGGCCAGGCTGGATGGTGCCCTGAGTAACCTGACCTAGTGGAAGGTGTCCCTGGCCACTGCAAGGAGGTTGGTACTTGGTGATATTTAAGGTCCTTTCCAATGCAAACCATTCTATGTGTCTCTTAGCAAATGGTGAGAATATGTTTTGAGTTTCTTATGTGAAAGGTTCAGAATACAAAGTCAATAAATTATGTGACTTACATTTTCATAACTTGTCCTTCTGATAAAGCCCAACATACTGCATAGCATACACACATCCTCACTTATTGCACCACTGAGCTGCACAGATACCTGGCTGGAAAGTCCAAAGCAGCATTACAGACCACAACACTAAAAGACAAAAGTTCCCCTTTTCAGCTAACTTGAGCAGAAGCTGCTATTATATTCTGTAATTTTGATTTTTCTAGTGGTCAAGAAAAATGGAAATACAACAATCAAAGTTTAATTACAAAAAGAGATATTCCAAAAATGTATTAAGGCTGAGAATACAGATAGCAAATATTTTTAGGTAAATTAAACAAAAAAACCCCCAAATTATCCCCAAAGAAACAAATCCCTTTCACACAGAACAATCTGCATTTTAACTGTATGTTTTCCTATATGTTATAGAGAAAATGTAGCATGACAAAAGTTTGTATGGTGGCAATAACCTTTTAATGACTACTAAAATTTTATTTTATTTTAAGTATCTATACAATCCTGTAAACTTAAGTTTTATTGATATAAATCATCAAATGATGAATGCAGAATTTTTATACAATCTGATCCGGATACCCTAAATAATCCTGTTATGTCATGTATAAGATCCTTACTGGGATAAAACCCAAACCACACCTGGCTCCATTAAATAGAAAAAAACATTATTCCTAAAATATAGTTTTCTAGAAGCAGAATTATTAAAAGGAGTAAATAGTAGGCAGCTTGTGAAATGACTGTAAGACCACACAGATGTACAGATGTGTAAATGGAGGACTAAATTTCATAAGCAGAGTTTGTGGAGCCATTTTGTTGTATTTGAGTCACAAAAACCCATTTCAGTGCATTCAAGAGGCAGGAAAAGAATTCTCCATCAACCCAAAGGCTAGCAGAAAATTTTCTTCAGGGAAAATGTATCCACTTCTCATGTCTCCCATTTTAGTATTTAGTTTAATGCACATCATGTATTTGGCTTCTGTCTGTGGTTTTCTTTCCCAGCATAATTTTTGCAACAGATTTGCCCTGAAGCATTAACTACCCTTGATAGTTTTCTCTCTTACTGTGTGATTACTTGCTTAGCATAATGACAGTTCTGCTTTTTTAAATTAGTATGGTGTCACAGGAACTGTTGTCAAAAAAGTTGACTTTAATGCAATATGATAATATCAGTAATGGTAAGAACATATAGAATGTTAAAGTAGCTACATTTCAGGTGTCCTGAGTAACCTTTCTCAATTTCCATGCTTTATTTTGGACAGTAAATTTTGACAAAGCATTTAAAAAATTCAGATTTGTAATATGAATATAGCAAAACATAGCTGAACAAAATTTCCCAACAGAACAATTTATTCTCTTTAGAATGAATTGTACAAACCCCCCCAATATCTCATTTAAAAATGCTAATTTTATCTACATGCTCCTCATACTAACCTTACTATGTTATCAAATTATTATTATCTTTACTCATAAACTGTATACTAATATACATTATACTTCAGCAACACATTTCCTCCTGTAGTCTTCATTATGCTTTTATTATAAATTAAGCATTATGTTATATATTTTAAAAATTGAATTATTTTATCAGAATACATTTTTTAAGAAATTCCTGAGATTAGGTCACTTGTTTTATTTATTGGCAAATTACTTTTAGCTCAAGCACACATGCATTAGTTTTATTAACTGGAATTTGAGGTGACCCAAGTTCAAATTGCTGACCATTTATTATGTGACTTTGTAGCACAATAATATTGAACAATGCTCTACCACCACTTTGGTTTTATTAATGTACTACAACCATGAAAGAATTCTGGAGCATGGATAATTTTTGAATCAATAACTACAATTGACAGTGAAAAAGCTTTAGGTTTTTACTGTTCTGGACCGTGAAAAGTTTAAGCAACATTACAGCAAAAATAAACCAGCATAATGCTTATATTCTTTTCTTTGCTATTGATTCATGTTAAACATACTGCAGTGAGGAAGCTACTAAAGGACAGAAAGGCAATCTTTTCTTTAAAAAACAATGAGCAGTTAAATTGTAAAATCCCTCTAAATGTTTTGAGTAAATCTTCATATAAATTCAGGGATTAAGTGAGAAACAAATGAATTTATGAATATTTTCTATTCTCTTGTCAGTAGCAAATATTTCCTCAACACATGCTACACAAATACAGAAAGAGTGCTTCTCATAAACAAGGCATTGAAATTCTGTTCTTTTGCATAACAGGGCTAGATTAGTTCTGTTCTGCTTAGTCTCCAGGCCCAGAGAAATGCAAATGCACATGTGGGTGTCTAGCTCATAAGCTATACTTAACTGTATTTAAGAGGTCATACAAATGTTATGTTAAAATTTCATCAGCTTTCACCATTTAATACCACATTATTCATATAAATGCTGATATTCTCATGTTTTTCCTAATATCAGATAGAATCCAAACACATTTATATACATTAATCACAATATGTCAGTGTTAAACTACTGGTTAATGTGGTTCAATTTTATTGCAATTATTACTAACTTTCAAAAACAAGGAATGCTGAATATGATAATTATAAGGCCTTGAAAGAAGTTTGGAACAGCCTATGATCTCAAAGAAAAATAAAATCCACTCCTAAAATAACTTGAACAAGGTTTCTACACTTGGTAGGGATAATGAAGTCCTATTAATTATGGAAAATTTTATGGCTTTTATTTTTTCAAAAGGCTATTAAACTGGAATATAATTTAAAATATAATAGCTGAGAACAAATGTAAATGTTTCTGGAATTATGAGATTAATAACGCTGGCATAAATTAACCATTATGTGGAATATATTGATATAGTTTTCTCATACAGCTTTGCCACCACATTAATTTCTGATTTACGAGATCACTTCTATTCAGCGCTTGTGTCTCAGCCAATTAATGAGTGGTAACTGTGTCGTGTTTGTGAACAGATTCAAATAGTTATTTCAGGTATTAAGCAAATATTCTCTAGCTTTGAATTATTTAAAGTCTTGACCCAGGAATTCTGAGGTAATCACAGTGTTCTTGGGGTTTCTGTCTCTCTGTTTCTCAGCAAAAAACTGGAGCTAGTTGAATGCTGTTTGTTATATTTTTTCTGTGTCTGGATGATTTATACAAATGCATTCTTGTATTTTCCTTATCATCCTTTCTGCTAACTAATTTGAATATTTCTCTTTAATTTTTCATTATATAAATCTTAGTGAAGAAATATGGGTGCTTTAAGGCTTTTATACACCTCATAAAAATCCTTCAATTATTTTTCACAGTGTAACATCCAGAAATCTCCAGCACACCCTGCGGCTGGATCTGCATTTCAGTACATCCTGCTCTAGGCAGATTGGACTTGTTGGCCTCATTTCATTTGCAAGGAAAATATGCTTCAATTATCTCCATGAAGAGACCTGCTAGAACATATTTTTTTATTTTCCCCCTGTGGAAGGAAATTTGCATGTGCAGTAGAGTGGTGAGCTAGCACAGTTCCCTACAACACGGAGCTGAGACTGAAGCAAAATACACTTTGTGCCAGAAATGAAGGATGCAGTGCAGGGCATCCTCACCTCATAGGCATAGCCTTTTACTCCATAATATATTTTGGAGAGTTACATGTCGCCATCCTGCCATATTTTTTCATGTCTCATCCTCATGGATTACAACACTACTAATAAATTAATTGAGTTTGGGTCATGAGGTAAAAGGCGTAAAATGATAAAACTCATAAAACCTCCAAAAGAGAGAAAAAAAGTGATTCTAAAATTGAATTATCGCATTTTTCAAAGCATGTAAATATCTATATTTACCTCTGGGCAATGTTAAGGCTCAAATAATAGTTTGGAATCTTCTGAGAGAAAACCGGCTATTATAGGCTAAATTGTTCAAAATGTCATTGCAGCAATATAACAGTATAGTTGATTGAATTCCAGTGCCAAGGTAGTTTCCCTGTTTATGTATAAATTTGCAATAGAAGTGTAGCCACTACGTATTTTTATATGTAGTATAATGGGATGCTGAGCTCAGAAATAGATGGAAAATAACCAACATAACAAGATTTCTCACACTTCAGTTTATGAGGCAGTTTTTAAACTTGCAATTCAGGCCCACCAAGACATCTGTCCAGCAGTCAGGTGGAGAGGATACAGAGAAGGGTCAGAGCACAAGCAGGCAAATACATGTCAGAAGGACTTGTCTCCTGGCCAGAACCTCTTCCTGAGCAATTCACAGTCTATAGATACC
>WBNO01026567.1:0-13614 GCA_013400575.1 Peucedramus taeniatus | reverse complement strand
AAAGCCATCTGGGCATGGTCCTGGGCAATCAAGTCTAGATAGATCTGCCTGAGAGTGGGACCAATGACCTCCAGAAGTCTCTTTTGACTTCAACTATTGTGTGATTCTGTAAAAGTTATGGAGTGCATTTAATTCAGCCTAAAAAATCCCACTAAACACCTAATGGCTTTATGGATGTGGCCAAATCACCATTTATACACAACAGCTTCCTTTCTTGGCAGCATCTGTTTTTAGACAAGATATTTGATGATATAGCCAATAAGAAATAATATCAAGGGGAATGAAGTATTAAGACAGTTAAAATTCCTTAGAGATTTATGAAGTCATTGAAAAAAATGCAGAATTTCTCTTGAAGAACCCCTTGAGCTTCATCCCTCTTACCAAATTAGCCCTACCTTTACAAGAGAAATAATACAGCACTCACTAACTCTCAAATTCATTAAAGACCCAGAAATGGTTGTCCAAAGGCTATTGCCAACAAGGAAGATGACATACAGAATCAACTTAAATTGTAATAAGGGGTCACAAGGGAAGTGATCCACTTAGCACAAGGGGAGCAGTGCCAACTAGATGCACTCCCTGAGATGCCCCTCTTGGGTGCTCTAGGAAAAAACATCCTATTTTTGCTCAGTCCCTTCTCCAGGAGCAAACTTGCAGAACAAAATGCATTTTCAAGACATTAAAGAAAAAATACATCATGCACTGGCGTCAGCAAATTCTCTTGGTTCTAACCTAAAATGGATTTCAACTCATGCTGATTCAGGTGTAAGAATAAAGAATTAAAACTCAGCCACAGCTATGTGCTGCTGCTTGTGCCAAACCAGTAGGGAGTGAGTAGTATTGGTAATTGCAATGATAACACAGTTCCAGTTGCCATCATAGTCACAGACAGATCTGACATCCCATGGGTATTAATCTAGCGAATCAAATAACATCTGGTTTTGAATCCAGTTCATAAAACCAAACTAGTGAGCAATTTCAATTGCTAAGTTTTTTTACACTAAGTTTTTTCTACAGCATTATCATGAAAATCTAAAAGGAGTCTGAACCATTTGCTCTAGTATTAGCTTAATATGCAAGAAGCAGTTTTCTGAACACTCTTATGACTTACCCTTTACTTTAGAATTGCTGCTGAAAGTGGTTACACTGAATACTGTGGATGCACTCTTAAAGAAATGTCAAGAGATCTATATTTTTATCACAATATATTTTGTGGTTTCATAAATATATCTCAGCTGTTTGTTACACTTACCTTTGATGCCAGCTCCCCAGGTTCCTTTCTTTTTAAAAAACCAGATACTTGAGGAAGTTCATCATTCCTGAGCTCAATACTCCATATATACTGTAATATCAGCAGTAAATTTCCATAAAAAACCATGAACGGTGAACTGATCATGGCGTATTTTCTTCGGTCCCGAATCATCCACAGTGTGCAAGACCAGATCAGTAACACAAAAGTCAGCCAGCTGTGATACGTGATGCTCCACGCCTTGTGGAAGGAGGAAAGAGAGGAAAAAATGTCCACATATGCATTCAGGAACAACACCAAGGCAGATTTCCAGTTGCACTTCATTTATACTTCTCTGCTGAGCGCATATTTTAATTTTCATCAGACTCTCACCCATATTAATCACCTACTGGACCAGCTAAAGTAAACCCTTTGGAGAACATGCAGAAGGTAGAACTTGAGGGCAAACCCTGCTTGATGCATTAGCTGCACTTTGTAAGCAGAATCATTGCTTCTCATTACACCAAACTAAAAGAGATGGAAAATAAAGATTTAAGTTTGGGCACAGAAATTTTTCTTGCAAAACAGCAGCAAAGAATTCAGAGTAGGAATAGCAAAACCTAATCAATGGGTACTGCATTGAAGGCTTTTGACAGCATTACAAAACAGTACTGCTCTAGCTTTTGTGGAATCAGTTTAAAACGGAAAGCTACAGTGTGCACCCATCTAACCTGAAGAAAATTTAGTTTACAGCAACTGTGGTGGATTACCTGAATACTCACAACTACAGAACGTTTTCCACAGCTTTCAGAATTCAGCTTTTGAAAACTTCTCTATTAAACACTGAAGAAAAGGATTTAGGGGTTTTTTTTTAATCTACATTGTGTTATTGATTTAGGACTAAATTTAGCTGTATATATGCTGCTATAACTGTCAATAAAGCATTAAGAAAAAAATTATTAAACATTAAGAATATTTCTATCAGGTTAGCTTAGCCCTCCAGGAAATTATGTCTTTAAGGGTATGTGAAAAACACTGATATGCTACTTCTCCATCCTTGTATGAGAAAATAGCTTACACTGAGCTGTCTTTGGCTGTAGTATAAATGGAATTTCCATTAGAACATACCAAAAAAAAAAAAAAAAAAAAATTTGGATCACATAAAATCAGAATATGTCTGATTTCATGAAGAATATGTCTGATATCACAAAGATAAAAGCTAGCATTAAACTATAAGTAAGTTCTTCAAATATAAAGTCTCCTTTTATATTGAGAGATATATCCCTGGGAATTAATTAAAAGGGAAACGCAGACCTGGTCTGGTAGAAGGTGCCTCTACCCAAGGCAGGGGGGTTGGAACTAGATAACTTTCAAGATCCTTTCCAACCCAAACCATTCTACGATCTAAGAAGTACATGAGTTTTAAAAAAATAGGAAAAAAGTTACTGTGTCAATATGAAAATAACTACTTGCTAATAACTCAGAATATATATAATATAGAATATATAACTACTTGCTAATATCTCATCAATCCAGACCCATATTTTGCACAAGGAGCCTGCCTTATTTACAGGGGAAACTTTTTCTGTTAAAAGACAGCCAATAAATTTTGAAACTTTATGCAAACGAGAGGCAGCCAAGGTAATTTGTTTTACCATTTTTAATGCAAAATTGGGCCAAGAAGCTTTATGGTTAATTTCATCATAGTTGAAACTTTTCCAAAACAGTAAAAGGAAAGCTTGCATTGGGAATATAGAAAGACATCTAATCATTATGTGGAAACCTTGGTATAATGTAGCTCAAAGTATTTGCAACAAGGAGGCTTAAAAACAAGCAACAGCATGAAAAAAAGAAGGAAGGGTAATAAGTAAAACAACACAAAAGTCTGCCTTGGCACAAAGTTGTATTTTCCTTGAGATCTTTCTGTGTCAATACAGGAAACCAGGATTTACAGATCCTTTCTTCTCAGAGAGTCATTGGATGCATGCATTGCCTGAATTAGGAACTATATTTTTACAGTTTTCTGTATCAGTATGTCATACTTTAATTTTGCAGGTAAATTTCTGAGTGGCGCAAATGTGACAAACCTGCTTGAGCAGAAGCTTGGGAATTAATAGAAAACTGAGACCCAGTGGTTTTCTGGTATTCCACAGACAAGGAAGCCTGGGACTCCCAGTCCTGGAAATGTGTTGCCCTATTTAAAGTTCCGTAACAGGCCTGGGAATTAAGCACTAATAACCTAAAATGGGCTCAAAATTATGCAGACACCATCTTGATATTTTTTAAGCCTGATACAAAGACTTGCTGAAAACCAACCAATGAGACGACTTTCAGAAAAACATGGAGAAGGCACTTTTGTAAAGCCAACAGCATTCTTTTTGTTACTAGTACTTACCATCATAGCTATCAAAGCACAAATGTAGCTTTGTTTCATGATAAATTGAAACACAGAGACTAGGGCATGTAATTTAACATTTTCCTTTTCCTCCTGAGTAACTTCCTCTTCTTCTTCCTCCTCCTCTTCCTTTTCTAAGTAGAAAAAGAAATTCTTATTTCTTATTATTAAATTCTTAATTCTTATTTCCATGCTGGTGCAAAGATAGTACATGCATCCTCTCCTGAAATTACTTTGTTTGTAATCACTCTGATGGCTACTTCAAATCACTGTGTTGGTAGGCAAAGTATTTTGGATGATATACACCTACAGCCCAGTTTACAAAACTGCGTATGGGCATCCATCGTTGCAAGGTGACAGCAGTTATTTAACTTTAACAGGCCAAAGAGCTTACCAAAATGACAAGAAATGCTAGAGGCAGTGACTGGAGATACAGAATAAGAAAAACACATGGTAAAAATGACAATTAATAGGCAGTTTACTACCTGACATGCCATCTGAGGGCTCCCACTTGTACTGTGGTGTGGAGTACATGTCTGCCTTGGCGGGACCGTTTTCTAGTGGCAGTGCGGGGTGGATGGTGTGATAGTCAGCAGGGCTCCCGTTCACTGTTACCAGCAGCACCTGCCAGGACACCAGAGAGAGGCACTGCATTTACCGTGGCTCTTAGAGGAGTGGGACCCCTACTTCTGTGTTTTGCTACTCTTGGAGTGTCAATGTTAAAAGAGGTCAACAAGCAGCTGCAGTTACTTCCAAGAAACCAATACGTTATAGTCGTGTTGCATGCAAAAGTAACACAGAACAGCTTCCAAAATTAATTGTTGTTAGATTTTTATGTCATACCAATAGAAGTAACTAAAAATTCATCCTTCTTCTTAGGCAAACTACTACATCAGGATTTTCAGACTTCAGTTCACATCAAATTATTTCCAGTAGTTATTAAAATAATGGCTATAAATTACTTTCCAATTTGAATTAGTAGTGGTAAGATCTATTATTTGCACCTGTTAATAAAACCACTTGTGGTAATCATTGTTATTGATGGCCCATTTTTGTCACTTGGTAGTGCTAATTCAACATTCTTTCACTGTTTTATTTTTGTGACTTCAATTTCAGACTTTGTGCTTGTTTGTATAAGGGCTCCAGCAATCACAATCATCAGTACTTTTCCTATTGGCAGACATTCACATGCAGTGGGTTAGGGACGGCAATACGTGCTCAAGACTAACTTCTGCTCAGGCTGTGAGACAGGAGCATGTCTTGCTTGTCAAAACTATTCACAAGCATGTGCAATAGCCTGTGAACTGTTTTAGAATAGTATCTGGGTTATGTTCAGTCACATCCAGCTGCACCGAGTACAGACTGTGAAGCACGTTTAGATTAGGCTATGGATGCTCCTAAAATTCATCTTCATCTCCATTCTTCTGTGTGTGCTAAACAGAGGGGATGATTCTGCTTTCAGAGTCTGCTAAGGTCTATAGCAGTCAAGATAAATGGATCATTTGCTGTCTGTTCAAATAAAGACTTGGATTTTCTCTAATCTGTAAATTGAACTCATATGTGTTGTCGGTCATGCTTTAAGGGCCTCAGCATTCCAACACGAATGAAATAAAAAAACATAGCAAAGAAACTAAATCAAATTTAAAGGTGGTTTGCATTAGAAAGCATGTTTTCATATCTTATTCAAACCCAATGAAATAGCAAAGATCGTTTGCCAGTTGGTACTACTACAAGCAGCTAAATTCAAGTGAACAATCAGTGGTTTTTCAGGGAAATTAAAGAAGCAGAAAATAATTACATTTAGGATAATCAAGATTATAGGGTAAATGGCAGGCTAACCATAAATCTAGAAGTTTTACAAATGTCATCTAAGGTTTTATTTGTATGTATCATTGTTGTCTGTATTTACACACATTGAGAAGAATTGCAAAATTACAAAGACTAGTAGTATACTAACATCCGATGGCTTGTATTCATCTTGGGTCATTGACAGAAGCTGCAAAAAGCAATGCAAGAACAAATTATTACAGAAGCACAGCTCAAGCATTAGTAAGTCTGACTTCTTGAATACATGCATGCATATGTGCTGACTTTTGCAGATTTGCACCAAGAAATTCAGAAAGAATTCTTAAAAAGTCAGCAGAATTGTACAATACCATAAAATTATATTCAGTGTGCCATAGCATTGACATAGTTTTACTGTATGTTCCTGTGAATTTTAAACCAGAATTGAGAGTGTTGCATTGAAATTTTGGATACTAGGTCAAAGAATTAATCAGTATTGCACTATACTGATTAACTGCTTTCTAATGTCTTTCTAATGATCCAATGCTTAAAAACTAAGTTTTTAAACAATCATTAGAATTACTACAATTACAAAAATAGTTCCAATAAAATGGTGATGCAAATATTAAATACAATACTTTATGCATTTGCCAGCTCATTTCTCATTACTGTTATTATAGTGGATTTCTTGGGGCTTGAGTATACGTGGCTTGAGTATATATGAATGTTCATATGTCCCAAATTTGACAATAACCCAACAAATGAAGTTTTACAGCGCAGCTGGTGCAGACAGGTGGTAGAGAGCTGGACCCTTCCAGGATACTTTACACAGCTGCCTAAACTGCCTTGCTTTGTATCTTCAAGAAGGACACCAGTGTGCTTAGGAGAAGATAAGCTGGCAGTCCCCACTCACCAGTGACAGTGCTAATTAGTAGCTACAAGGAAGATTAGATCTTTACACCAGGTTTAGCTCCCTGACAGACTTCCTAGCTGGTTTGCCCAAATATAATGGCCCCAAGCCAAAATCCCAGTCCTACACTTCTTAAACATGGAAGAAAAACATAGAGCATGCTTTTCATTTACATCCTTACACTGGCTCCTCGTTTTGTTTCATTCATTTTTACAAAATATATTCCTATGCTACTCTGCCATGCAGCCTTGATCTTTATATTAATCAGATATTTAATCTGATTTATGTAATCACAGGTGAGGATCTTTCTTGCTACGTAACACCACTTCCCTTAATTCAAATTAATTGTGTAATGCAGAGACCCTTCCCCTCCAGTCTTACTTTTCTCTCATCAGTTGTATAGTGGCTTGCATACCACAGACTGCGTCTCCTCTCCGCTGTCATTGGAATTGGGCTGCAGGGAACTTCTTTGTCATCTTCCCTGCTGACAGATTTCTCTTCATCAGGTGTCTGCTAAATGACAACAAATCGCAGCACTAGCTGTAGCTCTGTAGATACAATCTTAGCAGACGAACTGAAATTTCCCCCCAACTGGTGTTCCCTCTCCAAAGCATGTCTGAAGCACCTTTTAGTGGCTAATACACTTGGTTTATGGTAGATGACTCCGAGATTCAATTTTCAGAAACAATAATGGAGCTTTTCTATAACTGCTAGTTATATGACACCAGAATTACACAGACCTCCATGTACTACCTTAGCTTACCATACAATCATACCATAAGCATACACAAATACATAAAATATAAAACCTGCAAGGTAGAATGTTTAATTTTCAAGGCAGTGTGTGCTATTTCAGCATCTTTAGCCACTGTTCCATAATGTCTTTGTCCACAAGCAGGTAAGATACAGACTTGACAAATGGAACACAAGTTGGGTGGAGAACTAGCTAAAGTGCCTTTCTCCAAGTAGGCTAAAGGCTCAAATACAAAAAGGTAGACTGCCATGAGTGGAGTCCCTCAAAGACTGGCACCGGGTCCAGTCCTATTCAAGTCTATCCTACCTGGATGGAATTGCACTCACACAAAATTTGTGAATGACACTGAACTGGGAGGAGGCAAATGGGCCAGAATAAAGACTCACCATACAGAGATGGGACAACAAAAGCTAAACGAGGTTTAGTAAAGATAAAGTCCTGCAGCTGGAATAAACCCACATAACAGTAAAGGCTGTCAACAGACTGTGTGGGAAGCAGCTCTGTGGAATAGGCTCTGGTGCACAGCAAGCTGAAATAGAGCCAGCAGTGGACTGCACTCCAGCAGCAAGGAAGGCAGACACGTCCTGGACTGCATCAGACAGAGTACTGCCAGCAGATCAAGGGATGTGATTATTCCACTGTGCCTGGCAAGTGTCAGGCCATACCTGCAATGCAATTCTGGCATCCCCAGTTCAAGAGAGACACAGAATATCTGGACAGGATCCCACAGAGAATTGTCAAGATGATTAGAGGCTTGGAGAAGCTGAAGGATGCAGGAATCAGGGTTTTTTTCCAATTTACAGCAACAAAATTACCATTTTAGAGAAGACAAGAGTAGTCTTCTCACAGGGAGGCATAGTTATAGGACAGGAGGCTAAGGACATAATTTACTTCAGGGAAACATCTTCTGAGTATTAAAAAAAAGAAATTAAAAATGTTATATATATATATATATATATAGTTTTTTTCCCCCCCACCATGAGAACAATGAACCATGCTAGATTTGGCCCTGGAAAATCTAATCTGAGGCCCTGCTCTCAGAAGAAGTTCCTTCCAATCTGGAAGGAATCCTTCCAATCTGGACTGTCCTGTGACTCTGTGATTGTCTCTAATCCACGTGGTTTATTTCTCCATCTGAGATGGCAAATGTTATCACTAAGTTGAGGAGGAGTGCAAACCACAGTAGGTTACAGCTTCTCTTTGAGCCCTACCAGAGCTCTTCCTGCACTGTTGCAGCTTGCTGGTGGCAACCGTTCTCATTGCTTAGGCAAAATCCTTTGATTTAATAGAAGAATAAATCAGGATGTTGGGCAGAGGTCTGCACAGCTACCCATGAGAACAGGACAGCCAAACATCCTAGCTCATTTTGAAACTCTCCTCATTCCAATCCTAGCAGCAAGGTCCTATTTTATACTTGACTTAGATAAGCAGTGATTATTAATTTAGTTTCACTTCTCAGAGGAAATGGTAGCACATTTCACATAAGATTGTATATTTATATTTGATTGTAAAAGGGCATTCCTAGCAAAACTGTAAGATGAAATAAACTGATTCTGTGTTTAAAATACTTGTCACTGCCATTTGGAACTTTAATATAAATATAACCCATAAAAAATTGCTTATCAAAGGCATTTAGTTTGGCACCAGGGTGACAAAAACAATACAAAAGACCTAAGACACACACAATTATTTTAGTAAGATATTTTTAGCCTTAGACACAACAGGGAAGGGTGGGAAATCTTGTTTTCTCTTTCTCAGAAGAAGAAGAAAAGTCAGAAAACACAGTACTAATCACACAAGCACAGCTCGTGAGAGTCCTTTGACTTGCCTAATTTTTTTCAGTTCTTCTTCAGCAACTCTTAAATACCTTTTAATTCAAACAATTATGAAAGTTTTATAAGAGGACTCTACATTCAACTGCTGTAGCTCTGCTGACTCCTGTACTATTACTTACCACTCACAGCACAGAATGAATGGGCTCTATTCATATATTCAGCACTAGTAGTTACAACTGTGAGCTGAAATCTCCAGAGACAGATTGCTTTTTCTTATTTGCAGAGGTAGAATTTCACAAGACTCAATGTTAGACCAAGTCAGGATCCAAAACAGCAAGCATAAGAAAAGCAAATCTTCCACTGACTGCCACAGTCATTTTCATTTTGCATGAGTAAGATCCATTCAGAATCCCATATGGAGAGCATACACTGAAATTGCATGCATGCCATACTTTGGCATTTTGGTGCACACACAAAAAACTGAACCCTGAAACTCAAGGTTGGAAGTGGGGGTGTACCAGTAAAATTGTTCATCACCTGCAGCATTTAGAGACAGTCTCAAGAGCATCTGTCTTAAAGACAATTCTTGCTGCAATCCAGGAGTAATTTTATCCCCAGGAGGACCCCAGGATGAGGGGTCTTCACACAAGAAAAAAAGCCCATCGGGTCAACATGTTTTACTCTGCTTTTAGCATCTGCTACACCAGTCTTATATTTAGCTTATGTAATATTTTTAGATTGAAAAAGTATTTCTTTCTTGCTTTGTTCAAAGCAGTTTTTGTTCAAGAGCTTCTTTTGACCAAAATTCCTAAGATGAGCCACTTACTGCACAGGACAGCAGCATATAGAGAACAATTTCTTTATACTAAATGCCTCGTAGCACTTTGTCTTTGTCATTCATTAAACTTCAGGTAGGTTAATAGTGAGATCCTAAATACAGAATAACTTTGAAACCACTGGGGACTAAAAATGCAGTTTATATACTTAGTTCCATAATGAATCAAATGCACCACAGTTACACAAGTTTAAAAGTATTTAAATGAAACCTAGAATGCAACTGTTTCTGGATTTAAATAACTGAGAATGCAGACTACCAGGGAAAAGCTAGTAAGAGAAATTTTTAATCCTGATCTATGACACCACTAAACAAAACCAAAATGCATATAGACAAAAAAAACTCAAAGCCAGAAGGAGGATGTGTGCAAAATAAAGAAAATACAGGAAATTTTGCAAATCTCAGCATCTTTTTCTAATGATAAACACTTGCATCACTAACATCCTGTGCATCAAAAAGAAGCATTAATGCATGGATACTCATTCCTTTACAGTGCTCCCTTTTCAAAGCATCCATTTATCTATGGAGGGAAGCATCATTTCCCTGGCATCTGAAGTTCCCTTGGGAGTGCCAAGACTTTGTACTGCCTCTCATGTAGCCATGAACTTGACATAAGTGTTTCTTAAATTAATGTCTTTTAATACTTACTCTAGCTCAACTGCCTGGAAAGCATCTCTAATTTCACTTGTTGGCAGTTCTCAGAGACTGGTTTTAGTGTTTTATGGGAATATCTATCTCAGACACCACAAGCAGTCTGAAAAAAAGAACTGCAGGCAAGACCACTATAGCTCCTCTCAAGTCCCTGTAGGAAATTGCAGCATTCACTCTCTCCTAGATAGAAAGACCCATTTCTCTCCACTGAAAAAGCACAGCAACTAATTTAGGTCCAACACCAAACTTTTAGATGGTGACTGTTGGATGAAAACAACACAGGTACTGGAAATCAATTCCCAGACTTGCTGAGATCACACAGCTCACACTAACTGCATTTCACATGTGGCTACTCCTCTGTGGGTAGTTCTCATGGTTTTACTAAGCAGTTTGTGAGATGTGAAGTTTTCGTTACAGCCTCAGTGCTAAAATCATATTATTATCTGGAAATCTAATGTTTCATTTAAAAAAAATAAAAAAAAATCTAGTTTCCAGAAGCTGCAGCTGCAGAAAAAATAAAAGGAAAAAGACCCTAAAAATACCCGGTGCCGGAGGGTACTGGACCACAATGATATGACTTCAGAAAGAACAGTATTAAGATTTCTGGAAACTTAAGACACAATTTTCTAATTTTCTGGAAACTTAAGACACAATTTTTTAATAGCTCAAAGTGATGGCTCTGGCATTGTTCACCTTTTGAGCCCTATATACGTAAACCTCAAATACCAGACATCTCAATTCAGAGGTGATGTATTTTGATTGCCTTTTAAAATGTTAAATGGTTACATTATCCATTACATGGAGAAAAAACCTTAAAATAAGAAAAACCTTCAACATTTTTACTTGCCTCTACAAACTCCACTAATTCACAGCACAGTCATGAGTATTTTCATTGCGGTTTACAGCACTACTAAACCTCAACTTGAAAACTCACATCAGGCCTCTGAGGATCAGGAAATTAATATAAGTAATGCCTAGGATCATCCTTTTTATACTTTCAGTTTCTAAGCTTTTAAGATACCTCTGGGTTTCCATATACCTGTTTTCCCCTGAAACTGGAAGAAGTAAAGATTTACATTTTTTTTTTTTTTTTTTTTTTTTCCTTGTTCTCTTGGTCTTAAATGAAAGCTGGGATTTTCACTGAGGCACACAGGAGGAAAGGTTTGAAGAAAAATTTTCTATATCTGTGATAAAATTACAAATATGTGTTTTTTCTTACTGTATCCTGTGCCAAAATCCTACCTCTGTTCTGGTAGACAAGCCTTAAGTGGTGGCATTTCACTTGATAGCGCCTAAATTTGAATCACGGACTCAGAATCATTTAGGTTGGAAAAGACCTTTAAGATCAATGAGTCCAGCCACTACTGCACATCAATACCTGCTTACCAAATCAAAGCATTAATGCTCTGCCATTGCATTCCTTTCATAATTGTCCTGGTGATTTAAACAATAATATTCATGTGAGATCAGACTCTTGGAGAAACTTAGCGAAAAGACCAAACTCAAAGTACCACCTTGCACTTGCTATCTATTTCCCTTAATTCTCCTAAATTTTTGCACCTCTGTTAGCAAGTATCTGCACTGGCCAGTCTCCCAGTCATTAGTCATGGAAAGAGAGAAGGAAGTTACCCTTTCAATGGGCTCCTGCAGCCAGAGGCGAATGAGAGTCGCGAGGGTGTAGTACATCACCAGCAGTAAGATTGGGTTAGCGTGGTGATACCAATGTAACTTTTGATTTTTGATGATCATCCAAGTGCTTGAGCAGTTTGTCTGAGTAAGAGAAGTGACACCAAACAACCTGTGAATATAAAAATACCAAAGCAGCCACATTAGATAATAAACACCAAATCTTAAAAATGTTTAAAAATATTTTGGAGGGCAACTTTTGCTTATGTTTAACACCAATTGCTCTACTCAAAAATATCATCTGCCATCACATCTGAAATGCAGTGAGTATTTTCATTTCACACATTTAGTCAAAAGAAGTGTTTTTTTGCAATTGTTTTTCAACATGAAAAAAATGGGAGCATAATAACATTACACCTACTATGTCCAATGAGAAAACTTGCAGTGACCTGCTCCCTGTAGATCCAGAGCTATAGAAAGTGGGAAGAGAAAATCTGGCTGCAAGTCCATTTGGCAAATCACAGCAAGATGACATTTCAGAGAGATTTAGTAAACTGACGTGTAACACCATTTCAGTCACCCTGCCAGGACACAGCTGTAAAGTATATCTTCTTGGCACACTGAACAGTTTACTAGTCTTTTCTTTTAAAAAGCTAATACTATTAATAAATTGCTATCTAATAATGCCAATGTTTAGAAACATACAGGGCTCTATTGAACTCATATCTTTTGTGAACAAGAAATGAAAATATTCTGAAAGGTTATTGTTTCAGATGATCCAATAATTGGTGGAAGAAAAAGAAGAAAAAATAATTAGAAGTATTATTATCAATGACATGAGATATTTGATGTTTCTGGCAAAACTGGGATTACATAATATTTCTGTCAAGTAAGGAACATATGTTGGCAAAAACCACTTAGTATTAAAAAAAATTCCAACATTTTCAATTTAATACAAGATGTTAGATGCCTAGTAGATGTGTTACATACTGAAACAAAACTAATAGGAAACAGTAATTAATCTGGCTCTTTCATTAGAAAATAGCTTGCAGAGTTCCAAAGTTAGGGCATGAGCTACTAGTAGCATGTGTCAGTATTCATTATAAACATTTTGTCTATTGACAAAAGCTTTTTCTACCATAATGCCTGTGAGAGTTTTCATTTTTTACCAAATCACGGTCTAAGAGAGAACTCAGAAGATCCTCTTGGTAGAACAATAAATCCCAAACTATTGTTCCTCTGAAAGGGTAAACCAAGCA
Source organism: Peucedramus taeniatus (assembly GCA_013400575.1). Taxonomy (NCBI): domain Eukaryota; kingdom Metazoa; phylum Chordata; class Aves; order Passeriformes; family Fringillidae; genus Peucedramus; species Peucedramus taeniatus. The sequence continues at coordinate 396 of WBNO01026567.1, read as the reverse complement.
CATTTATAAAAAAAACAAAACCAAAACATTCAATATTTTCTGCTGGAGGATTTAATTTTTAAGAGTGTCTAAAAGCTTAGTTCTTCCTTAACCAAGTAAGATCCAACATGAAAAGTTAAATGAACACAAAGAACAAGTAGGACATTCAACAGAGATGTGCTGCCTGAAATCTGCCTTTGGATGCTGCAAATAGCAAATGTTATATCTGTTCTTAACTGGGGATTTGCTGCATGGGCATAATACCATCAACTCCTAGAAGGAGAGCTCCATAGCATTTTATTAACCAATCTATCAGCACTCACTTCTCTTTCTGATTGTCAACACATGCCAAAGGTATAAACTTTAAGACCTTTCAGAGCTGTTGGGTGGATACAAGGTTGGGAAAAAAAAAAAAAA
>WBNO01026566.1:0-20611 GCA_013400575.1 Peucedramus taeniatus | reverse complement strand
TTCCTTCCTTCTTCCTTCCTTCTTCTCTTTCCTCTTTTCTAAGTACATGAGTGGGAAAATGAGAAAGGGTGAATCTCCTGCTTTAAGATGAGGAGTAAAAACCCAACTAAAACCAGTTGCTACCACCTTGTTAATTTATCTTGTGTTAATAGTGAAAACTGGTAAATAAGGATGGGCTTCTGTATCTGTTCTTAATTTTATGTAAAGTTAAATATTAATATTCTCTATGAAAACTGTTCTCATTTTGCTTCTTGTTTTTCACAGTTTTAGAAACATGGCAAAATTTCCGGTTTTATAGTCTTATAACAATTAGAAAGTAAATTTTCAATTTTTCCTTCCAGAGGTATAGTGTAGGATAAAGCTTTCTAGATTCTTCTAAAATATTGGTATTACACTTACTCAAATTTGATTAGAAAGAATGATGTCGTCTATTAAATATTTTACTTTCCTATTACTAAAGTTGCTTCTATTTACATATTAGTCTCTAGTATAGTAACAACAGTACTAAATTTAGCAGTTTATATCTTCTTATCACAGAAAAAAAATAAAACCTTGAACATTAAACATGTAATTATTTCCATTGGAGCCATAGTAAAACTGATTTTAATATGGTTGGGTTTTTTAGTAAGTAAACAGCTAAAGGAACTCTGTTAAACCAGAGAGGGCAGCTATGGAAATTTATTTTGTGACTGAGACATCTTAGTAATTATGCAATTTATTTTTAATAGAATAAGCATACATGAATTAAACTCCATAATGCTTTTTGTCTGGACCTATACCATTAAAGAGACACATATAAAAAAACCAAAAATATTTATGTGCTGCTTGCAAAGCAATCGAAATATTCAAATTTATGATACTTACAGCAGATGAAACACTTAATAGAAATAATGCCTCCACTGAAATGCCTGAAGGAATCTGCTAACTTAATTGTAAAATTTCATTATATAAGAAAAAATAACTGTACCTAGCCATGATACATTTGAAATGTTGGTATACTTTTTTTCCTTAGGTCCCAGGATAATGATTTTCCAGTTATGGAGAATGCTTCTATGTAAATAGACTCTTCCTTCAGGAAAATAAGAAATGGCTAATAAACAAGCTTGGCATTTTCAAAGGCAATTAGTACAGCTTGAAATTAGATATGCAAATTAGCAATGCTCCAATAAATTGTTGGTTGGTACACAGATTTCTCTCTTTAGATATACAAAAACGCGCAATCCGAACCACAAAATGAATGAATTTATGCTTCATTTTACTTTAAACTAGTGTAAAGGTTTTAGCATTCTATTCATGGTAAGTAGCAGAGTTGATTATGGTAATTTGAGGAGTTTTTCTTGTTTACGAGGCAATAACCATAGTCCTGAGCAAAAATTTTTAGGCCAAAGGTGCTTATTAGTCTCTATACAACTTTTAATGTAGTAAGTATTACTGTCAAATTACAGTCACACTATAATGCTGGTTTATATATATGTTATTTTTTCTGTTGTTGTTGTTATCATTGTTATTGGTTTTGGTGTTATTAACATGTAAAGCACTTTTTTAGACATTTTAGTAACTTAACTAAGAATCATGACATTTCCAAATATGAGGGAAAGCTGAGGGACTCTTTCTGTTACATTATTCTGGAAAAGAATTGGGCTGATCAGGTCTCCAACAAGACTCAGGCATTCGTTCATTGGTCAAAGAAAAACAACTCTAAAGTAAGAATATTACTGAAAATTAGGGCTAGACAAAATGTCTTGGAATTGTGCATTTTTGTCCACCTCTACAACTTAAAATACTATTATAAAAGTTGGGTTATTAACTGAGCTATTAAAGAGTTCACTGGACAACTCTGACGCGCACAATTTTAGTCTAAAATTTTTATCTAAATTCTACACTAACTGATTCATTTTAGTAATGAACTATTAAAGGTTCATAGATGAACCTGAAGCTTCAAATATCCTATTTTTTTTTCCAAAAAAAATTTTGGAAAAATAAAAAGGTCATACTGACATAGAGGTGCAAATATATAAAATATTGCATGGTTAGCAGCTCTCACTAGAACTAGGGAACCAAGGAGAAAAAACTGTCTGATCAACCCTCTTACTCATAGACAAAAGACAGTGTTGGCAGTTTTTGAAAACTGCAGCATTTTTCAGTCACAGTGTCATATTTTCTGGCAGTGATACTACTGTATGTCTCTCATAGATATCCAATTTGGTAACTTTAGTTCCCCACCCATTACAGAAGCATGTGCATCTCTTCCTTCCTTTCAGCTAATTCAATCTCTTTCTTTCTTTCTTTCCTTCTTTTTTTTCTTTTTTTTTTTTTTTGGTTTTGTTTTTTTGTTTTTTTGGTTTTGTTTGTTTGTTTTGGGGTTTTTTTTTTTTTTTTTTTTTTTTTGTTTGTTTGTTTGTTTGTTTTGGGTTTTTTTTGTTTTGTTTTGTTTTCTGTTTGATTTTTTTTTTTGCTTTGTTTTGTTTTGTTTTGTTTTGCGTTCCAGATTCTTCTACCTCCTACTCTGTCTTTGCTTTGCTTCTTTTGATGTCATTTAAGTTTTGTAGCATTCAAGTTCTGGTTCTCATGTTCATGCAAACTTTGAAAAATTGCAAGTAGACTTTGGCTAGCAACTCTGTAGAATGGAAAAAGTTATGATTTGCCTTGTCCAGAAGCTCTTTGTTGGTATTCTTACATATTTTTTTTCAGTGTAAAGTCCATTTTTACTAGACTTCATCAAGCTCACTGGACAGTTTTATCATTCTCTAAAAACAAGGAAACTTCAATCAGTGTTATGTCTCATAAAACCCTATAGTTCTCAGTTGGTATTTCTCTCCTACATCTATTCATTACTATTTGTCACTTATGTGGATTCTTCAATTATGAAAAGCATTTTGTGCTTAATAAATCACAAAGATCTTGTAATTTATTGTGCACTGTGCACAATAACCAACCAGTTTAAAAATATCAAAGGCAAATGACACAGAGACCAGTTAATAGGACCAAAAGGGAAAAAAATCAAATCTCAGAACTGAAGACCATTTTAAAACAAGTAATGATTTCTGAGTGAAGTTCTGCCACTGCTAGCATCAGAGGAAAAATCTTTCAGATTGACTTGAAAAAATTTGCTTGTGACTATTTCTGTAAAGTTCAGGGAGAAGATGAGTGTCACTACACAGGGTAGCTTTGCATGCATAAGAAAACATTAGATTGTCTAAATGCTCTCTAATCTTCAACCAAAACAAGAATTTACAAACTCAGGGGTTGATACGCTGAAGAAAATTAAGCTGCTTTTCTATTTTTCCAGAACTTCAGGGGACTAATATAAAAATTTCACTATACTGTAAGTATTGCTCTAACATAGGATACACAAGTACTTAGTGATTTTGCAAATTAGAAAATTGTTTTGTTAGACTGAAGAAAATGTTTCTCTTTGTGCAGTAAATTCAAAGTCTCTTTCTGGGAAACAGATAAGATCGACCTCTTAACAGACTATTAGCCTATGAGATTTTTGCTGTATGATTTTCACTATCTGCAGTCCTTTCTTTCTTTCTTGTACAATTACCAACAAGGACAAGATGTACAAAACCTCCTCATGAATCTTATATTTTAATTATTTTGTAATGCTTTTAAATTGGATCTTTAGCAATCAGCTGCTGCTGAAGTTTATTTTTTTATAACAAGTCCTGACTTTAGCCAGACCTCAGAGATACAGAAAATTTTCCTCTCTAGTAGCCATTTAGATTTCAAGTTTCTGTTTCTACCTTTATTTTTTTCAATAGATAAAACCTTGTCATTGCATCCTGAGTGTTTTATGTAGGATTTCTCTTTAAAGTCATCCTGAAACTTATTTCATTATAATGAGCACTTTCAAGACAAAATATGTACCCATCAACATATTTATATGGTTTATAAGGATATCTTGGTGACAGTTGTTCACAGTAAAGGCAAACTCAATATATTTAAAAAGCCCTGATATTTAAACCATGATGTAAAGTGCATTTTAAAGAAAACAACAAACCCTAGGGCTTAGGTCACTAACAGTTGGGACTTTAAAGAAATGGTAGAGCGCTGACATGAAAAGGTTTAACCAGCTCTGTTCTGTGTGAGTGTATGTGCTTGAATATATGAATTCTGTTTGTGTATGGGATCTGGTCTTTTTCCTCAGGCTGAACTGCACAGCAAGTCAATGCTATTCAGAGTCTGAAAACGCTGGTGTCAGAAGTGAAGCCTGCACAGAGTCCAAGACAAAGACTAGGACTCTGGGAAGATATGGTTGGCAAAGGCTTTTCAGGCTTTGAGAGGCCAGCAGATGTGCATGTGTCAGTTGCTCAAGGGAGAGCTGGGGATGGGGGAAGTGATAATGGGGGAACCCTTGTCTTGATAAAGTGGAGAAAAGAAAGGTCCACGTGAGTTGTTCACAGCTGGGAGTGTTGATGGGGTTTAAGTGGGTGCTGGGAAGATCATTGCTCTGTGTCCATCCATACAGGTGTGCCTCTTGGGTTTTTGCATGTGTATCTATATTTTCGGACATGCTTAATCTTGTTGCCATGCGGTCATTTAAAGAGGAACATCAGCAAACAGACTGGGGAAAAGAGCTCCCCTAAGTCCCAGATTTGGCCTGATATTAACAATATTAATAAGTACATTACTTATTAATGTTGGTAAAAATTACTTTACATTACATTACTTTATAATGTTTTCTTTTAATGTTTTCTATTTCTTTAATGTTTTCTATTAATGTAAATTACATTGCTTATTAATGTTGGTAAAAAATAATTATTTAACTGAAAATAAAACTGCAATTTAAAAATTAGCAAAAAAATAGTTAAAATAGTAATGGTATGAGACTTTCCATTCCTGAAAACATAAAGAAATTTAATCCCATTTTTGGGAGTTATTGAAAATTTTAAGTCAGTGCTATACTACTAATTAGACAGTAATGTCTAGTGAAAAAATTGACTTGTAATCACTGACTGCCCTTGGTTTTGATTTTGACCTGGCTACCTTTAGAAAACTTTTATTTCATCGCATGGCTTTAAAACAAGGGACAATGAAACTTTAAAGTTTCAAATGTAGAGGAATTGCACCTGAATAACTCATTTTGTTTGAAGCAGATAGGGCTTTTAACCACGTTTATTTTCTCATAATACTGGTCTTAGACCATCAGTTACAGCAAATCATAAATAATATCCTCAATCTTGCATTCAGATAGTTTTACCTCTTTTTATTTTGCAAACAAGATTGTAAGAATGGCTTAAGAAACCAAGAAAATACAGTATATTTTAGCAACATTACAATCACATATGACATTATAGCCAGCTATGTAGAATAGAAAAAAAATGTAGAATATCTAAGCTATAATCACAGGCAGACAATGTTTGAAATAGAGGATTTTGTAAATCACTCTAAGATTTCTAATACAGATTTTAAGCCATAAAATTTGTTCCTACCTTAATTAGGTAATTACTAATTATATATCAATTATATTCTGTGCCTTCTTAGACTTTGTTTTGGCAGTGTTATCTCATAAGATGGGTTTTTCTTTTTTCTAGTCATCCTGCCTCTCTTTCTCTTCACTTGTTCCAGTTCAGCTCATCTTCATTACAAAAAATAACCAGAGCCAGAATTTCAAATGAATTCTCAGTGGTGCCATTTATGAGAAAGGTAGCACTTGTCAGTTCCGATGTATCTGTCTTGGAGTATTCTGGCTCTATAATCCACTTTCATCACAAAGCTTACCCACAATTCAATTATTTCCAATAGCTTATAGAATTTTTAATAGAACCTAGGACTGTAAAATTTCATTTCTAATACATTTTTTTCCTGTTTTTATCCTCTCATTTTCTAGTTTTTCCTCTTCTGTGATATCCTGTTTGTCTGTATTGATAATGTCTCAGCTTAGTGCTGTCAGCACACTTTATCGCTGCACTACCAACTTTTGTGCCACGGTGACTAATTGGACCAATAATAAAAACAACCTTAGTAACACCTTTATCTAAAAATACAAATGGCTATTTATATTACAATAATAAAATTCAGAATAAAACAGCAACATATGGAATGGTGTTAAATGTTGATTATTCCTATAGGACTGATAGTAACTATATATTAGATGGTTTTCTTGAATTAATATTTTTAAAATTAAACAAGTATAAATTTCAAGTAAATACATCTGGATTTTAAACTAACAAGATTTTTTGAAATTAAAATATGAAAATGAGAATTACTTACTTTCTTGACTTTATGCTTAAAGAAGGCTACAACAAACATTTAAATTAATAAATATTCAGGATAATTCCATGGGAAGACTGAGACTACAGATAGCTCCTTCAGTATTTATATATAAAGATGGTAGTGGAAGCCAACCAGATCCTAGCTGATACATCTTTCACAGAAGTATGTCAGGATTTTTTGTTAGGTAAAAGATTTAAGCCGAAGGTTATCCTAAACCAGAAAATACTAAAAAAAATTTCAATTTTCAAAATAAAGCTGCTTAAAATGTAGTTAAGCAAGCTGGAATTATTATAAAAATAACAAAGTCTTAAAAAAATATTCAACAGAGAACAGACCTGCTAACAAAGATGGGAATAAAAAATCAAATTCAGCAAGATTGTAATTTTTGTATTGTACACCAGTTGCATGACTGATTAGAAATGAACACTTCTTTCATTTTCATAATCTTCATTATTGTTTCAAAAAAATGTAACTGTACTTTTTATAACTAATAGAAATGCACACAACTCTTAGGCGAAATGTGTATTAGGAAGCAAACAGTAATAGGAATAAGCTGTATCAATAGAGTTCTAATTCTAAGCCACATCATTGATGAAGTGTTATTTTGCCAGTGTCCAGATTATTAATGCTTGCAAATTGTCCTAACATCCAGTGCTGACAAACAATGTATCTGTATAGAAGCAGTATTTTACAAAATAGTATTTTTGGCTGTACCTTCTTCCCTCCTCACAGAGTTAGATGCTATGGGCATGCTCTATCTGCACAAAGGTTTTATAAGTGGACAGAGAAATATCTTGAAATATGATATATTGATATGATATATCATATTTCAAGATATGATATATCATATTTCAAGAAATATCTTGAAGTATGATATATTGATATGAAATATGATATATATGATGTCCTTTTCCAACTCACATGCTTTTTTCTACGTCCCTGCAGCTCCACTAAGGAGCAGCAGAGCAGGGTGGCTCTGCAAATCCAGGAGACTGAGGAGTGGGATTCACTGCAGGGCAGAGGGAAGGCTCGAGGCCAGCCAGACCCTGTCCTGTGTGGCTGAACAGGCTGAGCAGGGCAGCTCTGGAGGCAGCAGCTGGGCAGACAAGAGTCCAGCTTCACCTACACACCCTTTGTGCATGGCAGGTTCAGCCTCAAGGTGGAATGTCTGGTGGGCAGGTGAGAGATATCAGACCCCTTTCAAGGCAAAGCTGCCAAGTTGGTCAGAGACCTTGAATTTTAAAGCAAGTCCCAAGCAGAGTAGGTGCTGAACTCTGCTGAGCATCACAAAGACTGCCTCTTGCACCTGCCTGAGGTGGCCATCAGCCCAGACCACCAAAGTCCCTCCTGAGGAGAAACACAGACCTGGAAACTGATCAGTTTTCCAAAGGAAGACTATTCAAAACGTGTGAACCATATTTTAACAAATTAAATAGTTTTGTAAAGTTAATCCATTACTCTAATTTCATGAGAAATCTTGACATATTTAAATGCATTTTTAAGTAAAATATATTAATTTTAAATAAATTAAAATGTTCTTATGTAAACCACTACAAAAACACAATATACCAAAAATTAGAATTTCTAATTCTTCTAATTCTAGGATTCTATTTTTTTCTACAGATTTATTCTGAGCTCCTATGTGGCTTCAACATTTCTATAGGTACTGAGAGAACTGACTAGTTTTTATTTTTGATGGCATTACCAAAAGGAGAAACATTAAAGTTTACACAGGTTTTAAAAGGACTCAAAATCTCTTCTACTTCTTTGCGAAAGCCTAAACACTACATTGCTGAAGGAAAGTGATTAAGAAAGTAACAAGATAATTGGTGTTTCCTCTGTTACAAAGGAAATGACCGTTCCTGTTCCACATCATTCTGCATCAATGACTAGTATGCTTCTGTAAGATAATTAGCACTGATATGCAAATCACTAGCATGAAGCAGAAAGTACAGATTTTTTTTAATGTTACTTTCCCCATAAAAATCTTCATCACTGATGTGTCATACTCGAATTGCTTCTGGACTATTTCTTGTTATCTTTCTGACTTATTTTCTGGATGCAAAATAAGAAATCTCAATAAAACTCGAGAATGGAAAAAAGTCTCATTATTAAAAAAAAAAGAAGGAAACCTTTTATAAGATTTCAAAATAGATGTAAGAAAGGTGTGACAAAACATGAATAAGAATATATACAGTATAATCTAAACTAGAAAAAACTGTCTGCTTACAAAGCATGTACAGTACTCACAAAGAAAGCAATATGAAAAAAAAAACCCTTTAGTTTCCAGAACTTATGTTATTGAATTTAGCATATCAGTCTAGTCTTCTTTAAGAAGCCAATCCAACTTTGTTGAAACTTCAAAATTAAAGACAATGAAGCATGTTAAGTGAATGCTATCATGCTCAATATACTGAATCCTAGAAAATAATTACTTGTCTTGCTGAGAAGACAGATGCAGGCAATGCAGCATTTCAGTGTTAAAAGAGATTGTCTTTCACAGACTATATGAAAATGTAAATGCCAGTTTCTTGCTCTATAGTAGATAATACCCAGTTTTACATCATAGCTTCTTGCTTCAAACTATAAACTAGTGTCAGTGAAAATAGCATGTACAACATCATACTGTGTAGAGACTATTCATTGTCCTATGCATTCAGTGGCACTGGAACGAAAAATGATATAAAGTGCATGCAAACTGACAGCTGGATTCCTATGTAATCTCACAGCAAAACACTAACTGTGTTTGTATGAATGTAAAGAATATCATAGAGTATTATAATAAAGGAACGTTGTATCTGACCTTTTAGCAATATAGATTTTTATTCAATTACTGTTGAGTAGCCTATGATTGTGGTTTCTAGGTATATTAGAAAAAGATATTTCAAAATTTGTTGAACTATCTAAATCCAAAGTTGAGTGCCTAAGTGAAATCATAAAAATGTATCAGCAAGTTAAAAAAAATTAAAGGAAAATAATATGTGATAGTACTCATCTTTTTTTGTTGTTGTTGTTGTCATAAGCATTAATTACTGAAAGGAAAAAAATAAATAATAATTTGTACAAAGATTTTGCTAAGTCACTAATTCCAGGGAATGATATGCGATGTACATATTCAACAACAGTATCACACCCAGTGAGGAGGCTGGGGGTACACAATGAGTTGGGAGGAGACACAGCCAGGTGACCCCAACTGACCTAAGGGGCAATCCAGACCATATGGTCTTGAGCTTAGCATATAAAGCCGGAAGAAGAAGGAGAGGGGAGACATTCAGGGTGATGGTGTTTGTCTTCCAAAGTCACTCTGCGTGATGGAGCCCTGCTTTCTTGGGGGTGGATCAACACCTGCTTGCCCATGGGAAGTGGTGAATTAATTCCTTGGTTTACTTGGCTTGTATACTTGGATTTTCCTTTACCTATTAGCTGTCTTTATCTTAACCACCATGGTTTAAACCCATGTAGTAATTAAACCACTGTAGCCACTTGCCCATTTCCCATCCCACATCCCTGGTGAGACAGAGAGGAGAATCAGAAAAAGGTAAAACCCATGAACATTAAGAACAGTTTAAGAAGAAAAGGAAGAACATGCAGAATAAAAATAATGCCTGCAATGTTAAAAAAAAATAGAGAAACAAAACACAGGAAAAACAAGTGATACACAATACAATTGCTCACCATCTGCTGGCAAATGCCCAGCCTTTCCCCAAGCACTAATAAAGCCCTCCTGGCCAGGTCCCACTAATTTATAGACTGAGCATGGTGTTATGGTATAGAATGTTGTTTTGTCCAGTTTGGATCATACTCCACCCCAGCTTCTATCCAACTCCCCAGTGGTAGAGAATAGGAAACTGAAAATTCTTGGACTCAATGCAAGCATGGCCCAGAAACAACTAAAACATCAGTGTATTATAAGCATCATTCTTTTACTTCTTTTTTTCATTCTTTTTTAAAACCCAAAATACAGCACTGTAGCTGGTACTAGAAAAAAACACAACTATTGCAGAAAAAACCAGGACATCAATCCACAAGTTTTTTCACGTTTATTCTTCCAATTCTTTCCCCCATCCTATCCAGGGAGAAGTGAATGAGTAGCTGTTTTGTGCTTAGGTACTGATGGGAGTTAATCCACAACACTGCCCTCCAATAGTGGCATATAACTAAAGTTATTAGACTAAATTTATCACTGATGTTATTTAGAATTTTTATGAGGGATTACATTGTATTCCTTAAAGTAAAAGACATCAGGAATAAATACAATTATTTTTCAAAATATTTTTCTCTGCAGTCTTGTCTAAAATGTCACTTGCAGCTAGGAAAAAATCCATTTGTTAAGTTCCAATTAGTGAGAGGTGCCTCTGCCTAAATTAAGCTAAAATTTAAGTGTTCCTTAGTGAAGTTGCCCATTAATAATATTGTTATACATTCAGTCATTTTTGCAGGCCTTTTTCACACTTAAAATACTAAAAGGCAATCAGCATTTTCCTGCTGATCAAACTATATGATTTGAATGATTCCAAGATGATCTGCAAAAGGACACTCTAGTAGCACAACTTAGATTGCTAAGGATTATTAAGGACCTTTTCGTATGCTGAAATCAATAGTGTGGATTCTCTTTAAAATTAAATGTGAGGTAGAAAGATAAAGAGAAATAGAAAAGAGAGGGGTCAAGAAAATGTGAGAGAGAATGAGAGAGAGAGAGAGTGACAAGCAGAAGATAGTGAGCACCCATGGATCCAATGGTATCCCTTTGGACTTCCTTCAAATTGGGCTTCTAGGTGGTGAGGGTCCCAGAGTTCTTCTTCTAGGGGTACCACTTTTGTACAGTCCAAGTTCCAGGTATCCACAGAGGCTGTTCCCAGGCTGTTCTAGGTATCCATAGAGGCTGTGCCCATAACTTGAGGTGATCTCAGTGTGGCTGGTGATATATGTATAAGCAGTCACCTCCTTTCTCACAGTGGGAATTTTTGTCTGGATTCATTAACCATAATGTGCTAACCAGATCTGCCTCACCAGGCTTGAAATTAGTATCTTCCTGTTGTAAATTTCTCCTGTCTGTTTTTATCTCAAGTTCCTGCTGTGATGGTATATTTTATAGCAGTTTCCTTCTGTGGCCTTGACAGTGTTCTGAGAGAGGCAGCAATATTCTTTAAGTACCTATGGCACTAAAATTTTCCAAATATCATGTTATCATGTAAAAAAAAGAAACAGTTACCATTGAGAAAGGAAGGAGAAGATGATAGTGAGTCACAGGAAATGGATTAACATCTTGGACAATTAGACAATTTATTAAAATACAGTCAGAGATATGAAATTGGTGGAGGTCCCAAAATTCTGAATTATAGTCTCCTAAGCAGAATATCAGTAATCAATCAACTTCTATATGATCATTGTATTTAAAATTTGAAAGCTATTTAAGATTTTTCAGACATTTGCTCATTGTGTGAGTATATTTACATGGGGTAACACCCTGAGCAATTTTAAACAAATCTAGCTTAGAATGTAAATTTCACGTTTCAATAGACTAAAAATATATAATTTAAGTGGTTTCTTATTTGAATTCCTTCATATTCAGTTCAGTTTTGCTTGCTTGGAAGAGATAAAATTATGTTAAAACTAATACGCATTTTTCCAGCAATTAATTTTATGCTCATAATTTATTCTGACTCGAGTCCAGACTACTGACTCCAGGCAAGGAGAAATAAATGTGTATAGTGTGAGAGTGATTATGAAATAAGTATTTATTCAGATCCTTGACCATATAGCAGGACTATAAAATACTGCAGTCACTAAACAGCGAAAAAATACCTGGGAATATCAGGTTTGATGGATTATGCATTTTATATGGATACAATCATGCAATAGATTTGCTAATAGAGCAGACCCCTTTTCAGCATTTGTATTTAAATGGAAGAGGTAAACATAGAGAAAATCACAAATTGGTAGTATTGCTGAGGCACACCTATCCTGCAGAGTCCCTGACTAGAGCTTACCTGGTTTGTTAACCTTGTGAAATATATGTTATACAAGACTCTTGTGGCACCTTGAAGGCACATGTTCACATCTTCCCCTAGTGAAATAATCTGTAAAATTTCAGTTTTCCTAAAGAAGTGGTCTGTAAAAGGGATTTTTATATGGTCAGTCACTTTTTCAGGCCTTTTTCATCCTTAAAATGCCAAAAGGCATTCAGCATCATTTTTCTGAAATTATACGATTTGAATGCTATTCAGAATGATCTGCAACGGACACTCAAGTGACACAACTCTGATTGCTTAAGATTATGGAGGATTTTTTTCTGATGCAGAAGGTAACAAGACAAAGGTGGCACAGTTCATTCATATCTGTTTATCAGGCTCGAAAATTTCTGTTTGCCACTCATGAGAAGATAAATTAGATTTATCACTCAAAGGAGACATTGATGTCTATGATCACTACTCAGATAGGTGGATACTGTGGGTGAGAAACTGGGTAAGAACTGACAATCCAGAAAGCCAAACATGTTCTGGGCTGTATCAAAAGCAGTGTGGCCAGCAGATCGATGGAGGTGATGCTCCTGCTCACATTAAATCCCTGCAGGGCTACTGGGTCCAGAAAGGGGATTTATGAGAACGATTCCTTCCAATCCAAGCTGTTGTATGATACCATGATTCTACGATTCTGTTTTCATGAGTGAAATAATCAATATATGTGTGGTGGTGTGTGTTTTGTTTGATTTTGCCTAACTCTTTCATTGTTATATTTTGAGAGGGTTGTAAAGTTATACAAGTTAAGATAATGGTTTGCCCCGTGTTGCCCCTGTTCCTTCCCCTTATAGTGGTTTGGCCCAGGTAGTTTTTGTCCAGGTTTTCCGGCCACTCAGGGTTCCCATCAACCTGCTCCTCCCTCCCTTCCCTTTGTTTGTGCTAAGTCATTCCCAGTTGCCCTGCCCCCTTTTATGTCAATTAAGTTTTCCCTGCCCAGCTTGTTCTCGAAGTTTCTGTGTCAGTCACCTTATCCCCTGTGTCTGATTTGTTATGTGAATTTTCTCCCACCCCTATGTTTTCCCTATTGGTTCAGTTAAACATATCGTCATCCCTATTGTAACTACCCATTGGCTGCTGTACCCACCTCCCCGAGTCAGAGGTTTTTTAAGTTCTTGCTGAGCCTTGGGTGTGGCCACTTCTTCTTGTCCCTACAAGGAGATTAAAACTCTTTGGAATACCTTGACAGAGTGTCCAACTCCTGGCTTTCTTTATCTCGGGACTCTGGTGCCTTTTCTCTGCTGCTGAACCCACGCAGCTGCCCTGACCCACACCACAGCCTCAGGGGAGGTTTTGGGGCAGCCTCTCGTGTGGCTCCCACTGCCACAAAGGGGTGAGCCAGCCGGATTCCCTGCCTCGTGGCGGCGAGGAGAAGCCACATATATGTATCTAAATCATGTGATCATTAATAATGAGATCACCTTGGGGATAAAATAGCTATCTATTATTGCATTATTCATGTAAACATCAGTTTTCAGTGTCAATTAATAAAGCACATAATAAGTTACTTGAAAAGAACAGGATATAAAATGACGATAAAGCCACAATTTCCCTAGTAATGAATACATACTGCAGCACTGCTGAAAGTAATGGAAAGGCTAACAAAGAACTGACAGCATGGCCTCAGATTTTCTGATGTTCATTTTAACTACCTTATTGTGCTATGACATGTAATAGTTCTTTAGAAACCACCTATAGGACCGGTGAGAGTGTTTAGCAGACATATGAAAATATAACAAAAGCCTGGGAATCTGTGGCCTTTAAACTGCTCAGTTTCTGTTTGTTGAGCATCTTCAGCTTAATAACAAACAAGTTATCAACAAAAAATAAGGGAAAAGTTAGGTAAGGAGCTCAAGAGGCCAAGGTCCTAGAAAGCAACAGCATAAAAATACAAATAAATAAATTACTTCATAAGCTTCAAAGAAGATACTACTTGTTAACTAGATATTCACTGAGACAAAGTTAGACTAAAGCTATATCTTTTGGGGAACCAGGATGAATCACTGTTAACTGGAAACTGATAATGCCATTCTAATATGGCCTTTAGGGAAATGCTTTATCTGTTGTGATGTTTATGATGAAGCAGGTCTACAGTCCAGATTTCAGAGTATGATTGCAGGGTACAGACAGTACCTGTGTAGTTTAACAGATATAAATGTTCCATACTAGATGATGACTGGGAAGTGTTGTTACGTGTTTATATTTTCCATGTTGTGTAGAGAGAAACAGATACTGAAGATAATGATAGGAACACTAAAATTACTGTCATAAAAAAAATGGACTAATGGTTTTACAGAGAACTTAGTCTTTGAGTTATAATATAGATAGAGAATAAGAGAGCAATGAACTCCAGAGACCCACTGGCATCCACTAATTCATCTTGTAAAAGGGCACTGGGGTTAAACCATCTAGAAGCTGTCTCTTCAATTACTTTAAAAGGCTAAAAGAATGATGATCTTTTTCTAAGTCCTTGTTACACTGGATAGTCCCTGCAGGTAAAAAAAGATAATCAGACTGACAAAATTCAGTGAATGGACAGTTAGTGCTTTTTACTGCACAAGCTAACAGCCTGGAGACAAGGGAGGAATGTCAAGTCCCAGTTTATTATTGCTTCACTGAGCTTGTTAACTGTTGCTTTTTCCAGTTGCATAACGTGGATATTTTGGATGTCACTTGAATCTTCTCCTGCATGATCAGCTCCTCTTAAATATTTGTTTTAAGCAGTGGAGCAAATTGTAATCACAGTTAAACCACAGTGTAAATCAAGAGTAACTCCAGTCCGGGCACTGGAGTGTCATATCATGAAGCTAAACTCAGTTCAGAAAGAAACTCACTGAATAAATGCTGTGAACCTGCTGAAGAGTCTTTTTTGGCACAGAGGTATGGGTCAAATCATCCTTGTATAGCTATCCAAGATCTCTGCAGCATGTGTGTTTGTTCTTTCTTCTGTAAACATCAAAGCTATTCTTTCCTGTGTTCCTGACTCATCCAGTCATTCTCCCACCCCCAGAGTTTCTATTATGTCTGTGTGCCTTTTAAGGAATAGACGTGATGAAAAAAAATCTCTAAAAATATCCCAAAGAATTTTAATGCCAGGATGAGAAATGCAACGGTTATTAAAATATTTTTACAGGCAAAGAAAAAGATCACTTTTTGTACATTTAACAAATATTGTTGTTATAACTTAAATCTAGTAATTGTTGGCCAGATGATTATTAAAGAATTAGAAAAAATACTAATGCACTTAAAATTGTTAAATACACATTTCTCAACTATTATTATTTCTCCTGGTGTTATGTTTATCCTCTCCCTGTTCCTATGTCCTCAGTTTTTTTCTAGTGTTGGCGTGTGTGATGGAGTCTTATTGGGAACTTTTAATGTCTGAGGTACATTGCCCAGACAGAAAGATATGATATTCATGCTGATAGTTTCTTCTACACAGTTTTTTTCTCTACATTTCCCAAGGAGTAATTTTCATGTTTAGTAGCATGATTTTTCTTCAGTGGCTTGCGTCTCCAGACTACCTCCAAATTGACTTTACATGCTGGTATGCTACCACATGTTGTCTGTTTTCTTTGTTATACTCAAAATCAGTTTCTGTAACTGCTCATGGATAAGTTATTTATAGCCGAGGGGTGTCTAGTGAAAAGCCTAAGTCCCATGCCTGTACTTCTCTATGCTGCATCCCATTTCCACACTTTTCAAGGACTCTGCCTATCAGGCCTGTATTACTCCACCCTCCATCACTTCTACAGTGTAATGAATAGCATCAGAAGACAAGGGAAGAGCAACTGATGTCATCTGTCTTGATAATGTTAGTCCATAACATTCTTAGACCTACAGTGGAAAGATATATATTTGAAGAACGAATTATTTGATGAAGGAATTGGCTGTATGGATGTATCCAAAGTTACAGTCAATGGCTCAATGTCCAAATAGTAAACACCAAATAGTGGTGTTTCTTAAGTGTTCATACTGGGTCCAATACTATTTAATGTCTTAGTTGATTACATAGATGATGAGTTTGAGTGCATGCTCAGCAAGTTTGCAGATGACAGCAAGCAGAATGGTTCAGTCCATATTCTTGAGCAAATAGATAGCATCTAGCTGGACCTGAACAAGCTTGAGGAGTGGGAAATGTGGACCTCATGAAGTTCAACAAGGGCAAGTGCAAGATACTATGCCTGGGTCAGGGACAGCGATCCCCAGTATCAATATAGACTGGGCAGTGAATTTGTTGAGAGCAGCCCTGTGGAGGACTTTGGACATACTGGTGGATTCACTTAGAGCAAGCCTGGCCAACCATAGTCCTTATTCTTGCAATCTTGGTATACAGTTCATAGATTGCTTCTAGGAATACTGTACTGTATGATTAGGCTATAGACTTACGCACACAACCTACAGTTATCCCAGTGGCTTATATTTTGTTTTCCTGGAATGACATCAGCAGCTGATATATTATGTAATTTGATGTGTTTGTATCACCTTACAAAACAAGCTACTCATCTTTTTATTCCATTATTTGTTTTTTATTAAAGATTACTTTTTAATATTTATTTTTAACTTGGAAGAGTATAGTCTCAATACTTCTCAGACAGAGAAACAGAGAATCCATGTTATTATCTACATTCACTCTCATGTAAAGAACACAGAAACATTACACAATAAAAGATTATTGGTCTCAGCCCAAAACACAAGAGAACTGTAAATAACATACTGAAAGAAATGCAGCTTCTAAAATATCTGTAGGTAATGAAAATTCTTTATAAAAGGCTAAGATATGACATCTGTTTTTCTGCTGTACTCTGTTCCTCTAACTGATGCCACTTCTCCTATTGTACTCTTTGCTGACTTCCTACTACATTAAGAGGAAACATCAGGCAACAAAAAGTAGGGTTAAAACCACAATGGAAATCAACTAACTCTTTGGCTTCTTAAAATTTCCATAGTATAAATTTCAGGTTCACTCTTTTAGTCCTGAAAAAAGCTTCACCAACTCATGCTATGAAATACGGATATTCATAAAAATTATCAATCAGCATTATTAATACTCTTGATCATATAATTATATATGTGTGCTGGTTTATTAAACAACTTTTCAAGTATGATAGTAAGTAATTACAACTAACTCTGCCTCATGGAGAAAGGAATGAATTATTAACCTGATATTTTCAATAGTTTGATAGTGGATAAGTTCTCTTAGGTCTTTTGGATGTGCAATGCAATCATGATGATTTTGATTTTTTACAATAGCTTCTGTAAACAAGGTCTTACAAAGATGGTTTTTAAAAGTAAAAGAAAACTAAGCTGAAATTATAAAAATGTGATTTTGCTAGAAGCCAATGTCCTTATTTGACTTTAAAACCATGGGGTAGCTACCTAAACAATGTAGAGGGAAGAGTTAAACACATCAGCATCCTAGCCATATACTCCCATGTTCATATTTCAGTCCTTCTAATTGCATACACCTGCACCAAATTTTGAAATAATGACTCTCTTTATCTTCAAGGTACTGCAAAATGCATTTCACAGAGCAGTTAGACCCTCAGTAAGTATTTTGTTTGCTCCTGCCCCTGCAGGAACTCTGAACAAGTTTTAATATCTCCTCATGGATTCTTTACTCATTGTAATGTTATGAAGCACTCTTCTATCATCTCGTTAACATGGAAGCAGTTACATTTCCATGTCATAATTAAAGACAGAGAGGCAGAGAATATCTGGTGTTCCAGTAGGTTGTCCAGAGAGTCACAGGAGTAGAAGGCAGAGACTTCATCTTGCTTGAGGTAGTTCATAGTCTTACATCACTTTACAACTACTTTTTAGTGTTAAAATATACGAGATGACTTTCATGCATAGAAATAGAACTTAAACAAGGGAAAGGGTCTGTGATGTGCTTCAAACAGTGCTACAGAAGATGGGATTTTCCTGCCTAGATTTGAAACTGAAGAAATTGCATCCTTAGTAAGTACACTGCAAAATTTTAGAGCATCTACTTTCACATTTTTTGTAGCATCCAATACCACCACTGTTCTCTGATGGGTTGGGCAGAGGACCAGCTCAGTTGCTGATGCCAATACACCCTACTCAATATCAGAGCATGATGTTGCTTAGAACTGCCAATAAAGAGAATTTTATGTTCCAACTGAGTTTAAATAAATAACAATTTACAAGATATTGCATTCTACATGCTTCTTTGGTTTATAGCTGGGATCAATGACTCGATGTCCAAGTAGAAACCAGTGATGGTTGATGTTTCTCAGGGGCTGGCATTGGGACTGGATCTGCTTCCCACCTTTGTCAGCAACATGGACGGTGGACTTGAGTGCAACCTCAGCAAATCTGATGACGGCATGGAGACACTGTGGTGCTGTCAACATGTTGAAGTGAAAGGATGCCTTCCAGAGGGACCTGGACAAGCCTGAGAGGTGGGCCTGTGTGAAGCTTATGAATCATAGAGTGTTAAGTGTTGGAAGGGACATTAAAGATCATCTAGTCCCAACCCCTCTGCCGTGGGTTTGGGATGCCACCCACTAGATCAGGTTGCTCAGAGCCTTGTTCAGCCTGGCTTTGAACACTGCCAGGGTTGGGATATCCACAACTTTCCTGGGCAATCTGTTCTGGTGTCTCACCACTCTCACAGTAAAGAATTTCTTCCTAATATCTGATTTAAACCTACCCTCTTGCAGTTCACAACCATTAACCCTTGTCCTGTCACTAGCTGGCCTCATAAAAAGTCCTCCAGTTCTCTTATAGGGCTTTATGCAATAATTTCTCCCTCAAACCTTCTCTTCTCCAGGCTGAATAATCAAATTTTTCTCAATTCATCTTCATAGAAGAGGTGCTACAGCCCTCTGATCATCTTTGGTTTTTTTTTGTCAGGACCTGCTTGGACAGGTCCATGCCTTTTTTATGTTAATGGCCCCAGAACTGGATGCATTACTCCAGCTGAGGTTTCACTCAGCAGTGCAGAGGGAAAAAATCACCTCCTTCAACCTAATGGTCACAGTTCTGATATAATATTGGCCAATGAAGTATGAATAAAGATTCCAACCTTTCAGGTGGAAATGGCCTGAACAGGTTTCTCCCATATCCTGAAACATCTGCAACTTCTGGTTGAAAATTAACATTAGTAAATTTTGCAGGGATTAATTTTTCAGTTTAAAATATGAAAAAAAGAATTAAATTTATTAAATTAAAAGTTAAAAGCTCTGCTTTCAAAGTTCCCTTATTTCCTCAATTCATATTTTTAAATATTTTCAGATGCCTAAGATGGAAACTTGTGAAGTTTTACCTACTGTTCACTACCTTTTTAGGAATTTCACCATTGTGTTCCATCCAAGTCCTGCTGAAGTACTTATACAGAATCCAGGAATACCTTGAAGTCTACTAAAAAGCCCATGTGCAACTCCTGGGAGATCTAAAGCAGCATTTAAAAATGAGATACTGTCTCAGTGATTTTGACAAGGAGGTTAATCCTGGCAGGCCTGCTCTGGCATAAAGGTAATTAAAAATGAAAGAAAATAGAAATGAATAGCCAAGCCAATTTTTATTAGCTCTGTCACTAACTATTCTGATGGAATTAAAACAGAGATCTGAAACAAAATCCTTTGATAAATGGTTATTTCCATTTTTGAATCTATGGAGTATATAGAGTTGACCTTCTGATGCTGGATGAACACTAAAGCATGAACCACTATAATGTGAATAGAGGAGCAGGTCTAAGTTTAAAGGCAGATGTGACAAACTTAACTTTATCATGGACTGAAATAGCCACATTATAAATAATTAAAGCTGTAGGATGTACTCTCATTGCCTGACTGTGGATCAAATTCTAACAAAATAAAAATAAATACCTCTAGTAGAGAAAGGTAGTATATATTTCTCAGTCAACATTAATGGCTATGCATAGTAAAATGTCTGTATGTAAATTGGGACTGAAAAAGTAGAATTAAATCTCAGGAATGGGAGGAAATTTCATGAGAACTTGAGACTAAGCTGCATAAAAATTAGATATTCAATGAGATTTATGTAATCACAACTTCAAAGTAATTGAAGAACATAAGTTCTCATTGATTTAAACAGAATCTAAGAGTATAAATACCTTTAGAAATTGGATAATAGGCATGTATATTTATTTTTTGATTACCAAAGAGATTTAAAGATCCTCAGAAAATATTTCTAGAACTACAAATTAATTAGGTTTTCACATATTTAGTTTTTCAAGTCTATAATTTTTTAAGAATCAGACATGCTTGTGCCATTTCAGCTTTATGAATCAGTTGCATTCATCTCATAATGTCTCTTACTTAAAATGTTTACAGTGTGACCCAAGAAAAGAGGTTGTGGGATTTTTTTCTTTTTCTTTTCCTTTTCTT
>WBNO01026564.1:0-29651 GCA_013400575.1 Peucedramus taeniatus | reverse complement strand
CCGGGAGTCCCCTCCGGCTCGTCGCTGCGGGCCCAGGGAGGAGAGGAGCGCGCTCCGGGCAGGACGGCGCTTCTTCCCGCGGGCGGGCAGGGCCCCGCGGCGCGCCGGGGCTGCAGTCCCATGGCCAGAGGCGGACGAGGAGCCCGAGCCGCCGGTGCGGAATGCGAGCTCCTCCTGCGCCGACAGCCGCCGATTTTCCCTTTCGATAACCCGTCCCCCTTCCCGCCCTTCGCCCGCCCCGGGAACACCCTTCCCCAGCGCGGGGTGGGCGTGCGGGCGGGGACGGGGGTCGTGCCGGCACTGGCCACCCTCCCGAACGAGCCGCACAGGTCGGGCTCGATGCGGCGCTACTCCGGCGCCTTTTCCCGGTCCTCTCCCGCTCGCCCAACAGCAGAGCCGAAGTAAAGAAGGGGATGGCGGGGCTCACGCCCCGAGGGCAAAAAGGCTCTACATTCCTCCCGAAGTCCTCAAGCGTCCAAGCGTGAAAAGGCAATATTTTAAAATCACGTTAAATTTTCTTGCCGTCTTGAAAACATGAATGATACTTTGATGAGTCCTTGATTACTTGAAGCATCGTCAATAAGGGCAGGCAGACAGGACAAGAGACAGACACACTCAGACCTAGGGCTGGCTGACTCGGACTTAGTGGACAAGCACTCCCTGGTTTGGTAATGAATAGCCCAGAGATCCTTCATTCTAGTCAATGCTTTCTGTGACAGAACTAATGCTCATCCTCCCGCTGGAGGTTTGTTGTTTGTTTGGGGTTTGGTTTGGGCTTTTGTGAGATCCGAGACAATTTCCTATCTTTTCAAGTACCCTAGCCAACAACAGAGGTTTGGAGAAGTTTCATGGAGCAGTAATAAATAAACATATCTTTCCTATCGATCCAAGATGATTATCACCGCTCCAAAATTTAGCCTTAGAAGTCATGGCATATAATTTCTACAGCATTTACTTCAAAATACTGTTTTAATTAGGGTACCAAAACTTTATAAAAAATGGGTAGCGTGTATGCAATCCACAGGGATAGATCTTCACACCTATGGTTCCACACTATCATAATGGGTATTATTACAATGTGAAGATTCCCCAACTGTGAGCTCTTGGAATACTCATACACAGTAAACAAAGACAGGATGCAAAGGAGCAAAAGATACAGGCAAAACAACAAAGTGTATGCTCTGTATGCAGTTGGAGGAAGTAAACCCTTAAATGTTCAGGAGACAAAAAAACCAGGAAGGCACGTGATGTAACTAAGAGACCGAAGTGCATACGGAAGCATACCAGTACATGGAACTTATGGTTCTTGAACCTATTCTCTCCCAATGATCTGAGTGTTAACAGATGAGTGGTAACTTTATCATTTACCATAGTGGACAAATAAATAAATAATTATATTTTGAATAAGCAATGTAATTCTAATTAAGGACTACAGTGAAGGTGATTGTGTACCACCAGAACTGGTGGGTGATGGGCAAAACCAGCTCTAGAGCAAATGAACGCCTGGCCCTGATGCACTAGGGATGGGATGGGATGAGATAGGATGGGACGGGATCTTTCCAGTCAGCTGAGGTCAGCAGCAGCGACTGAGGAAGGGGCTGTCACTTTCAGAATGATGCCTATCACTGCCTATGCACATCCTACTTCCTCTTCAATGCAAGCTGAAAACTAAAAGGAACCAGAAATTCACCCAAGGGTGCCTCAGCACTCAAGGGCTGTGGGCAGAGTTGGAATGGCTGTCCCTACATCACCCAGCACTAGGAAGCCCAGGAGTCTGCTGTGAGGCCAGGACTACCTGGGCCCCTCATCACCAGCAGGAAGTCCTGGAAATTTATTGTTACTAATCAGTTAAAAGGCGTGGCTGAGTTGGAAGTCTAGCTGCAAAATAATGCAATCACCCTGTACACAGCTTCCCCAAAAGTTGTTGCTATGTTTTGCAACACGCACTGAGATTTAACAGGAACATACTGTACCTCAATTTATCTCTTTAGCCTGAACTCTGAATACTAAAACCACTGAGGTTTTCCCCTTCCTGACACTGCAGATCACATATTTTCAAAGCCATTCCTTCTTCTAGATTTGTGGATCAACAGAAAAAAAAATCCAAACCAACTCAGTTTTGAACACACATACGTAAGCACATCCATCCTGCACAAAAAAGAACCTCCTGCAATATAATATCAACCATCAAACATTAAAGATTTAACTTTGCTCCAGAATAACTGCATAGTTCTTAGCTGAAAAAATTAGAAGTGAGAACCTCTTACTGGAGCCAGGCAAAGTGTTAGAGTACTTCAATCTATTACCAGATTAAGTCAGAATGAACAGTTTGTCTAAATACTAAAAAAACCTTTAAGGTGACTTTTGCAAATCTATTAAACAAATTTGGATATAGTCATATACACACATTTATGCTTTCATTTTTATTCAAGTGTAATGCTGAAATTTTCAGCCCTCTATAGCTGATTCCTAAATAAAAACGTATTAAGCACTTAAAATGAATTTATTTCACAAGTCCCATTTATACATTAGCCGTAAGTTCTCCTAGTAAAAAGTATTTAGGTATGAAAGTTAAAAAAAACCCCAACGTTTAAAATACAACTTTTTAATAAAATCCAACAGGTTTTAATCATACTTTTCACATTCTCATTAAGTTTTTTCCATAAGGCACATGTATAGACATTTCAAAGGAGCAGTTAATTACAACCTTCCAAATTTTTACAATGTTTATAAAACTCTGTCTTTGGAAAAGCATACAATGGATAATACACAAACATAAATGACACATTGCAAGTTTTAGACAGAACTGTTAATGAAATCGTTATGCATACTACCCAGGCCTTAGTGACTTGCCTCCACTGGGGAATAAACTGTTACTGGACACAAAGTAGTGTTAATACTACTCTGTATGAAGTATTTAAATGTACATTCTTGTAAAAAAAAGCCTGGAAGTTTCAGGGTAAACACAAATAATTCTCCAAATGTATTTTAAAAACTGTTTCTAGTAAAAATTATTTTATCTCCCAAGTGCAAAAGGCAAGGAAAATACTAAACTGCTACTGGGTATTTCAGAAGTGAAAAAGTAGAATTTTTTTAGCAAAACTTACACAGGAAAAAAGTTGCCTTTTAAAGTGGCCAGTGGTTCCTGGTTTTAATTCACCCTAGACATGATGAGAAGCATTTAATCACAGCATCCCTTTAAAAAAAAAAAAAAAAAGTCAGTTAAGATTTGTTATTTTGTTTATAAATATCTAAACCATTACCTATTTACAATTACAAATGTGGCAGAAACTAAAGACATATCAATAGCTGATGAAATGCAGGACCTGTGTGCGAGTGCCTCCACCAACCTAGCTAAAGCCCAGGGCTCAAGCCTGGTGGGTGCCAGGGTTTCCATGCTGTTCGCATTGCGGGCCATGCTGAATCGCAGACACAGTGTTGGGAAGTGCTCTGCAGCACCCTGGGAGGCTGAGCAAAGGGCACAGCCCGATTTCGCAAAGGCTGCCCAGCAAGGGCTCAGTTGAGGTGCGCCCAGTCCCCAGCAAGGCACAGCTGCCAGGGCTCCAAGCCATGTCAGAGCTGGACCATCACAGTGCAGGAAATAAAGCACAGGCTGAAGGGTTGGAAGTGTGCACTGACAGTACAGGATGGAGACAGCTGGTTCAGCCTTAAGGTTTGGAAGTTCTGAAGTGTTCCATTTTTTCAATCAACAATAAATTGTTTTCTGACTGTTACACTCAGATCATTGGCTTTAGTTTCCATTATGTTTCCTTTTCCCAGAAAAGTAACAGCTTACTAAGGAGTGGAATTTGTATTCTGTTGCTAGTCAGTTTCAAAAATAAAGGAACATACTATCATCACTCCTTAAAGTCACTCAGCTGTATGGGTTTTGGTTTTGTTTCATTCCTTGTTTTTTTTTTTTCATTTGGGTCTGGTTTGGTGGGGCTTTTCGTTGCCAGGCCAACAGGAGAGCTACCATTAGTTTTGGAAAAAACAAACAGAAACCAACAACTCCCACCCCAACAAACCCGTGAACAAGTAAAATGTTCTGAAGAGCAGACCATGAATAGAGTTAAACCAAGGAATGATAATTTCATGAAATCAAGAGAAACGCATACTTTAAACAAGTAATACTATTCTCTGGCACTTAGCATGGTTTAGATCATTACTCTCATAAGAAAGGCAGTCTATACAACAAATTTATGATACTACTCCACATAAGCAAATAACTCAGTAATCCCTAAAGAAATCACAATATCACTAAAAGAAGTCTGCATAAAATTCAGTTTTCTGGCTCATAAAATTTAATAGATAAATAAACCCAAAGAAATTAATGGATGCATATAACCTAATGTTTTTCTGCCCAGAACTTAGAAGTACCATTGATATGGAAGAAAAAGTCAGAGGGACCAGAAGCTCAACTTGCATTCTCAAGTGAGAATTTTGAATGCTCAAAATGCATTCTCATTTTTCTCAACAGAGAAAGCAATTAAAAAAAAAAAAAGACAGAAAAATGAATTAAACTACTGAGACTGTCTCATGGCCACTGGATCTGTAAGAATTCAGAATACTACTTTTGTCTGGGTTAGTCTGAGTTGTCAGAAATAGTAAAATGACAGTTTGAAGTCTGAGCTCAGTTATTTTATTCACTGTAATTATCAACGACTATCTTAAAAAAAATTCTTCCTAGATGAAATCTGAAGCTTTAAAAAAACAGTACATATTTTTTTTGGCGATGCTACAGGAAAATACCAGATGAAAGGGAAAAGAATACTTTGTATTCTTTTTCCCCATACCTCTACTACAGCATACCTCATTAAATGATATGGAAGTGCTTAATTTTTTTAAAAAACCCACTGACAGGAAGACCAAACTGCATTTTACATGAATCATAGAAAAAACAGATTCTTACATTTGATTACTTGCATGTGTTTTCACAATGTGTTTGGTCTGCTTTCATTCCCTTTTTGTACACGCAAGAATGAAAGAAAAGAGAGGAGCTTGCCAAAATGAAAATAAAGACAAAGCGTTGCCTTTGCCTCTCCTAAAAATGCTGGAGGAATTCAGAAATAGAAACAGAAGCTACCACTATGTTGCTTGTTTGCTGTTAAGTAGGACCTCAGATCCAAAAGTTACCTTCAATTTTAGTACTAGAAAAGTCACGATCGCATCACTGTATTGTTAAATCATTGGAGACATTATTTAAACAAAACCTTGATTAATTTTCAGTGGTAGAAACTAGAAAGAAATTTATTAAAGAGAATTACTATGTATTGTACTTCTATTTAAAGCTTATATTAAGCATGAGTTTCAAGTTCAGTTATGCCATTTTCAAAAAATTAAAAGGAGGACATTTTATTTTTCCACACACATAAAATACTTTTTGCCTTTCCCCAGCATAAAGGTAACTGACTTTTGTTAAGATGGAATTTTTTACGCAGACTCACCTTGCAAAAGGAATATAAGATAGACTATACCTGAAAAAAAGAGGAAAAAAGTATATTTGCAGAGTGTTCATGTCTCTTCTAGAACCAAATAATTTCACTTTAGCCAAGCACTAATAAAAGCAACCTGTTGTAACAAAATTTTAAACAAGACTACCTAGTCAATTTAATGCTTACCTGATAAAAGATGACAAGTTTGGACAAGAACTAAACATAGGACATGGATTTGGTGGTTTACTTTTTCTTTGTTTGGCTGGGGCTTTTTTCTTTTTTTTAATGTAGTTCATAACTTCTATTGCACATGAACTTAAAAAACCAGATTTACTATTGCCAAATCCAAGAGGAATAAGGATTTCTGGGAAAATGGTACTCAAGATGATAGAGACAACTTTTTCCAGTTTAAAGGAAAATCTAAATTATTATGCATCTAATCATATTATTTATGTAACTAAATACAGATACAAGCTGTAGGACGAATAATATTCCACAATTGTGACACTGAGAGAGCTGACAATTCTATTGTTCCCTGAAACTTGCTTCTCACAAGCCTTCAGGCAGTGTTCTGTTCTCATGCCCAGCCTGATCAAACCCCAGGACATTTAACAAATGTGAACTGTCTGCTGCAAACACACAGAGCACAGTCTGAGCTAGCGGCCTTCCCTCTATCTAACACCACGCCCAACAGTCCCTGTCCCGAACAAATGGTTCCTTGTCCTCAGACCCACGTTCAGTACAGACTCTGCGTATTCAGGGCAAGTTCAAGAGAAAACTCTGGTCACCTTGGGTTGCCTGAGAATGAGCACCAAGTGATTCACCTGGGACAAGGACAACAAGTGTGTATCTCTGTGGAAAAGGCAGTAACTTTCAAAACTTGTGCCAGGCTTGCAAACATTCACCTGGCTGCACCCACACACTGCCAAACCCAGCCCACGAGCCCCTGGTCATCACAGCACCTGCTACACTAAATTCACCCTCTCGCATCCACCCACTCTTTACCCAGTATATTCCTGGGGCAGGACATACCCTATGAAAATGTTTTTTAGTTTCCTTCACTTCAGAAATCAAAAACTAGTTAGAATTCAAAAAGAGAGAAGAGCATACTTTTACAACACAGAAAAAGCATGACAATTTTTTTTGCATATGTATTCCTTTCATAAGGCTTCAGATAAGTTCACACGTTGCAGAATATACTTTAAATTGCCATTTTTGCAAGATGATTGAATATAGATTTTGCTGGAGTTACACAACCTATCTGAGAAAAACAGATTGAGGCTAGCATTTGGGCACACTTATATGTGAATCATATACATATAGATTTATAATCATGTGGGCGTAGGGGCAGGGAGAAGAAATTAAAAGGAATTTTAAGAATCTTACCAGGTCATTGCCAAGAACTGCAATATGCAGAATAACATTGCCAAACCTTTTTTGTTCCACTAAGCAAAAATAAAGCAAATATTGCAAGTTAGTTCATTTTGCACCACACCAGTCTATACTGCCAACAGTTGACACAGACTGTTCAATCAAGAATTAACTGACAATGCCTAAATTTCCTTGTCTTAGTTTGCTGTTTCTTTCTCAACTCTCCAGTCAACTTATCCATCATTCCATTAGTATTATGCTATGTAAACCTTTTCTAGCTTTGGAAACACCTAACAACATCAGTGTTCACACTCACTCACGTCACTGTACTTCTGCAAATATGAAAGTTCATTCCAGTGACATATTTACTTCTATGGAATGCAACTACAGTTAGTTTTCAACCAAGATGTTGAAGATATTTCTGGGTTTTTTTCTGTTGTCTTAACCAGCTTAATATTCTGGCTTTTGAAGACAGCTATACACTCTCTGGTATTTTCTGACATAAGTATGCATCACTGAAACAAAACAATATTTGAACTTGGTTTTCTTAGTTTTTATTCTAGAGGTCTGCAGACTGAACCTGATGCTCTAGATTTCGCATTCTCATCTACATCACATGCAGGTGGAAGGATGCATTTGCTTTCACAGCCAGCAGGCTCATCACTAAGCTCAACTGCAGCCAACAACAAAAACAGCACACACGAGTTCATCTTTCCTTTACCACTGAACTCTATCTTAAAGCTACAATACAATTAATAAACTAACCAACTGAGACTGCTTTTTAGAAAAAAAAAGTATTCTCACTTACCCAGAATACAGCACACAGAGTCAATATTAGGCAAAGCTGGGGTGAGAATGAGAGACAAAGAAAAAAAAAGAATGAATATTCAAATACACAAGGCAAGTACAGTAACCATTTCCATGTTTTCAATGGGCAATCAGCACTTGAAAACTGTCTTATGAAACAAGCAGAGCCAAAGGCTCTCGCACAGTGACTATATGATGAACTCCATACTGTGTTTTTCAAAGCACATGAGGTATGAGGTATGCATGGCCAGAAGGGCTGGGACAAGTCTTGGAAGGAAGACAAGGCAGGAGTTGACTTGAGGAACTAGCAGGAGTATAGGCCGGTGTGTGCACCCTTATTTGTTGGTTCTATTTAGAGGTGGGCTTAGATGATAAAGCTTTATTGAAAGGAATCAAGAAGTCTGGTAACTGCTACTCTCTTATTCCAGTACATACTATAATTTTGAACCTGGTATTCATAACATCTGTCTCTGACAAGAAAGATACGCGCATCGCTATGAAAAACCCTTCATTAAAAACATCCATTCTCAATTACAGGATCTGGCAAATACAGGCTGTGCCTCCTCTCTCAGTGCTTTTTCAACTTCTGAGACTAAATGAAGAGTCCACTACGGAGCAGCTGCCTCAGGTACAGTGAAAAAGCTCACATAAAGCTTTGTTTGAGGTACTTAAACACTTTGGATGGAACGTTACAATGACATGGTTTACTATGCCAAATAATCACACCATTTGTGCAAGCTTAACCATCACTTAGAACTTTTCCACTAGATCTTATGTGGCTTCCTCCATTTTTCATTATACATAGTACAAAACAGAACAAAACCACAAATCAATTTTCACTTGAAAAAAAATTTGTTGGCATTTTATTGAAAGGAAGAAAAGTAACATACTCTTGAAATTTTCCAAACACATTTGGGACTCCTGAACTGCCTACAACTCTAGCTTTGTGTTAAGATGGGGATTAAAACAGTCAAATTCATCCAAAGTTTTCAAAACTTTAAATTTACCAGTTCTTCTGTGTTTTACTGAAATTTCCATACTAAAAGTCTTAGCTCTCATCCAATGTTCATGTTCACTATTGATGAAACCTTTCCTTCTCATTTTCCCAACTTTGCTGGTAGCCTCTCTGCACAGGTAGGTCTCTGATGTTCGCTCTGCTCTCTGTTCTCCTTTTATTTCCGTGATGTGTTTTGTTTTTACAGCCTTCAAAGTGAGTTATTTTCTTTGTCACCACGTCTGAGCACAGTGGATGACAAGATCATCGGAGCAAAATGATTTTTGTGCCTGCTGTTTTAAGTGTCTGGCTTAGGGCTCTCAGTTTCATTGGAAAAAGCCCACAGCTGTAAAGTGTTGGAGAATTTATGCTCAGCAAATACAGACTCTAGGAGAACTGGAGATATTCTTGGACATTTTTAATTCATGCCTACAAAACATAACTGTCCTAGGACTTGCAACTTGGTATGAGTTGAAAATAGTGACAGAACAAAACAAAAACACTCAAACAAAACAAATCTCTTGAACAAAGTTTGGAGTCCAAGGAATGATCAAGCAACTTCCTCAAAAGACAGGGGCAAATGTAAGCTTCTCAAATGAGATTATAACTATTTTTTTTATGTGGGTGTATGAGAGGAAGAACATGAAATCTCCATATGACACCCATCCAGAAAAAATTTATGAAGACTTTCTTACTCACTACATAAGAAAAACAAGTTATATGATAGAGAGAATAGGAAAACCAACTACATTTCAAAAATTAAATTTAAACAAATCAGTAGGAGCAAGAGAGAAAAGAATTAAACAGAGAAAAAGCAGGGGGATAAAGCTGTTTTAACTACCTAACATAGAGCTTTGGGATAGGAATTCTGATATTCGGGAGAAGGTTTATTCCATCCTCCTGGAAGAAGAAATCATGGTCATGGAAGTAAAGGAGCCAGGGGTGTCACAATGGAGAATCTCAAAGCTGAACATGTGGCCTCCCAGACTTTGGGAAAATAAATTAATTTTCTCCATTGCTTTGAAAGTGATGAACCACTGACCTTTACAGACCAAGCTGCAGCCAAAGAACAACTGTCAAGCTACACTTGGAGGCCACTGACTTTTCACAGTAGCTAAAGAAGTCTCCCCCTTTGTTCTTGAAGAAAATATTTTAGAAAATAAATTTTAAAAACTTAACCTGCTATTAGCATTTACTAAGAAATATTTTGTAAGGAACATTTTATTCCAAATGATTAATTAAAAAATCATAAGCAACAAAAACACACACATTCAGAAAAGGAGCTAGATGATCTTTGTGACATACAGAGCTTAACAGCTTGACTATCATTTCTCTGCAAAAGGAAGAGGCAGACTGAGAAATAACCTCCCTTTAGAAAAATATCAAGTTTAGCTTTGAGGCTAAAGGAAAACCTCCTAATAAAAGGAAAAGAAAGACAGTATATTTACCAACATCACAATCGTAGCTATTAATCGTTTTGGATCAAACATTGCTTTCAGTTGCTTCAGTGGCCCCATCAGGAAACATGTACTAATAGGAAATAAAAAAACCAAAACAAATTGTACATTACTTTCAAATAACTCTTTCTAAAAGACAGTAGGCAATTAACCAGTTTTCCAACAGACAGATGACTACAAAGGCTTTAAAAAAAAGATATTTCAGTGCTTAGCAACAGAGATGAACTAGAACAGAAGGTGAAATATTCTTATGAATTTAGCCCTGGAAACAGTTTATGAGTCACCCTTGGTCACGAAATTCTTTCCAAAATATTACCATAGTGAAAAAAAAAAGTAACAGACAAATACAAGAATACTTATATTGGATGAAATAAGAGAGGACAGAGTGTGACAAGGATATACTTAAGGAATAACAGAAGAGCATAGAAGCAAATCAGTTTTCATGAACTCTTTCATCAAATAAGAAAAAACACATTTCCACTAATAATCTGTTTGACTGTGCTAAATGCCATTTATAAATAAAGATAATTAAGAAAGCAGTGCAGTGACAGTTAAATCATATCAAAAGATACTAAATGGGGGGAGATTGAACAATGACTGTAAGTAGCTCTACATGAATTTAGAGATGGGTGGGTTGGTCAGAGATGTTTTGATTGTTATTTTAAGATAGCAAGCACCATAATAGACAGGAAAAATAAAAGAGAAAACTCAACTGCAGAAGTAAATGAGATCATATCCAAGATTTCAGGAAAGATGATGGGAACAAATATAGTGGTTAGAGCTTTTTACATTACCAAAACAAAACATTATAAGTATAGCAGAGTTATCAAGTTGAAGTCTAGTGAATTTTGTGTTGAAGCTGTTGTAACAACTGACTTAATTTATCTTGTAATGTCAAGATTACAAAGACCAGCCTGTTGTACAAAATTTTTGTTAAAAAAAAAATTACTCTCAGGAGTAATTCTCTGGCTTCAAATATTTGAGATGAGTCTCTTTCTTCCTTGTCATTCTGCTTTGTAGAAAACACAACAATTTAATGAGAGAGTTCAAATGTCTGTAATCTTGTGATGGTCTGAATGCTTTACCACAGAGCAGAAAACCTAGTCTAACTTCTTTTCAAGTCATTCATTTTTATATGAAATGAAGTAGAGTTGGATAGAGCTTCTTCCTGAAACCAATCATAAGCCTTCTATGACAGAAGAAATATGGGAATCCACATTCCAGGCAGTAAACAGAACTCAATCAACCAATCCAATGTTCTCCTACCAGCAACTTTGCATCTCCTTCACTTTTTTTTTAATCTTATGTTGACAGACTTCAAATGTCCATATTAAATGGAAAAAAGTTTTCCCAATTCAACAGAAAAAGAAAAGTTTTAAATTCACTGCAATCCAAACTAATTTTTTCTCACTATTTTTACATCTTGTCTGCTGAGCCATAAAATTAAATTAAGACAAAAAAAAAGGGAACATGAAGAGCTGGAAGAAAATATAAGTTAGCTAGTGGAAGGATAGGGATGAGGAAAATACAGTGGTAAAAAGTAATAAATTTTTGGCCACATAAAATAGGCAGGAAAAATATAGAAAGCAAAATGCATTGTTTGTAATCTGATTCATATTGAGAAGACCAACATCGCAAGAGGTGCTCCAGAGATGAGAAGAGATTCCATATGGAGTAGAAAGAAAGGCTGGAAAAAAAATTCTACACATCCTCCAGTTAAACAGAATAATTCTTATAGATATACCATTCTGTAGAGACACACTCATCAGCCCTAAGAACAATCAAGTAAGTATCATTGTTTTCCCATTCATGGTTAGAAAACAATAGTAAAACAAGCTAGAGGGGACTAAACAGGATAGTAAGAGTGGTAACTGCATTTTGGTTCAAATACAGACTTGCAAAGATGCCTGGAAAAGTTTAAATCTGCTTGTCAGTTTGGGACTTCATTGTCATCTCCTACTGTTCTTAGAATACAGTTGCCTGTTTTTATATCCAAAAGGACTACTGAAGGAAAAATGGGCCTCTTTTTTTCTTCTAATTTTAGCTGGAGTGCAGACTAAAGTTTTTCAGCATTCTCCTGAAAGAAATGCTAGTCTGTAAAAACTTTCCTCTTAACTCAATTAGACTTCATTAGTACTAAGTTTCTAAAATGCTCATTTAATTTGAAGAAGTGAAAATACACTCAAGATACCAGGTAAAAACAACACAACCAAAAAACCTCACCCCAAACCAACAACAAAGAATAGAGAAGATAAGGGAGAGAAAGGCAAACACTTAGCTTTGCCTATCTCCAGTATTAACTTTTTGTCTTGTTTTAGTATGAGATGGAATAGTTCTACAATTAAGACTCAATGTCAGTATAGACATTACTGTCTCCTAACAAATTTGTTGAGGAAGAGCAGGACCTTCTCAAATGTTAATGCCGCATTATACGAGTTCAGATTAACAAAGCTTTGACTCAAAAGTTAAATTACTTGACTAAAGTCAGAGTCCATGGAAGTCAAGACCAGACTCCATGGGGTTTGAGTCACATGACCATGCCTCAACTACACTAAGATAAAAAGAGAAGGAGGAAAAACAGAAACTGAAAATACCTTAGGGACATTAAGTTGTTCCTTATGTGTCTTTCAAACTGTGAAAGCAAAGTTTTCAATCTTAAGAGGGCCCCTTCTAGAGGCAAATCTTTCAGGACTGTTATGTGGAACATTTCAAAGAATCAGAGAGTTTAAAAACGCACTATGAGCAAATTTTAGATTCTGCCTTCAGCCTTACACTCAAAACACATATTTCCTGAATGTTTCCTTTTTGAAAGTTTTCTTGGAAACAGGATGATCTCTCTGTTAAAAGCAAAAAGTTCCTTCCAGTAACCAAGTATCCACATAGAGGGCAGACTACCAGATTGCTCTTGAAGCTGAGGTACTTCTGTACCTGGCAGAAGGACTTAGCTGTAAAAAGCACAAAACATTCAGCTAGCAATTTGTTATTCATACTTCAGATAGTAGCTGTGATGTGTCCACAAACAGGTATGTAAGGTGACATGATATGATAAGCAACAAAACTGTAAAACAAAAAGCTTTTGTTATTAGCATTCAATATAAGAAAAATGTTTACCCACAACATAGACAGCACTCTAGAGTAAAAGCAAATGGAAATGTAGCTGAAAAGGAGGGTACTTTTCTAAAACAAATAACTAAGAAATCATACCTGGCGAGAGCAGCAATATTTCCCAGGGTGTAGAACACTGCAAATAGTTTGATCCCTTTTGGGAGCCATAGCAATGCTGTTCCCTATAAAAGACAGGTTATTTGCACGTTTCAATTAGTTAATTAAATTTACTATATTTACTCTATAAATACAACTTCATACTATGAAGAACATCATTCTGACATACACTAGCAGAGCAAACTGCCCTCAGAGATGCAGCAGTCAATACCCAGCACACTTCTATTGCCACCTGCTGGCAAACAATGTGTTGGTTCACTGGATTTCTGGCTATTTTTACAACTAGGCAATGTTTGTTTATATTACTGAACACATTTATTTGTACTGTTTATATCCTATTTCACAACACCTTCACTTTTGTTACAATGCCCCACTGTACATACTACACTTCTGCACACAAGATAAAATGTCATAAAGCTGCACTAATATTCAACACCTCCTTCCTCCTCCAATAAACCATTTGGACTTGCAGCCTAAATACACACTGAGGCTGAATAGAAACATTTTAGAACTCTTACTTCCAGATAACTCTTCTTTAAAAAAATCCAAAGCCTTCTGCTGATCACAGTTCCCTACGATGATTAGGGAGAAAAGGAATCATAGGAAAGGGACCTTAAAGATCACCTAGATACAACTGCCACTGCCATGGGCAGGGGTACCTCCCACTAGACCAGGCTGCTCAAAGCCCCATTCAGCCTGGCTTTGAACAATGCCAGGGATGGGGCATCCAGAACTTCTTTGGACAGCCTCATAATAAAGAATTTCTTTCTTATGTCTAACCTAAATATCCCTGTTCTCAATTTGTACCCATTGCTCCTTGTCCTATCACTACAGCTCCTAACAAAGAGTCCCTTCCTGGCTTCCCTGCAGGCTCCCTTCAGATACTGGAAGGCTGCTATGAGGTCTCCACGCAACCTTCTCTTCTCCAGGTTGTACAGACCCAGCTTTCTCAGCCTGTCAGAGCCTAAATAGAGCCTTCACTAGAAGCAAAACAAACTCTGATCTGCACACTGTGTCCTGAAAAAAACCAACCAAACAAAAAAGCAACTGCATTCTACTCAACTGCAATTTCAGTGGAAATCTGTGGNGAGGGAGGAAAAGGAGGAAGAAGGAAAACAGAGAAGGAGGAAAAGGAGAGGATTTCCCCAATGTTTTTCAGCTGCTTCTGGGAGTTTCCATGCAGCTGGAAAACTGCTTTCTTGTGCAAGTTACCTGTGTCAGATTTGGACAAAGCTAAGCAATTAATAGGTCTCAACTCTTAACTGCAGGCAGCAGACTCCTGCCAGCCCCTAAAGTTCAGGAATGAACAAATGATTTTCTGACTGTTAAAACCACCAGGAGTGCAGCCGGTTTTTCAAGTGTCAACACACAACCACACCTATTGATTTGTTGAGTGTGACATGCTACACTTGGGGTTTCTTCAGCCACAAATCTTTCAAGCTTCCCCCCCTCTTTTTCCCTTTTATTGGAGAGAAAAAATAAGATGGGTACACACCTCTTTCCTAATACACCAGTTACAAAATAGAGCATATTTTGTCAGTGTTCAAATCTTTTAGTAAGAAAATGTATTATGCTACAGTAAAAAAGCTCACTTCTGTGAGCTTTTTGGAAGATAAATGGCCAAAATCATAATTTAGAGATCAACAGCCAATTAGACATTTAATGTCCAGTTAAATAAAGGCACACAAAATTTAGAATGCAGGATAAAGCAAACACGGAATCACACATAAAATAGGAATATGAATGAGGTTCAACTGTAGAACAATAATAAAGTGCAAGGAAAAAAAAAACTTTACTTACAAGAAAAGAACACAAAATGCCAGCAACAAAGCATATGGCAAACCATCTGACTCGAGTACCAAAGCTGAGTGTTGAGGCATCAAGGACCTTAATAAGAAGTGAGGAAAAAGTAAATATTACAAACCCCCTTTAGAACAATCTAAAGGACATTTTTTCCTTTACCACCGAAGTCCTTAATTTCAAACAAAATCATTTTTAGCCAGAAAAAATTATTTTACCTTGTTTAACAGTTGTTTGTGTATTAATTTTTTCATATTACAAAATCATATTAACAATCTGGAACACATGGAAACATATTTACAAACAAACAAAAAAGACAAAACCCATAAAGGTATATCCTGGCATGAAAGCAATGCTGCTTCACTTTCAAACACTTTTTAATCACCACACAATTGAAAATAGTCACATTTGTACCAAATCAAAAGAATGAATGGACGTTCCAGCAATTTGCAGAGGAATTAATCCATTTGTGCAACACTGTAGGTTTCTACAGACATTACCACCTTTTCCTGTTACTAGAGAGGATCCCTTGTACACGTTAATGCCAGTATTCACTGCAAGCATTACAACTCCAATTTCTCTTCCAATTACCTTCCTGAAGGTGTAGGTAAATTAACACAGTTTGTCTCATCAGACTAAGCTAACTTGCTGAAAGGGAATATTTCCCTTCCTGCTTCTTCAGAGTGACTCCAGAACCTAATGAGCTGAGCTACCTGATACAACTCCTGACATGAGAACAGAATTAGTGTTCCTTCTATTCTGATGACTTGGCTAATGAGCCAAGCCAGCTCTGCAAGCTGTCAGAAAAGCAGCAGGGCTGATGTAAGGAAAGAGGCAGGGCAGAAAGGCCCCTTTCAGCAGAAGTGATTTGTTAGATATGCTCAGCTCATCTCCACCCATGCTGTAAGAACAATGCACTTCATCTTACTCCAGGTCACTACAATTAAATGTACTTTCCATTCTAAACTGGCTTATTAAGTGAAGTGTTGCTTCAGCTTACATAAAATTACTTCAAAAAAACCCAAACTTTCCTATTTCAGATGTCTCAGGCAAACTTGTTCTCTTGTTATCTAGTCAACAGGTATTTTAATCAAGACTTATTAACCAATATACATGATAGACCTTCCCCAACTAATGAGTATGATATTTCTCCCTATCTCCTGAGAAATTTATTTTTCATATAGTGGTAAGCTAACCAAAGAAATCTGGTTACTGCTTAGAACAATTTCACGTCGGTACAAATGAGGAATCTGTATCCAGTTTAATAAAAAACCACCGCATGCACGCACACATAAAGGTGCTGTGATGACAGAACTTTCCAAAGGTCAGGAGATGCAGCTTACCTTGCTAGGTCCAACACTTTATCCTTATGCATGCATTAAAGAAACAGACAAAAACAGTAACTGAACGATGGTTTAGTATTTTAAATCATATTTGACAGTCAGAGTCCTGAATGCCTGCATTTTTAAGAGCAGGAATAGCTAGTAGCACACAGCTGAAGATACCCATTTCAATCATGCCTTTAGTTACACCTATTCATGCAACTAATCACAACCACACATACACAAAAATAAAGAGTAAAAATCCTTTCCATCGGTGTCCAGAAATGAAGTGTAGATAGCCCATAATATCAGTAAACCCCACACATTTCCAATTGCCTAGAAAACAGGGAAAGAGTGAAGATAAATCCCTTTTTCACGTGCATCAGGCTCATTGGTGCCACTTACTGCTCTTCTACTTTTAATCTTATTATCTGACAGTGCTCCTGAAGTGACTTCCAGGAGATTTCATTCTTCAAATAAATTTGGAAACAGCTTTATCTTCAGTTCAGTCCCTAACAGTTAAGAGGTGAAAAAAAAACCCACCAAACCAGCACAAGAAATAAGAGAAGCACACAAAGAGTTTAAACAAAAAATACCCAAACCCCAAAAAGTTTGATACATTTTATGGATTTAACTCTTAAAAACTGATTGACAATATATGCACATGAACTACAGGAAGATAAGCAGTGACATGAGGGCTGCCAGAGCACTCTGTGTAATAATAAAACTAAATACATTAAATGGTATTAAAATGAAGGCTCATCCTTTCAACCATTCCCAATGATGTCACCATTTATATTGTCAAGCTGAATCTTTTTAACAGTTTGAAATCCTGAAACTGGGGATCTGGCAATGCATTTTCTTAGTCCCTAATACCTCAGAGGACTGAGGGGAGACCTCATTGCAGTCTACAGCTTCCTCACGAGAGGAAGAGGGGCAGACACTGATCACTTCTCTGTGGTGACCAGAGACATGACATGAGGGAACAGCTGAAGCTGTGAAAGGAGGTTTAGGCTGGATATTAGAAAAAGACTCTTCACCCAGAGGGTGGTTAGACACTGGAACAGCTCCCAGGGAAGTGGTCATCGCAGAAGCCTGAGAGAGCTCAAGAAGTATTTGGACAATGCTCTCAGGCACACGGTGTGATTATTGGGGATGGTGCTGTGCAGAGCCAGGAACTGGACTCGATGGTCCTTGTGGGTCCCTTACAAGTCAGAATACTCTACAATTTATATTTTTTGGGTTTCATGGAAGCAATGGAATTCATTGCCTTTCCAGGGTGCCTGTTTCAATGCTGAAGAGTAGCACCTTGCTGCAAAAGCTGAGTTACAGAGAGACAGTTCAGCTGTGTAAACCACAGACACCAGCTGGTGCTCAAATGCCAGACTCACCCTAGAAGTTGCGGACCTGACACTGCACGAGCCCTACCACACATGCTGCAGGCAGTAATTTCTGTACTAGGGACCATGGGACACCCCGAGGTAACAGCTTAGGTTCTCACAGCCTATGAATCCTAAGAAAAAGGAAGTCTAAGCTCCCCTTGCAACAAAAGCAGGAAACAACACAAAGGTGCTAAAGATTCTTTCTGTGTGTCTGACATAAATGATACAGCTAATCCCAGATTTCAGATAAGAGGAGTTGTCACTGCAGTCTATGGTATTTGCATTAGCAAAATCTTTTACTTAGGAGATTGAAAAAATTTCCAGTATGTTCCATATCTATAGTTCATGCAAACTACACAGTAGTGATGGCAAGGGAGTTCCTGTAAAACATACCCTTCTTGCTATACTGCTTATCAGCTTGTTTCTAACAAGAAAAATAAAAATTAAACTGAAATCAACAAAAGGAAATCCTTAGTTTTCTACTGCTAAACTTTAATGCCAAATTCCTGGGCCAGAAGTAAAGCTTTTTATTCACAGGCTATTTCAAGCTAATAGTATATGAAAGAAATGACCAAGACATCCAAAAATCAAGAGGAAACCCCAAGTGGAAAATGGAATCTGGAATGGAGACTCTGAAACATAAGGAACAGTCCTGAAATAGTAAGATACACAAGTAGCAACTGTTGGTAACAGCATCACTGCTGAAGAGTTTGCAATAAAATATTGCGTGGACACACAATAAACAATATGAATGACAATTCACAAGGCTGCTTTTGATCAAAAATAGTTCTTGTGGCTTTGAACATCCACCTAGGCTCCCCTCATATATTAATGATTTTATAACAGTTTTCCATGTGGGCAAACAGGAAAACAGAACCACTTTAATTTACTAGTCTTTTTTTACTAATTTTTTATTTTACTAATTTTTTTTTACTAAGCTAACAATTACATCTTTTCTCAATGGTAAATATGCAAGTAATGGAAAAAAAATCAAAGAAATGTTGAGTAAATTTGCAGAACTGAGTTTCTAAACCATAGTAAAGAAAACATTTTTAGAGATATATTCTCATCTTTCCCTATCAGGCCTCCTTATGTGTATTTCTATCACCAGTTGAGATTAAAATACAAGAAGTGTAACATAAGAAATGAAATATAAGAAGTGTAATATAAAATTTCTTATAAAAATATAAGAAATACCTGATCTATTCCTCTTTGTTGAAGTCTTGTTGAGTCCTTTAAGCAGCTGTCATGCAACATCCAATATGTCACAAGGACTGATTTTATATTAGTTTTGGTGTTGATAAAA
Source organism: Peucedramus taeniatus (assembly GCA_013400575.1). Taxonomy (NCBI): domain Eukaryota; kingdom Metazoa; phylum Chordata; class Aves; order Passeriformes; family Fringillidae; genus Peucedramus; species Peucedramus taeniatus. The sequence continues at coordinate 10,555 of WBNO01026564.1, read as the reverse complement.
CTAAAGAGCATAATGCTGCCCTGAAAACATCATAACACTGCTACATTTATTATTTACTATTGATCTTTTTTGCAATGAATTCCTTTTTTTAAATATATTTAGAATAATGGATCTAATTGCAGCAAGAAACAACAGCTGGTCATGAAGAGTTTAGAAAATACAGAAAGACTTCACTGAATCATCACACAATTCTTTCATTGTGGACTTGTCTTCTACTTAGCAGGAATGACTTGTGACTTTATGATGATGGTTCCGCAAAAACCAAGGGAAAGAATCCAGAGATATCTATGGCTATGAACCATATGATGGCTATTATACAACTCTCAGATATTCCAAAGAGAGGGCCTTTGTTTTCAGCCAAACACACGACTCGTCTGCAGAAAGATCATGGAAACAGCTGAAGATTTTACAGACACAATGCATAGCCTCACACTTTCTTTCACAGCCCCACCTCTTACCAAGTGGTCCTCTCTGCATGGGTGCACATACTTTTTTTGCTCTAATATACACACTTTAAAAATAGTCAGCTCTACCTTTAGTGAGCATCATGTATCAACTTCCTCTCTAAAAAGAGGCTTGATTTCCACTGTTCAACAAATACATTGCTACTTTGAGAGAAAAATACAGCTGAGAAACTGCCTGACCTAAACACTTGACTCTTTTTTGAATCAAGGGGTATTTATCTATTTTAAAGATCTTTCTGGTTCATCTCAGCATGATGTTCCAAAGACACATTTAAAAATTTTCTTCTATCGTGTACCAGACAGGCTTTAAGTATAGGCAGATTTTTCTTATTTAAAGTCTTTTCTGGCTATAACAGTATCATTACATGCAATAGTGAAATCCTATAAAGTTTAATTACTGACATTTAACAAATTATACACATTCTTAGCTCAGTTCTCTCCTCAGGATATAAAACTCAAATATAAAAGCATTAAATATGTATGCATTTATCTACTGATTGCCACCTTAAAACAACTATCACAGCATCAAGTAAAGGAAAACTCTATGTCACTATCATGTGCCTTGCATGAAATGTGCCTGGTGATGGCAGAATAATCAGTTCTCTTGGAACTGAACTTGGAACTGGAGATTAACAGAAATCTAAGTATTTCTTGGATAATCCTGAGAAGGGCAGAAGGTGAAGCATCCTTCCCAAATGCTGGCAGCCAATTCTAGTGTGAAAGGGCAAAGATTCTACACAGCTTCCAGAATCAGTGGGCACAATTTAGGCGCTTTTGCTGTGGCAGAGAAGCCAAATTCATGAACCTTGAAGACCAACGGCAACTCAGTGCAAAACCAAGAGAAGCATGCCAGCAGCAAGCTGCTAGAACTAATGTTATGCCAGCTATGCTCAGTTTGTGTTGGCTCCCCAAGGTTTGTCAGTCGCAGCTCAGATCCCAGCTACATTCCAGCCTCCTCCACCATACTCCAGCACCCTGGAAGTAGCAAGCAGTAGCAAGATATTACTTGATTTGGGGCACTTTGACCTGCAGTCACATGAGTTAAGAGGGAGCTAAAGAAATAAATGGTTCTTTGTAAGCACGCTCAGCTTTGCTTCAACCTAGAGATTAATTCTCAGGAATGTACGGTCTTCAAACACAGTAAAAGCGAAACAAAACAAAACAAAACAAAACAAAACCAAAAACAATAAAAAAAAAAAGTGGGAAGGAAATAGAAAATTTAAGCCATACTTATGAGTAAGCGGCAAAAAGCAACTTCAGCAGAATGTACACAAAACGATGTTTGTCTAAACAAAATCTTTGTTTCTGCAAATTTAAGGGCATAAGGGAATGGAGAAGCCATTTACACCTAATCGCAGCCTCAGCCGTGATGGAAGGGAGCATAGTGTGTTATTTGGTCCAAACTCCCTGCTTATGCACAAGAAAACCTTTGTAGAAACCGAAGGACATCAAGCCACCGAAGGACATCAAGCCACCAACACAGCCAAGAGCTTCACACCAGAGTAACTCGCCAAACTCATCCTCCGGGCAGAGCCTGCTGCCCACAGCCCTCGTCCCTCGGCGCACGCCGCCAACTTTGGTCTCTTCTTTGCGTGCCGATCTCTGCCCCGCTCTGACACGGTCGGGCAGGCACCGGGAAGCGGGGTGCGCGTGTGCACAGGCCGGGGACTGGGGAGGGCAGCGCGGGGAACACGGCAGCGCCCGAGCCACGGACCCCGGGCCGGGCCCGCCGCGAGGAGGCTCCAGCGCCGGGAGGGGAAGAGAGAGAGGGCTCTCGCCGGGCCGTACCTGCGCCGTCAGGCCCTGCTCCTCATCGTCCTGACCGGCCAGCACCCGCCGNGCCGGCCCATCCGGGAAGTGACGCGCACCCCGAAGCGGCGGCGGATCGGCGCCTGCGCAGTCCTGGCCGTTGTCGCGGCTCCCCGTGGGACTGTGCTAGCGGCAGTGCCCAGTCGTGTGTGCGGGTGCGGCAGGGAGCCCCGGGGTAGCCCTCGCTGGAGGCACCGGGGAGGAAGAAGGGCTTTTTCAGCCTGACCCTGCCTTCATCGCCGCCCGCGGAATCGGCCTTCGCACGGCTTCGTGATTTGCATGAACGCGATGAACACAGGACATAGAACACAGAGTACAGAACACAGCACCGCGGGTGCGCAGGGCCCCGGTAGAACAGCGTTGGGACACGCTGGTGCTGGGGTACCTCATGCAGGTGGAACTTCCTTAGCATCAGTTTAGCCTGTGGTCCTATTGCTTGGCACCACCGAGCAGAGCCTGGCTCTTCAAATGATGCCCAGGAAGCTCCACTTGAATACGGGGAAGAAGTCTTTACTATGCAAGTGACCTAGCACTGGAACAGATTGTCCCGAGAGGTTGTGTCCAAGAACCATCTGGATGTGATCCTGTGCCGTGTGCTCTAGGATGGCCCCGGAGCACAGTGGTTCCGAGTGTCCGGCCGGGCCTGGCTGTCCACGGGCGCGGTGCAGGCGGGCCGGGCCTTTGATTCCTCACGGCCAGCCGCACGCTCGCTGCGAACCGCACGCCAGCACCTTCGGCTCTCCTTGAAATCGGGGTGTCTGAGGCGTCCAGCGCCCACTTGTGAGCAAGCCAGGTGTTTTTCCAGCTGGAATGGGTGGGGTATGGGGAAATGGGATAACGTGTGAACACCTTTCTCCAGAAATTCCCAGTGTAGCGCTGTTAAGCTCTGCGCTTGTAGGAAGGGGTGGGGCAGAGGCCATCACGCTGTCCTGTGTCTTAGCTTTGCCTGCGCTCTCCCAGCAACGCTCCATCCTCCATCTGCCCTGTTCGAGCCTGCTCATTCCTTGTAAGTCTTCCCTGTCCTGCTCTGTTCAGACGCTGACCCTGTGTGTCCTCTGGGGCTGTTTCTGCATGTGTGTGTCTACCTACCCTTGGACCAACACCTCAGCACTGGCCTGGCTCGTTTGTAGGGGGAATGGCGGTGGTGGCTGGAGGAAAGGATCGAGGTGTCACATGCAAAGTGACAGCAGGCAGCAATGTGGGCTGGGGCAGGAGAAGGAGATGGGTGATAAGGGCTGTGTAACATGCTGCTGTGTGAATGAAACTTGATAAAAGCCAGGACAGCAGAGGCCCCAGTGAGGCCTTTAGGACAGAAACCTTCCCACCCTCCTCCCCTTCCCACCCACACTTAGGAAGTCTATCCATGTGCTTTCTACCTTGGCTTTTAGGTGAAACACTCGGACACAAACTGTAGCTTTCCAGCCTGAGGACAGGCCATTGGCATCTCAGGAAGCTTTAGGTCAAGGCTGAAATTAATAATGGAAGAAAGACTTGCAGACATGGCTGCATGAAAGGAACCAAAGAACCGGAGAGTGTCACCTGAGCCAGGCAGCACTGCCCGTACCTTGCAAAGATCTGCACAGGGAAGACAGTGTGAAAGGGAACAACATAACCATGACCATGGCAGGAAGGGGAGGAGAAATGGGAGAAAGAATGGAGAGGGTTTATGAGGGTGTGTCTGAGTGTGCACAAATCATCTTTCTTAGTAGCCCCCAAAATTGTACAAAATGATTTGTTACAGAAGTGGTTTAATTCCAAAGTATATGTGAGAACAAAATACAAAAACAAGAAAGTTCTCTTTGGTTTTTTTTCCCCTCCCAATTTATAGATAGATATGGATAGATACAGAAAATTTAAATCTGAGTCTAGCCTTCTGGTCTGCATGACTTTAAGCAGGAGTGGTTGGCTGTGCCTTGGATTACTGGTGAATTTTTGGTAGTACAGGGAGTACAGGCAGGTAAGCACCTGGCAGAGAGTGAGCTGAAGCTGTTCTTCTGTTTCTGTGTGAACAAGTGCACAGAGAAGAGCAGTGCACTCCTGGGCAGTGAGGGGCATCCAGCTTGCATCCTACTGCTGTCCCCTCTTCCCACCTGCAGCTGCCTGGGCTGTGCAGCCTGCCTGGAACCCACAGCTCTTTCCCTCCTGAATGAAGCAAAGGGTGTTTTTTGTTTCCTTGTTATTTTCTTGAGCAGAAGGTTGTCATAGTCACCCCAAATGTATTTCTATTAGTTTCTCTGCTCAAAAGAAATTCTTAATTGTCTGTACTGTCATGAAATACCACGAGACAGTCATTACCTTGCCATGAAAAAGAGGCAGTTTGGAAGGCCTATGTTGTTCAGGGTTTCTGTGCTGATGAACTTTGGCTGATAAGGCAGTAGGATCAAAAAAATACTCTGCTTTTCTAAAAAGGTAAAATTCTTTTGCTAACACAAGTCAAAATAGCTGTTACAAAGTATCTTATGCTTGTAGATCACAAACCTACCACATCTGAAGATATTTTCTGGTTTTATGACAACAGTGTTACGGATTTGCAAGCCTCCGTTTCTCTGTTCGTAAGGGATGGTGTGGTTTGCTTACAAGTTTCATTGATTCTTGACCTTACTGGTTTGCATGTATTTTCATCTAAATTTGAAAATAACTAGAAAATCTGCTAAGTAATGTTACCTTCCTGAAAAATGTGTGAATTCAGCCAACTTACTGAATTGATGCAGTTGGTGGCATACTTTTAAGGTACATAGAGCAGTGCAAACCTGTTAACACTTATTCCACAAAAATAACAGTTCTGTGATTGCTCTGGTCATATATAGGGCTCTAATGTCCTGTATCCCTCCCCACCTTTGCATTCTTTACCTTTGGAAATGAGATATTTGAATGAATACTGCTGAAAGGTTAAGATCAGGGGTTATAAGGAATGTTAAACAAATGGTCCTACTGAGACCTACTGTGAGCATGGTAGAAAACAAAATGTAGAGCTGCTCTGGGCACTTGCCTATTCCACTTGATGAAATCCCACCTCAATCCTGCTGTGTGGTGCAAACATCTCACATCACACAAAGCAGCAGCTTCTGAAGGCCTCTGAAGGGAAGGGAGCTTAACAGTGGGAAGTGAATGCCCTTTGTATCTTTTGAAAAGATCCTGTGCTTCTGAAAATGCAGCTGTGAACATCTTCCAACAAACCTGCATTGCTGACAGTGACAGGTAGTGGTGATCCAAAAACAAGGAACAAGGAAGCAAAACCTGAAAATGTATCTTCTTTCTTACACCTCACTTCAGGAAACCCATCTCTTCTAATTTGTCTGCAGATCAGCCTAAGTCATAGGCCACATGGTGGCTTCATCCAGCTTCATGGTAATTGCTTCTGCTGTGACCCAAACCTTTTCAGATCCAGTCATCACTTCTTTAGTGACACAAAATAACCTCTCATTTCTCTGATGTAGAAGACTGAGGGATACAAAAACCAGCTACAGATGAGGTATTTCCCAGTGTGCTTGGCAGGCACCTGGTAGTAGCCAGGTGTGCATGTGATTCACAAGAACACTGTGAGCTATTGCAAAGCTTTGGAGGGAAAGGTAAAAGCCTTTGTTGGCTCACTGTGGCCAAAACAACACATATGCAAGGAAGTACCAAACAGCCTTGTGAGCTCTTTGTGTGGCATCATACAATGCAGATGCTTGGTCAGCTGATACGCTGGTGGATACCCTGTCAAATCTTTGAACCTTTCCTGTTACTAACAATAATCCGTCTGAGAGCTGATGCTGATGTTTACCAAGTTACAGTATAAGACACACAAAGTAATAGGTTACTGATCACACTGCTAGCTTTCTGCTTTGCTTGCAGGTGACCCATAGAATCCAGTGCATACAAAAATACCTTGTAATCGTTGCTTTGCATGGCTTCCCCATGAACAAACACAGCAATTGTTTTAGGATTTGAAGTCATCCTAGGTGCAAGGAGATGTGGTATGTCTGAATCCGCAAGATAGCAACATTTGAGATAATTTTGCTACTCCCTTGGCACTGAAGCAAGTTAAAATCTGGAGATCTTTCTGTCCTGTAACTGTGATCTCAGATCCAGTCAGAGTCAGACTGCAGTGATAGTTTAGAGGAGATTAATATCTTGTCCTGTCAAGAGGCATCTTTCAGGTTTCACCCTACCACATTTCCTCTTGAAAGAGGCTACTGGTATCATTTACATCACTTGATACCACTCTCAGAAGGCACCCCTTTAGTTAACACATACCTCAGGACTAGAAACACAAGATGAAATTATTCCCATCAGCTTATAAATCAAGATCAATTAGAGCAAGTTACAGCAATGGTTCTGCCCTGAGCAAGTTATGTACTAAATGCTTTCGAAATTATTACTTTCCAAATTTTAAGTGGCTTACTTTGTACCTTCACATTTTTCTAACACAATGGACCACATACAGCCACCATGTAAGTGCTGCCATAACTGACATTGCCTTCTCTTGCATGAAAGGCTGGGTTTGGACCAGTTATCTCCATACAAGTTTCACTTAATGAGAAAGACATGACCCAGATTTCAGACAAAATGAATAAGCGGGAAATTCCTTGCCTCGTTGCCATAGTTACTTGAAACCTGCTGTTGAAAAGGTGGAAAGAAAGGGAAAATGATGAAATACTAGGAAAAGAAGAGAGCAATATCATGGTTAGGCTTAGGCCATGTGATAGAGGCGATGATCTGGAAGGAGCAGAACCCCACTGATGACACTCAGAGCAGGTTATCCAGAAAACCAATATTTCTGCCTTCTGGCTGCTATTGAGTTGATTTCATGGACATTGGCTATTTTAAAGTGGTTACCACAGTGACTAAATGCAATGCACTGGTAGGTCTTAGATCTGCAAAGGCAGAAAGGGATTGGGTGGGAAGGGACAGCCTTCTCTACAATTAATTTAATAAATTGCCTAATTGCTTTTCTACTTTATAGAGATTGTAAAACTTGCAGCAATGTCTTGCTCAATCAGACTAAACTTTTTAACCCTTGTGTAAGTTGGCAGCAGAAATACTCCAGCTCTACAGAAGCAGAACTGCAGTCATAATGCATCAGGCAGTGAGCACTGTTCTTCCCCAAATGCAGATAGGACCAATGCACCCTGTGAGACACAGGCTGAAAACCTGAGAGAGCTGGTAACTGTGCTTGTGAATATTTCCTGTATTACTGTTTTATATTCTACTGCTAACTTTGAAGTCTGTCACGTGACCATGAAGAAACAGACTGTATTAAGGGCTTTGAACTAAGTGATATGAACATATCACTCTAATAGTTTTTTTTTTTTTAATTATTACTTGTCTGTATCTCATCTTTTTATTCCTGCTCTTTTTGAGTGCCTTCACATTCTTAGAATTAGCAGGTAAAGAAATAACCTGTGTCTGCACCCATACCAGTGTAATACAGATTCATGTACACTGGAAAAACACACAGTTGAAGTAAATGCATGTGGTAGTTTGATGCTCTGCATATTAGTTGGACTATAATAGAGTTTGTATCAGCATTCATTCAAGAACTCAGGGAAAACACTGGAGTAGTTATAAGACTGGTCTGTCCTAGTCTAGGACTGTATTTTCAAAGCACTTTATTTCCATGTCAAAACCTGTCTTGGTCCCAAGCAGAAAACTCTCCCTATTTTTACTGCCTCCTCTGTCTCTAAACTTACTGAGACTTTCCCCACCCACTTCTCTGCTGTGCTGTCCTTGCTCAGGTAACACCATTGTGCTTTGTATGGAGAACAAAAAGTAACCCACTATGGAGAACTACATTTTACTACAAATGTGTGTTATCTGAGAGCTGTCAGGCTGTATTAGTAGCACGGGGGCCAAGAGATTTTTCTGCTAGTTTTAGAGTAGGGAACATTCACTTTATATAGAAGTCTTAGAAGTAAAAATCCTCCAAAACAGAAACAAAAAAATAACAAAACCACCCCCAAACAAAAACAAACTCCAAAAACCCCCAGAAAAACCTCCCCAAAACAAACCCACCACCCATATATAGCAGCATTGGCTAAAATGGTTATAAAGCATGAGAGAGCTGTGTGAGGTTGAACAAAATTCACTATCAGTAGGTGTTATTACATATTATTATTAAATAATCCTTGCAACATAATTCCTTCTCTTCCAACCACACAATTATGGTTATTGCTTTCTGTCATGTAATTACCATGCTACCAGATTATTTCCACACTTGAATCATAAATCATCAGGCTTCCAGATCAAGGACACTCAATCTTGCAATAGCAGAAGAGATTGTGAGCTAGTTTGATGCCATGGTCAGTTACAGTCTTAAGTCTTCCCTTTCAAAAGTGACTCAAGACATCTCCAGCTCAAACTGGGGAGAAAGAGGGTAGAGACAGAGAGAGCTTAGCTGGTACTCTCTCCCACTTGAATTCTTAAGGGTGTTGCATTCCTTACCAGCAGTGTAGAAGGACTTGCTCTGAAAGGTAAGAAGTTATTTTCTGTCTGAAGACATGAAAGAAGACAGCAGTTGTTGCTATAGCAGTAACCGCTGCAGCAAGAGAGGAAAGGCCATGTGGTTCCCAGTCTTATTGTGGTGGAACAGAAGCAGAACACAAGGCAGTGCCTGGGAGCAGGGCAGCAGGTTTCTAGTGACAGGACATATCCTACAGATGAAAGTTGTTATTAAACCAAGCTGTGAAATTAAAACCAAGTAGATATTTCAGAACAATAGCAAGTACAGACAAGCCCTATAATCTTATAAATCAAAAGCAAATAGTGAGCTCTAACTAATAATTAATCCGTGAAACTCACATAGCCCCATTCTTTCATCCAGTGCTACCTGAAGGGAATAAGAACAAAAGGAAGCCATTAGCTGTCGCCCTGATTTTCTCAAGTTTTACTAAGCCTTCTGATGTTTGCATTCTTTGCACAAACTTTCTCATGCACTTTAGGTAAATAACATTGTTTTGCATTCCTTTATGGAGGATGAGCAACCTGACAGACAGTTGGGTTGCCCAGTGGCATTGAGGAGGTGGCACTGTAGCCCTCCAATGACACTGGGATTTTAAAAAGATATATATATGGAGTCAGATGTTTTAATAAAGAGTTTTTTTCAGTTTGCTACCACCAGAGCTGCTCCATGTTGTTCTTGTGTCGCCCCCCGGGACGGGGGTGACAACTGGTGACTCCAAGTGGGACAGCTGGTAACTCCCGACATGTGAACAGCACCGGGGGACTGCCCAAGAGGCCAGCATTGAGGGTGAGACTGTTGTGATTCAGATGCTGCCTTTTCCCTTTTGCGATGTGTTTGGCTTTGTGCTATTTGGCACTTTGCCAGCCGTTCTGGTGGGATGGAGACCCCGGAGCTTCGTAGGGAGGATCTCCTTCTTTTAGACCTCTGGAAAAGTCTCCTGGACAGGAAAAATGTCTCCATGTCCTGGTGTGACTTTGAGGATTTGCTTCTTTGGGCCAGGAAACAGGGTTTTTTTCTCTGATCCTGCAGATGCCTTTACCTGGGTGTCTTGGTCTCGCCTCGGGGACCGTCTGATGAACGTCCTCATTGAGGATGGCCCTGTGGATGTGGCCCCCATGTTTATTCAGTGGAAAATGGTGGAGGTCCTTTGGGATTCCTCTGGCAGTTCTCGGGGTTCCCAGGGGGAACCCTTGTTCTCGGATGTGGACGAGGAGGAGCTCGCTTTTCTATTTGAAGACGAGTCTCCCTCCCCCCCGCGCCCCAGGATGCTGAGCTGGAAGCTCGGCATTTCTCGGGTGTTGAGGACTGGCTCCCCAGGGGGGATGAGGCTCCCAGCCAGGCAGAGAGCGCTGCCCCGCTGACCCCCACGGACCCCTCCACGGGCTCCCCAGCGGGTTGTGCAACAGGCCGCCTCCCCCCTCTGCCCCGCGGGCAGTGGCAGCGCTGCGGGCAACGGCGGCCCCGCCCCTCCCCGAGCTGTGGCGGCGGGGGGGGGGGGGGGCGCAATTTTCCCTTCGTGCTTTCCCGGCGTTTGAGGACGGCTGGGGGCCCTCCCCACCCCCCCCTTGGGTCCGGGGCAGTCANCTTATGTCCTCACTGTGGTGATAGCATAATTTTGTCGCTGCGGATGGCAGAGAGCCGTCCCCCCGACTCTGGCTCGGAGAGGGGGGCGAGTTCCCCTGACTCTGTGTCTGCGCAGGCGGCAGGGCAGGAGGAGGGCGGCGCCGGAGAGGAGGCGTTGCCCGACCTCCCCAGCCCCGCACTGACGCGGGGGCCGGGAAGCCGGCTCAGCCTTGCTCGGCGAAGGGGGAACCCGCTGCACGGGCGCATGCCGGGG
>WBNO01026558.1:0-12658 GCA_013400575.1 Peucedramus taeniatus | reverse complement strand
GATCAAATCTAGTGCTTGCTGAATAGTGGCTTGCTAAATTGGTGCCTTGACCATCATGTTGTTTTGCAAAAAATATATAACTCATGGCCTTTTCAGAGATCATAAAACAGATCTTTTCTTTGGCAATGGGTGCCAGGACTACACAGTAATTATTTTGAACATTAAGAAATAAAATAAAATGGCTTGCCTAATGTGCAGATGATGGTTCCTACAAGTTCAAATATAAGTATTATAAAGAAAAGTTTGATTTCTCAATGTCAGGATTTAAATATCCTAATTAATGACAGTGAAAATTAAAATTATTTAATTTTATTTGTTTTCTTGTATGCTCTACTAGGAAGAGCTGTTTTGTTTAGTTTTTTTACCTCTGCAAGCTGGATTTCTCACATGCACTAAACTTTCCAGTAACACCAAGGCCAAAGATATCTCATTCAACTGTGTGTTCTTCATCACAGCAGTAACAGCCATTAAGAAGTTCACTTTATATAGGACCATAGGAGGGAATGAAATAAGTAATTATTTTATGTCTCTAAATCTCATTACTGTTTCCCTTAACTTTCAGTTCTTACCTGGTGGCATGTCCATGGTTACTTTAATCACAAATTTTTTTAGAAATTTAGTATTACCAAATTGTCCACAGAGAAATTAATGTCTTCAGGTATTGGGGATTTTCTTTTTGCTTCACTTACAAATTTGCTGTTGTTTGTTAGGCTCATAAATCTATATAGTAAAAACGTGGATAATTAAGCCTAACATGGAACACACTGGTGACAGAGACAGCTGTCCATATTGTCTCCCTGCCTGTCTGAGCTGAAATGTAAAGGGCAGAGTTGCAAGTCAGAAAAAAAAAGTGGCATTCATGCTTTCTGCTCGTAAGGATGAGAAAGGCAAGATCTTGCTCATACTTAGTTAGGCAGATGTTCAAAAATGCAAGTTTTCAGCAGTCTTTTTCCTCAGATTCTCATGCCCAGCAATTCTTTAACATATCCTTGACCTCCTCAGAATGTGATACAGAGCAAAATAAGCAATTCATCTTGCTAGTAAATTAAGAAAAATATAAGTAAGGATCAGAGAAGGTTAATGCTACAGGACAGAATAAAAAACTGTTGGCTGTAGAAATCTAAGACTTCGGTTGCTTTTGAGGGATTAATGCAAGAGCAACACACATGTTGATCAACAGTTGTTCAGTGCCTGGCACTTATGTTCCGGATAATACCCAAGATAGCAAAAGGACCAGATGTGCCTTTCAAAAGTTATGGTACTGGCCAATGGAAAGAAAAAGCTGTTAAGTTAGACAGAAGGGCTTACATCTTTTTGTCAGTCACTGTCTCGGCACTCTGCTGAACTGAAAAGCACAATGACATTTGTCTGCTTTCTCAGAAAGCTCTCTGCAATGTTACAGCCACATCCAACATCTCAGGGCCTTGTGTTTAGCTGTGAGAGAATCAAGCTCAGAGTGTACCTGAATGAGATAGCTGCATACACGTATGTAGCTCTGTGTATATGGGATCATGTATATTGGATTTGTTGCATTCTTTTACCTTGCTGCAGTTTTTACAGGCAGATTAACACTCACATGAAACTCTTGAGAAGGAAGCTTGGTTCCCAGCTGCTAAGATCATGGAAACAACCTCTCTAAACAAAACAAAACAAAACAACCAAAGAAAAACAAACAAACAAACAAAAAACAACCAAAAAACACCCCCAAAAATCCCACCCAAAGAAGGAAAACCAGAGATGAAAAAGATAACAAAATTTTCTGATCAATTTTTTGCATGTTATGAACTGGTGGCAGAAGAAGGCAACAGCATAAAAAAACCCCCCACCTTTACAAGGGAATTCACAAAGGCAAGCTAAAGTTGGAAATCAGTAAACATGAAAATGCTATGATGTTATTTTTTGCAGTCTCTTGTAGGGTAGAAATGCACTTAGAGGTAACTCAAGTTACCCATTTACTACTTGTTACTGGTAACTGAAGTTACCAGAGATGGCCATTATCATCTCTGTTTAATTACTCCTTTGTTAAATAATTTCTGTTACATTCAGTGGCTGTTTTAGAGCACTTTACAATGCAAAAACATTATTGTCCTTATCTCATTGTTACAAAAACAGATGATGTCAGGAAGTTAGTCTTTCTCCACTCCTTGCCATTTTACACATTGTTAACAGTAAAGGTGTGATGATATTATGTGGTTTGTTAACTCACCTTGAATGAAACTAGTTTGACTGAATTTTAAGTGGTTGGGTTTGTGCAAAATAGCATTAACTATTTTATGTATTTTGCATAAAATGAGTAAAAATACATTCTGTAAAAACATGAGGGTTGAGCGCACCATTTGTTACTGTTACAGGATATGGACACATGCGCTAATATTGATATTGCACTGTAACTACAGAGTAGTTGAAAAAAATCGTGTAAGGATGCTATGGCAGTCTCAAATTTACAAAAGCTATGTTAACAGAAATGCTTTTTACATCAATTTACTGGCTTGCTGCACACTTTTACTTTTTAAACTGTGTCAGAAAAATGAATACATGAAGCTTCCTACACTCCAAGATTTTGCTTTACCAGTATTTGCCAGAAGAAGCAGTGCCCATTTGTATACACCATATTTTTAGTAAGATTATAGCATTATATCATTCTTAGTTTCCTGCAGAAAACCAGAATAAATTAAAGACATCCTTATTAGTTGACTCCATATAATGACTACATAGTTTTTAGCTCAAAAATCTGCTTAGTGTCATCTTTATTGCTGATTTTTTGACCATCCAGACACAGACAAACAAAATTGCAGCTTCAAATCTGATTAATGAAATTTAGATTAATGACCAAAGAGGATAAGATTTCCTCATGCTGATGATCTAATTCTGTTTATAGTTTGGTCTAAGGTCAGACTACACCTGTCATTCAATTTTATATCTTTCTAATGAGAGAGGCAATGTTTCAAAAAAAGGTAGGATTTAAAAATTAACTCTCTTCTAGAACAGATTTTGCTTGTACTTTTAGGAATATAACCTCTGGATGTGGGAATCTCAGAACTTTAGTGCTTGTCAAAAAACTACTATTTCCTAGACAACAGTAATCCTGTCTGAAGTACAAAATGCAGGAGATTTTTTTTTCATTTTCATTCAAAATCTGGAAAGTTATGCAATTATGTTAATAATCAAAAGTATTCAGTATTATAAATATGGACTAAACTTTCAAAAAAAAAATTGAGCTGAGTTACGAAACATACCTCTGTAAAATTGCATTAAATTCCCTGTTCTGATTGGAAATAATAAGACCATTACATACATTTTTCTCTTCATATATATTGTTTTGATAATATGTTCATCTGCACTTGTAGTGGCTTCAGAGTTTTTAATGATTTCTATGGAACATAAATGAAAAAACCTCCAAGTACAGATTTTTTTTCTCAGTAAAAAGAATTTGTCTTTTCCTAAAATATTCCTGGATTTACTTTGACCTTTTAAATGAAAAGGTCATACAAGGTCAGTGTGATTTCAGTTTTTGTAACTAGTTGTAACTGAACTGTAACTACTATTTCTTTGTTTTAGAAACCAAACCAAGTCTTTAACAATGAACTCTTTAAAACTATGTTATTTTATTGGACATGTGCAGGTAGGGAAATGCAATACTGCAAGAATACAGAAAAGATGAATTACCCACAGTCACATGATATATCAATTACATAGGGAGAAAAAAAATTAGGTCTATAGCACCCTTTCAAGTTCTTTGCTTCATTTTCAGACTCATTGTTCTCCTTGAAAAGTGCTTGAGTTGGAAGTACTTCTGGATTTTTTAAATTGCATTCACAACCGTAAAAAAAATGTAAATTTTTACTGTCTTACAGAAAGCTGTATGTGTGTGTGTATTTTCCAGGGTTAAAATGTTAAGCAAGAGTTAAACAATAAATATATTTAACTTCTTCTACTTTTTAACAAAAGTGGAAATAAGAAATAAGGGTGGATGAATAGAGGAAATATGTTCCCTTCTAACATTTAAAATGAGATTTTGAGTGGAAAAAAATAGGAGTATTTGGTAAAGGGGTTTTTAAAGGGAGAGCAATGCTCCAACATTTACAGTACAAAAATGGACCAAAGAGGACCAAAAAAGAGATGTGGATGAAGGACATGCTAGAATGGGCCAGGAATCTTTCAAAAACTAAATTTTCAACTGCATCCAAAAATTATAGAGAAACTGGCAAAAAATATTGCTAAAGCCAACTTTGATTAAGGTTCCAATAAGCAGTTCTTAAAATTTTTGGAGGTTCAGACAGGATGTAAGGTGGATGTTTGCCATGTAAATAAATTATTCATATGTAAGGAGGGTATCTTGGCATAAACATTTGGTTCTGTCTCAACCATACTGCATAGGCAGCTGGAATGAGTCACTGCATTTCTTCTTTGGAAAAAGGTTATGCTTCTTGTCTCAGGGCTAAGGGAAATATTTTAGCTAAATGATGGGCAAAATAGGGGTTTTTCAGGGTTTATGTAGGCCAGCCCTGATGAGGCTCATAAGAAGGTATATGGTTTAACTGGGAGAAGGAAAGATGGGCACATTTAAATTACTAATCAAAATGTCAAGAATTAGTGCAGAGACTAAAGAAGAATTTACAAGTTTTCCAACCTTTAGAGAAGTAGCACACTTTATAAAAAGTTTCCTTCTGCTGTGACTGACAGATATTCCTCTTCAGGAGAGTGAGAGAAAATTGTTTAAGGCCATTTAATAAGTGCTTAAGGGCAAGAGATGAAGATGAGATGTTTGCTACAGAAGAAACAGGTAGCTATTGTCAGAACTCTTTTCTCTTTCAAATAAGTTTGCCAATTGGTAATATTTGCCATGCTAGATATTAGTTAAAAAAAAATTCTTACAAAATTTTCAGTAAATTTTCCAAAGATGGTCACATAGCCAGGGTCTTATATATTTTTTTCCTTCTATAACAAATAAATGAAGAAAACGTTTATTATTGTGTGTTTGTTTGTTTGTTTTTGTCCAGAGTATTTTACTGCATGCATTTTAGCTTTAGGAAAATGGAAAATGTCAAATCTAATTGCCACTGATTCAATTAGAAGATCATTTGCCATTCTCTGGTACGTCTAATGGAAGGACTGGGGGAACTGCTCTGCAAGGACCTCTGAATTTGTATTCTTAATGAATCCTTATGTTTAAAGATGGCTAAAATATTCACCTTTGTGTTAAATGGTACACTCTTTGAGAAAACTGGTTGTAATACTTCATGCATCTCTGAACACAAGCTTTTCCAGCCTTTCTGGGTTTTCCTTTATTAATCCTTTACTGAACTTCCAGACAATTTTTTACATACAGGGGAATAGCTAAAATAAACATTTGAAAAGGCATATAGTCAGGTGTTGTGACTAGATTGATTGAGATAGATTTACAGAGTATATGAGTATTTGGGGCAGTGACTTCTGTTAGAAGTAAGTGATATAGTTTGTGAAACAGAAGTGATCTATTTTCTGCCTGGTGCATAGAAATTTATATACAGAGCTCCCTTCACAAAAAATAAAGGGACTTGTCTATCTAAAACCTTGCACACACTTTTGAAACGGTACCAGACGTTGGCAGAAGAATTGATGATCTGATCTCTGAAATGAAAATAAGAGTTAGTGTTTCTGCAGCTGGATTTTCCTTCTGTTCATATTGTAGCCATCAGGGTAGTAGTCATAGTTACAGTCAAATGACCTATTTGCAATAAAAATATACATAGTTTGCTCTTTCTATTTTTTTTTCACATTCTATAAATGAAGACCTGCTTTTTGAAGAGGTGCATATGGAATTATATTTTGGGTGTTGCAACCTTGACTACTTCATCTTCTGTTATTTTCAAGTTAAATCTGATCTTGTCTGAAAACAAGTTTTTCTAGTAGGTGTAATCAAAAGATGTCATGTCAGGAAATACCAATACTGTTTACCAGTAGTCTAGAACTCAGAGGAAGCAGTCTTAGGAGCATAGCATTAAGTCTGTGAAAAATAGTAAGGAAGAAATAAATCATAGAATTATTTAGTTAGAAAGGACCTCCAAGATCACTGAGTCCAAACTTTGAGTCATTAATCCCTTGTGAACTACACCATGGCCCTTAATGTCATATACAGTCATTTCTGGAGCAACCCCAGGAGGTGGTGCCTCCATCACGTTCCTGGACAGCCTATTCCAGTGATTGACAACCCTTTCAGGGAAGAAACTCCTCCTGATGTTTAACCTGAGCATCCCCTGGTGCAGACTGAGGCCATTTCCTGTTCCTCTCACTTGTTACCTGGGAAAGACTCTGACCCCTACCTGGCTACAACCTCCTTTCAGGTGCTTGTAGAAAGTTGTAAGGTCTCCATTGAACCTCCTAACATCCCCAGCTTCTTCAGTGGCTTCTCATCAGCTTCTGTTGCCCTTCCCCAGCTCCACTGCCCTTTTCTGGACACTCTCCAGCACCTCAAGGTCTTTCTTGAACTGAGAGACCCAGAACTGGGCAGAGGATTTGAGGTATGGCCTCATCAAGGCAGAGTAGAGGGGGACAGTCACTGCCCTGGTCCTGCTGGCCACACTATTGTTGATACAGACCAGGATGCCACTGGCCTTCTTGGCCACCTGGGCAGATTCCTAGCTCATGTTCAGCTGCTGTCAACCAGCAGTTCCAGGTCCTTTTCTGCTGGGCTGATTTGCAGCCACTCTTTGTCAAACTTATTGTGCTGCGCGTGATTTTTGTGACCAGAGTGCAGAATGCAACACCTGGTCTAGTTTAATTACCTTGTTGATTCGGGTCTTTAAATACCTTACCACTCTCTGGTGTGTTATTAATGGATTTTCTTGGAGCTCTATAAATGTACAGGTCTGCCAAAGCAGCATTTCAGGTCTCTGCTTCCATACTGTCTTTGTGTCATTGTAGTCCTCCTTCAGCAGTCACCAGTACCCTCCCATCCAGGAAGAAGTTACCCTGCTGCCTCACAGATGGACACACATCACTGCCAGCCAATTGTCAGACACCTCCTCTACTCTCCAGTAGCCTCTGGTGAAAGTCCCAGCAAATGCAGAAATTCAAATGCAGTGTAAAAATTGCATGTTATTTCTCCCTCAGATCCTTTCTAATGGGTCTATTTACATGGCATTACACAAACTTCTGCACTAAAGCAAAAATTTAATCTATTTTCAAAGTAAGAGTGGAAGAAAACTATTAACTACTGGTTTTGAGCCATTTCAAAATGATCAGGAGTAAACAGGACTCCAGAGAATTCTCTGGAACAGAAAAAATTGAAGTGAAAGCCTTCCCCCTTTAGCTATTTGCAGACATGCAGTCACTGAAATTCTACACCCAACACCTCTCTAATTTCTTTTGTCTAAAGCTGTCTGCTGAAGACCATTTGACAAGGCAGACAGAGAAACAGCATTTTTAATATCTGTTTAAAGCAACCAGAGGCGAATCTTATGATTTGTAATATGCATTGTAAATCATAGAAAATGTGAAGCCAGGATGTAGATTAATCAGGCAAAAGATTTAACTAAACAAACTGTGATTCCTGTGATGTTTACTGGAGCATCATGTGTAGTTATGAATCAGAAATCCCAATCAATAAATATCACAGAATTGGAAGGATCCATCTGCATCCCTGTACCCAGATTAAACGATAAGGCAGTGCTCTGGTGGTAATGTTGTTGTGAAACCTATTAACTGGACAGCTTTGTCTATATGTAATCTGTCAGGGTAGAACTGTGAATTGGCCTGAATTGCAAAACACCATAGTTTAGAGTTTTAAATGTGCCCTGTTAAACAGTCATGATTTGCTTTCCTGATATTACTCGTTTGATCCATTACACTTGTTCCTTATCTTTTATTCCAAAGCCTTTATTGCTTTCTTTTAGATTTCCTTACTCCAGGTACCAAATTAATGGAATGGACTTAATCTTATTTGAGTGTGTGTTATCTCTGACTCTGACACCTGACTTGAGTGCAAATTACATCATTATGCTTAGGATCTTGCTGGTAGCCAACTGAATAATTATGACTGCTACTGTCACTGACAAGGGTTGCATGCTGAAACAAAATATGGTAATATGGTAATTGTAAAAACATTGTGAATGAGGTTATGAGGTTTTAGTTTTATACAAGGAAATGAACTTCTAGCATCTATTACTGGTCTCAATGAATTTTGGATCAGATTGAAACTGCCCAAGGATCTCTAGACTTGCCTCAGTTATTGGATTACTAGTATTAGTAAATTAGATAGTGGAATGCTAAGAACCCAGATGCCCATGACCATTTTGCCCTGGCAGTTGTGTTGTGGGTAGGTAAAGGTGGTCTCTGGGACAATTTGTAGGATGAAAACTGCCTCCTGGAAGCCCAGGTGACTGTGCTATGCCAGAATAAAAGCTTGATGTCTTTCTTTTTGGAAACCACCTGGGTATAGCATGGAAACCTTTGAGATTATTTGTTTTCCAAGCAAGAGGGTACTTATGTTCTAGCGTTAGAATTTACTGATAGAGGTTTCCCTACTGGTGAATTCTGCATACTTTATCCTGTGTTTCAAGGAAAAGATGCCCATTGGAAGGTAAGACATACCTTGCTGGAGGAGACAGAGAAGGAGAGAAGAAAAAGGCCAAGACTAGAGAAAGGACAAAGTTGAAATATTGCGCTTTAGTCAAACTCCTTGCATGACCCATCTTCTTTCTTCAAGAAATTATTTTGAAATTCTTCCAGAAATTCTTCAGAAAATCCTGCCTTTTGCTTGTGCAATCTGCGCCTTCGTGGCAGCCACAGAGCAAAGGCAACAATAGTCTTTAGCATGCTCTGTTAGCATGGATTTCTGCCAACAGCAGTCAGCAGGAGGGCTTCTCTGAGCTACTCAGCTGGTAAACAGCACCTTTACATAACCTTTACTCAGCTGATGATACATTAATGCTTGAGAGCTGATTTAATGAACTCTGCTGGGCTTCTTAAACCATATAGGTAGTGAGATTTGTGTGTTTTGTTGAGGTAGGGCTTGGCACAATCAAATGGAATTGAGTGGAGCTATTTTCTTGTTTTGGTCCTTGAAGTACCAAAATCCGTCTTAGAATTCCACACAAGATAGTCTGTATAGATAAACAGATAACCTTCAGGTATCTATTTCTCCAATAATGATAAGAAAAATTGAGTTAGTCTAGGCAGTCATCGTATGCAATTTGGATTCTGTCAACCTCACCATACATTGATCTGTTAGTTTCCTTATCTGGTTATCTGACTCTTAGAGGTATAAAAAAGGAAAGTATGACTTTACTTTGCCAGCTTCTCACTCTCTGACAGCACTGTGTACTAATTCCTGTATGCACCTGAAGTGTTTTGAACATTTCACTCTTACATACCCCACTCTTAGAGGGTTGGCACCTGCACAGCACTACAGCCCTTAACTCTTTACATGTATCATTCTGATCAGTAGCTAGCTTGAAAGAAACTGCTGATAGCAGTACTTGAGTACCCTGAATATTTATGGGTTTATGTGTCTCCATGAATCATAGTTCTTTTAGAGAAGTCACCTTTCATTACTATTTGAGAACAGGAAGCTTTTAGCAACCGTAGGGAAAGGGACAAGTTTGTGGGCTTAATCTTCTTTAGATTTCATTGTTTTACTATTAAGAGGCTGGTTTGAGTGAATTGAACATTTTCTTGCTTGTTTATTTTAGCATCATAAAAACTTATCCTTTCTTTGATTCTCTGGGAACTGAATTCCCATAAATACAAAATCAAGCTTATGTGAGGCAATGAAAATGTAAATAAGTCATGCCGAAAACACTTGTGGCAGGATTGCTTTGAAGGTAATGAATAATTATTTAGTATCCAGTGTCCATTAAGTTCTTGGTTCATGCAGGCAAGACTGCCTTTTACTTTTTCAGCAGTATAGCATAACTGGTTCATCCAAATACTGTTTTGTTACTACTCCCAGCAGCCTTAAAAAGGCCTGACATCACAGCTTTGCATCATGTAGCCCTTCCTGTTGCAACTGAATAAGTTCAAGACAGTAAAACATCTCCAGCATGTAAATGATATTTGAATTCAAGGCTACCTTATGTAAGTCAAATGTTATAAGCAAAAGCCTTATAAGTGGTGAATAAAACCAAATGCTCTTTTGGTACTGGCTTAGAGTTTACCTGTTTCCTGCACAACACAGCTGTATGAGCATGAAGGTGCTCAATAACTTACAGAGTTGCTCAGTCTAGAATTTAGGAGTAGCTTCAGGTCATCTCTTTCATTTACATTAATGTATTATTTTAGCAGCAAGGTCAACTCTTTGGCTATCCCTGCTTGAGTAGTAGGTGCAACATTTTCTTACTCAAAAATAAATTACCCTAAATATGCTGTCTGAGCCAGAGCCCCAGGTTTGTACAGAAGTGAAAGCTGGTGGTAAATACATTACTCAGTTTCTTTAGTGCGTTTGTAAGGATGCATCTGTAAGGATGGCAAGCCATTTGCTCTATTGTATCATCTACTGGCAGATATCTGCTAAGAGTTTGAGATGATAGTTGGAGATATAAAGCACTTAAATAGTGTTGATTTCCAGAGAAAGTCATGACTGGCAGGGCATTATGCACTGTGGCATCTTTGTTCTCATGTTTGGTTCAGCCTCTTAAAAATTATTCTAAAGTTCTTAAATATTAGGGTTATCTTTTGAGATTATGTATGTGCTAAGGCTTCAAGGTGTTGCAAAGTATAAATGGGATATTATTCAACTTATGCTTTGGATTCCTGACTGTGTTTAAACAAATTTTGATGTCCATTTTTGTTGTGGTTAAAATTCTTACCTGTGAGTTGTCAATTTAAATAATTACATCTGTTCCAATCTTTGAATGTGATGCTGATTGCTTAAATGGAAATTAATGATACACATATATTCTTCCAGAATCAAAGAAACAGAACACTGTATTCATCAGCAATTATAGCCACACACTGTACAGTACTATACATACATGGTCTGTATATAATGGAAGACCTTTTATTGATCAGACATAAATGGGATAGAAGCAAAACTATATTGCTCAGTTCTATATGGCTGTTGATATATCTTAATTTTAGGTTAGGTTTTTGTGCATATAGAAAAAACAAACCAACCCTCTGATCCAAATGCTAATTTCTGGTAAAGATTAGAACACCTATGTGTATATTCTTTGCCCTTCAGCTTCTCCCTCCATTTATACTACAGCTGGATAATAGAAATAAAGGTGATGGTATCTAACACATTTTTTAAGAAGGAGGGAGAAAGAAAAGTAGCATCTTCATTGTTATAGCCTACTAATCCTCCCATTATGATTATAACAGTGTTTTATGCTTTGGTTACTTGATTAAGCATGTTTGTAGAAAGATTTTATTCTTTGCAACATCTGAGTCACAAAAGATGTTCTCACTGAAATGCAAAAATTTGCACTGTATTTCTTTAACGTTGTTTTACTAAAGTGAAATGTATTACTTCCTTGTTTACCTTTTTAGGCAATTGTATTTCTTCCTAATAATTTTGAACTCCAATAGTTAAGCATCACCATAGTACTTGGTTAGCCATTCTGTGATTACCTCTCTGTACTCCCCTTAAAGAAAAAGCCACAAAATAACACAGTTCCTGTAAAGTGGAGCTAAGCCCTTTTGTTCATTTATTAGCCTGCATTTGAGAAGGCTGAGAAAAATGGCAGTTCCCATTTAAATTCTGTGTGGAGAGGGTAACATCAGTGATGTACATGCATGGAATTGTCTTTTGTAATTAGTTTTGTCTACAGTGAGGTACTAAACCACTGTAACTTGTTAAATGTGGAGCTCAAAAGAGCAAAATGTTCAGTAATTAGCCAGTGACTTGGACAACTGTGACATAACTTAGCATTTATTACTGTTTTGCTCATTGTGCTAACCTAATTCACTGACCTTTAATTTGAAACACACTTTATTTTCAGAAAGGAAAACTAGGATATGCATTTCCACCTGGGGACTGGAGTGTATTAGGAACACCTGTAGAGACCAGTTCCTCCCTGATGTGGCCAGGATCTGGAATTGCCCTTGCACTCTGGTTGTGGCATTTGTGGTGATGTTGCCAGCAGTCAGCTAGGAGAGCTGGAAAGCTGCTTTTACCTTCAGTATCCGTGGGGATTTGTAGGTGAAGAGTAGGGATAGATGAAGGCTGTGGTGCCTTGGACTTCGTTTTATTCACACCAAGGATCTACTGAATGGCTGAGAAAACAGAAGCAAGAGCAAGTAAAAAAATCTAGATTACAAAGAACGTCTGCATGCATCTCTTCTACACAAATTGCAGTGCCTCTAACAAAAATAGTACTTCAGACAGAGCTTTTTAAAGACGCATTTAACAAATTAAATTATTGCTTGAAATTACCCCAACTATAAATTCTAGTATGTTCTACTGTATAGTCCTCTCTTTTAAAATAGGTGCATTCTTTTTCAGTCTTTATGTTATCAGTATGTTTTATTTTTATGCACATGTGTATGTGTAGACATATATATACATATATGTGTATATATATAAAAATTAAAAGTCCTATATCTCAGCAGGTTTATAGGTTTCTTCCCTTCCTTTTTCCATCTCTATAATGTCACTAGATATAGCTTAATTTCATTGCAGTCTTCTGAAGCAAGGCCTGTATTTATAGGCCTTGCTTCATGAAACTCATCTGTTTCA
>WBNO01026557.1:0-18387 GCA_013400575.1 Peucedramus taeniatus | reverse complement strand
AGATCCAACCCCCAACACCAGGATATTATTTACAACCGCAGAGCCATACAAGTGCTATTCCATGGATGATTTCTTCTCAACAGATTGGACTCTACCAAATAATTTTAGAATATATCACATCAGCATATTTTAAGTAGAAATCCTCACTGGAATCAACTTCTTATATAAAAATTATTACATTATTTGGATTTTCTCAGTAAGGCAAAAGAATTTTTTCTAGGATTTTAAAGAACAGATCCAGACCCTGATGTAATTATAAAATGGAGACTAGAGTGAGTATAAAGGTTAACAGGGCTACTGGAAACCTTCAGATGGTGCAGTTCAAATTGCTTCAACAAACTTGTGCTAATCTGCTACAGCTGATTGTTATTTGGTTAGTACAAGTGGCAATGAGTGCAAGTTGCATTGCACAGTTTCACAGTTTTTATGGTGAGAACAATTAATCACTGGAAGAACTTCCCCAGGGATGTGGTGAAGTCACCATGCGTTGAAACACTGTTCATGAGGTGGCTGAACAGAGTGTCGGATACTCTCATCTAAACTCCCTTTCCCTTGACATGTTGGACCAGTTGATCATTCAATGTGGCAGTGGGGCTAGAAAGTTTAACTGTTTAGAAATGTGTTCAAAATGTTAAAACAGTTTGTTCCTTGTTCACCCCTGTTCGGTCCCTTATAATGGTCTTTCCCAAAAGCTTTCTCGGCTTTTCTATGCCCATAACTGAAGCTCTGCCCCCAGCAAACTGTCTGTCTGTGCCAGGTCAGACCCATAATTGAGAACATTGGCTGCCAGTTATATTTCCCCTCAGTTATTGGTGTGCATGTTCCCAGTCCTATTCGCAGTTGGTTTCACCCCCCAAAACCCTCCCTCCAGCTAGCCCCGATTCAGTGCGGGGGCCACCCCATGGGGCGGGCAGCCCAGGTTTTAAAAAGAGTCTGCTCCTCTTTGTCTCAGCTTTTCCCATGTGGTTTGCTTAAGCTGCCGACCCCGCGTTGCACCACCTCCCGGGCGCGGTCCACCCCGTTCCCGCCGGTTCGGATCACCAAAGCTGCCGGCGCCACTCCTGCCGCCTGCACCCTCGCTAGAACTCGAGCCTGCCGTGCAGCATGGACCCTTCCCGTCTTGTGCTGCCGGAGATGGCATGAGCCCGAGCCTGCCGTGTCTGCCTGCTCCTTCGCCGTGCCGACGCCGGAGCCGATCCACCCCACACCGCCGCAGTTCCAACAAGCTGCACCATGCTCCACACAGAACCCACCACTCCTGCCGGGCTCCCGGCGCTCTTTCAGACTGCGCGTGCCTCCGCTCCACCCCGGCACAGCCTTGGGACACCAGACCAGCGCTCGCAACCACCCTGGACCATGCCATGCTGCACTGGACTGCTCCCGCCGCTTCCCACTGCTCCTGTGGCTTGCAACTGTTACAAATCACACATGGGGCTTCCCCCTCACGGCGCGGTTGCCCGGCAGTGCCTGCGGGTCAGCGCGGCTCCACTCCTGGCACAGGAAATAAAGCAGCTTGGAAAACCACATAAGAGACCCCTCCCTCCTTTCCTTTATCTCTATCTCCAGCACGGGTCCACAGACACTGGCCGTATCGGCTGGCCCGACCCCATTGAGCCTGGCTGAACTGCCAACCCTTTTGCCTACCAAGGGCAGAGGCGGGGGGGCAGTCACTCTTGACGTTTACCAAGGGGAGGCGTGGGCTGAAGCCAGCCGGCTTCTAGATTCACCCTTCCCCCCCAGAAACCAAGGCGAGGTGTCAATTTAAGGACTATTTTGTGATTCTGTGATCTATTAAAAAAGTAATTGTGCTTCATATCTACTGCATGTAATTCTGGAAGGAAGAATTTTTATTACACTTATTATTAGCATGGTAAAACATAGATCTACTTTGATGAATTTCTCAGGTGGTAAAATTATTGTTTATATGTTTTCAAAATGGGAAGAAAATATTGCATGACAGTTACCTTAATGAGTTTAGATTTGGCCTTCTATGTTTGTGGGTTTGGTTCTATCCTGTAGTAATTTTTCAAGATCAGAAAATTCCTAAAACCACTGGAAGTTTGTCTAAATAATGGGCAGTCCCAGAGCAATTCAGTTTGCCATATCTCCTACTTTTGTCTCTGTTTCTATATCGAACATAAATTGTCTTGCTGTGACCAGTGTCATTTGGTCAAGTTATACTTGGCAATGTCAATCAATTAAAAAGTTTATTTCCATTCCAGACTCTCTGTTGCTAAACAGAATCCTCCAGTTTTCTCAGGACTCCACAGAAACTCAGTGTTAGGGCAATAAAAAAGTATGTTCACTTACAGTACAGCTAAAATATTCAAACATACTCACACAAAGGTGATGCAACCTGGCTAAGGATGTGAGGTATTGCAAACAAACCAACCCATGGTCGATTTTGCACTATGCAATGAATTTCTTAAAACTTCTCAGCTGTATAAAAACATTAGTATTTTTTAAAATTAACTCTATGCTGTACATTCACTTGTCACACATACTCTAGCAGGAAAAAGAGCTATTTCACTTTGCCCATTGCCTTTTTTTGCTTGTAATTTATCATAGAATCTCTTTGCAGTGAAGAAGCACAGTGACACCTTTAATTTACCTGTGATGACATTAAAAATATATACCTCTTATAGAAATTTTCTTTATCATTAAGACACACTTTTGGCCTTTTTATATTCATAACTCCTTGCCAAGTTGTGAAGACTCTACTATAGTCCAAAGAATTCCATGTCTGTCATAATTTCAGAAGTAGAGTGCCACTTGGCCATTGATAATTCTGTTTTGAAGGCTTTTTAGTGGGAGAAAGGTTGAAAGATGATGTCTGTTTTTTCTTTCATACAGAGTAAGAGGGGAGTTGGGATTCTCTGTGTTTTTCTATAAATCCATATATTTGTATTTGTATTTATCTACATCTAAATTTAATCTAGATTCTTAATTTTTCAGCTAGGAAAAATGGCCCTGAATCTTAATGCCGTTGACACCATTTTAACTTCATCTTTGTCCAGTCTTACTCTCATACAGTCTGAAAAAGCATTAGTTGAAATGCAAAGAGTAAAGGAAGAGTCCAGTTTTTCTTAAGGATAAAATAGAAAATGCATTTGTCTGTGCTATCATTTACCTATCATTTAATCAAATACTTTTCCCGTGATTACTTAGATGATGTACTCCCGCCACTAAAGAAATATGAAATGTAAAATCCACATACAGAATGGATTTCCAAAGACACTTAATAAAGATGACTGTATGGTGATGGAATAGTGCTATTTGCCCTATCGCATTACAAACATAAGTCATTTTCACTTTCAGATGACAAACACTACCCCGATGCCATCTGAGAAATATATTTTCTCCTCAGCAGCATCTGGTTCATTGGCAGACTCTTCAGGCAGTTGCATTGATGTCGTCTGCACTGCCTGTACATCTCTCATATCATTATGTTTACAATTTGTCTGGGTTACTGTGCCCTTCTGTTAAGACCTTCATTTGTTCAATATATTAATTTATTAATTAGCTAATTGTTTTACACAGGGTGACATCTTTATAATCACTCATGGTAAAAATCAGTGATTACACATTTCTGCAGGGTGTCCACTTTAATTCTTGTGTGAATTGGCGTAAGAACGGAAGTCTCAATAAATTCTTTAAGAAGGGTGAATTTTAAAAGAAGTAAAACCACCACTTTTTCTGGTATGTGTATATGTGTATATATATGTGTATACACTTTTTTAATAATAATCTTAATAATTCTATTACTAACAAACACCAATGCTTTTTCATCTTTTAAAGATAATTCAAATGTAAGTACATATCATAGGAAAACTACCTCCTTAAATGGATTATACTTTAAGGATAAGATTGCAACAAAATATGGTTGTTGCTATTGGTGTTTGTGATTACAGCACTGAATGCCTGTAGTACTGATTGCAACCAATAAATGAAAATAAATAAAACAAAAAAAAACAAAAAAAAAAAAAAAAAAAAAAAAAAAAAAAAAAANAAAAAAAAAAAAAAAAAAAAAAAAAAAAAAAAAAAAAAAAAAAAAAAAAAAAAAAAAAAAAAAAAAAAAAAGACTAGAAGGAATCAGAAATAAGTAAGACTATCATAAAGAAAACTTACGGATTTAAATCAAATACCCACCATACTTTTTGTCCTGTCTCTACATGTAGCAAAAGAGTAGGTGCCTGGATTATAAGAATGATGCAATATAAATGATGCATAATGAAGCACTCTATGTATCTCACCCAGGCACATACTAAGTTTCTCAGGAATTTTTGAAATTTAATGATATTTCTAAGTTGTCAACAATTCTTAACAAATTTTTCCTTCACAGATATTTTGAACTCTCTTTTGTACTTGAACATCAGTGATTTGCAAATACAATCTGATTCATAACATTTATAGCAGCAGCTACAGCAAAGACTGTGTAACACATTTTCCAATGTGATTCTATAATTAAGATTTCCTCTACAAAAAGGAAAAAAAAAAAAAAGGCAATAAAGTAATAGCTTCTCAAATGTGTGGGCATTTGGGAAGTTTGAGAGGAAATGAAAATAACATGTAATCTAACTGTAGCAATCTGTTGATACAGTAATCCACCACAAAGATCATCATAATCTAAGTCCAAAACCCACTAATACTACAAATATTTGCACACTTGACATTTATTCCTATCTAAATAAGAATGTATTAAAGTTGAGTAAAGTCATACTTTGGAATCCATGATTAGTCATAGACTATTCTTGAGCTGGATGGCACCACAAGGATCACCAAAATCCATCTTCTGACCCGGTAAAGCACCACCCACAAGACTCACACCATATACCCGAGAGCATTGTCCAAACTTTTCTTGAACTCTGTCAGGCTGGTGCTGTGACCACTTCCCTGGGGAGCCTGTTGCAGTGCCCTACCACCCTGTGGGTGAAGAAAGTTCCTCTAATATCCGACCTAAACCTCCCCTGACACAGCTTCACACAAGGCCATTCCCTTGTGTCCTACCACAGGCCATCAGACAGAAGGGGTCAGTGCCTGCCCCTCCACTTCCACTTACAAGGAAGCTGCAGACCCCAGTGAGGTCTTCCCTCTGTCTCCTTGTCTTCCAGCTGAAAAAAAACCCAAGTGATTCTTTGAAAATCTGAAAAAAATCAGTCACTCTTTAAGCAGCTTCCCCCCAAGGCCCTTCACCATCTTCACAGGCCCCCACCTTGGGATGCTCCCTAATAGCTTTATACCCATCATATACTGTGGTGCCCAAAACTACTCTCAGGACTCAAGGTGAGGCTGCACCAATGCAGAATAGAGGTAGAAATATGAAATATGGAAATATTTCAGTTTAAGAAATAATGGAAAGCAGCCTAAACTAGAAGCTACCTACCTTCCTTAGGTTTCTTTTGTTTTTGTTTTTGTTTTGGTTTTGTTGGGTTTTTTTTTGGTAATACACTTTAGTGTGTTTGATGTTACACTGTTGCATGATCTACTCTTAAAGAGAAAGAGATTCCTCTTTACTTTTCTTTTAGTAAATAATAAAATAATGTTTTAAAATACTTTTGATTATTACTTTGTGCCTGGTCATTATATTTGTTTTGAAACGCATAATTCTGCTTTGAGAGACACTTCTTTTTGCCTGTAAATACACATATTTTGGGAGCAGACATCAAAGATTTATGATTAGATATTGTGAAATAAGTAATATTATAGAACAGTATAATAAATCAATTTTCAGCAATAGATGTCAATGCATATATGCAAAAAGAAATGGATCATTAAACGTTTCTGAAATATGCTGATTATATTGCTCTGAATTTAAGTAATTGGGCAAGATAAAGAAGTGAATTTAGCAAAGTTTGTTCACAGTAAAATAATTTTTTTCCTCTACTATTGTCACTGTCCAATTGGTCTTTTTTCCACAAGCTTCTCTTATCCACCAACTGTTCCTTTGTCACTTTTACTGTCTTTCTCATAATTTTCATTATTAATGTTTATTAAAAATTTATTCCAACCCCCAACTAAACCTGAAGTACATCTTTTAAGCTGTAAGTTATTGTCTATGTTTTATAAACAGCAAATGTTACTCACTGATAATTCTCTTAAATATGTTTTTTCTACTATTTCTGAGCACACTCATCTTCCTTTTCATAAATTTAGAAAGCCGTATATGAACTTGTAATTCCTAGGGGTGCAAAATTCCCATAAAAGACAACAAATGTTATGAAAAACTAACATTTTTAAGTTAGCTTAAAATATGTATATAAGAACAATTTAATGTAATTTACTATCAGTTTTCCTCATTATTTTTTTCAAATTATCTGTCACTGATTACCTATTAGAGATAATATATCAAACTCTGGCTTTATTTGCTCTCTGTTCCCTATCTTGTGGCTAATATGGAGAACATTACACTTAGACTGATATTTGGATGGTAGTAGCACTGCTGAATTGATGTACTTCAGAAGCAATTACAGGAATGTTAGTAATCGCAGCTTATTCAGAAAATGGTAAAATAGACACACAGATAGTCTGCAGCTGAATTTTAGGAAGAAGACAGCAATTTTATAAAAGAAGACTAATAATACCTAATGTTAAAAGAAAAAGAAAAATTTCCATTTAAAGGGAAACTTTTTTATACTCTCTTTACTTGTTTTCTTCTAAACTACTTTATACCATCTGCAAAGAATCAAACACAAAATTCTTAATTTGTTCAAACTTTATTTTTATGATGTGTTCTTTATTCCAACTACTACCATTGCTACTATCTGTCCTTATACTAGAATCATAGAATAGTTTGTGTTGGAAAGGAACATTAAAGATCGTATAGCTCCAAGGCCTGCACCATGGGCAGGGATACCACTACTACATGAGTTTACTCAGGGTGCCATCCAGCCAGGACATACAAATCCTGGAATGGAGCAGCCATAAGCTCTCTAGGCAGCTTGTGTCAGTGTCAACAACAGCGGCAGTAGTAACAACAACAATAAATAAGATGCTGTTCTAAATTGTTTTAATACAACAATATCTGAAACCAAATTAATTAAGAAGCTAGTTGGTCTTTCAAGTCCAGTGTTCTTTCAGCTGGGAAAAAATCAAACCTTTAATGATCTACCTACTGTGAACCCAGTCTTACAAAGTGATGTCCTGTCATTTGTTTGTGCTAATGTTATACAAGAAGAATAGAATTTAAACTCTTCTCACTGGCACTTGCAAGACGTCATTTGTTGGACTCCATAGTCTCAAGGGTCTTTTCCAATCTGTAATTCTGTGATTCTTAATTAAGAAATGACAACAATAGAGAGATTAAGCAAAAACATGAAGGGAAAGGTGATTGAAAGGATGAAATAAAAACTATCGGGCTTTATTTTTGCACAACCCTTTTAAGTATACTCTGCAGCAGCAAGCTACAATTTTACCATAAATGGCTGGGGAGCTCTTGATAATGGAGTAAATAGACAATTTAATACAGCAGGTTTTCTTTGCCCTTGTAGAAAGGTTATACAGAGGAAAAAAATATTTAAGAACATGATGATAACATATTTATAGCTTTGATGCCTTGCTCTTGAAGTTATGAAGATCTTGCATGCAAGAATATTCTATCCTTCTATATCTTTTTTTCAAGAATTTATATTAGATTGCACATTTGATTCATCTTTGAAAGAACACTGAAATCATAAGCTTTTCTTATAAGCATTTTTTGGAAGAAAGTGTTAAAAAACTGCAAATTTCTTTCCTCCTGAGACATCATATTGATAGAGCATCAAATATACCTCAAATAGCACTGAATTCAATTTATTAATGACAGCTACGGACATTAACTAGATCAATATTTTTTTTTAAGGAAAGAAATAATGGAGGGAGACAGTATTGTATGCCATTAATTTCATTCTACTACTACTAAAAAAAAATGCTGGTGGGACATAGTTATCCTAAGGTGAATGGCACCTTAATTCTAGCAGAAGAATTAACCTACTGAAGCAGTACTGAAAAATTTCCATTTACACCCACAGAATTATTATAAAGCTGTGAATGAGGTTGATTTTCACCAAAATATGAATATATTTCTAGCAAAACACTTAGATTACCTCTTTATTAAAAAAAAAAAAAAAAAAAAGAGAGAATATGCTTCTTACTATCACAAAAACAATACTGAACAAGATTGTGGTAGAAATGGAAATAGTTACTGATTTTTAATTTGCATCAACAAAATGAAGGGTTGCATATACTTTATTATCATATGAGTGAAAGCTATTGAATTACTATGGTTTAATGAATTATCATGCATCAGCTAAGCCCTAATAGCTGCTTGCCTCAATTACACCACTTCGGTCCTGAAGTAATTTTCTTTATCTAAAAGCACCATTATGTTGAGTCAGTGAGCAACAGTACTGGAATGTGAAAAGAAATCACGTTTTGCCACATAACCAAACAGTTAATAAGTTGCAAATGACACAATAAATCATTCTTGAGTATTAATATTCATAAGACAGATATAAGAACTTATATGCAACTAAATATTTAGTAAATCTGTAAAGAAAGATTTGTAGCTTATTGTATTTACAAAATAACAGGACAGAAATTTGCTGAGAGAAATCTTTGCATCCAGTCATGTACTTCCCATGTGTGTGAACATGCTTTTAAAATTAACAGAACTTGTAAAGTGAAAAGTGATCACTGAAGTGATCATTAAATCAAGATGTGCATTATATATTATTACCAAGAGCAATAACAATTGACAAATTTTTACAGTGGAGTAACTTTGTCTAATCATCACGAAATAGGTCCATTACTTTCAGTATTTTTTAAAATGCATATCCTTTAAAGAGGGGTGTAGTTTACAACCCTTCTGTCCCCCTCTTCCCTCTGAAGGAAAAACTACAATTATATGAAGTGTACCCATTATCCTCTCTTTTATGCACGGAGAAAATCTTTTGCTGAGCAATGATTTATTAAGTGTAAGCTTTCCAAAACCACAATGTCATTTTACTTCAAGTATGATTTATGAGCACCAACACTTTTGGAAAGCTTCCTAAGTTTCATTAGTTTGTACATTTTTACAACATCTGTGTAATGCCCCCAATTTTTAAAATTAGCATGCCAGTAGGATATTACAGAAAACTTAAAGTAAACCCCTTTCACTTTAAAATTATTAAAATGAATTTTTAAAAAGTTTTGTTAAGGGTTTGATACTTTGCCGAAAACCCAAAGTGTCGAAGGGAGCATTTTCTGGACTGTATTGGAGGAATAGATTAAAACTGGGGACAGATAAGGCTGAGGTACTGAATGTGTTCTTTGGCTCACTAAAGGGCTGCAAAGGAAAAATGTCCTCCTACAAGGTGTTCTTGGCCCTTGTGTTAAAAGGCAGGATTCAAGGAAGAGATCTGTTAGCAGTGAATGAGGTATGAGTCAAGGATCACTTCAGAGAAATTGTGCCATGTAAGTCTATGAGATGGACATCTTATACCCAAGGGTGATGAGAGCTGACCTGTGTCATTGCAAGGCAGCTAGCATTTTGAAAAGCCATTTTTATCAGGGAATTCTCCAATTAGTGGGAGAATGCAAATGTTTCACCCATCTACTAAAAATCTTGGAGACAATTAAGAAAGCTACTGGCTGGTCAGCCTCACTACAGTCCCTGAGAAAATCAAGGAATGGATCCTTTTGAAATTTCTGGGCACTTGGAAAACTAAAATCTGGTTAGGAATAGCCATCATGAACTTATCACTCCTGACCAGCTCAGATGCTTTCTATGGTATGCCTGGATTTCTAGATAAGAGGGGGGAACTAGATGCAATTATTTTAGTCTTTAGGATGTCTATTGTCACTTTGACCCAAC
Source organism: Peucedramus taeniatus (assembly GCA_013400575.1). NCBI lineage: Eukaryota > Metazoa > Chordata > Aves > Passeriformes > Fringillidae > Peucedramus > Peucedramus taeniatus. Next base: position 8,555 of record WBNO01026557.1, on the reverse strand, counting down.
AGTATTCTTGTGTCCAGGTGAGGATGTTGTTTGGATGCATGGACAACCAGCTAGGAAAAGGAAAAAGGAAAAAAAGGTATTTGAACTATTGAACTCAGGGTAATGTTTAATGGGTGATACTCTGCCCAGATGGTGGTAACAAGAGCAGTGCCAAGAGGTCTGTCCTGGGACTGATCCCATTTAATGTCTTTATAAAAGACTGAGAGGAGTGTCATTGTGTCCTTATCAAGTTTACAGATGGCACCAAACTGGTAGGTGGACTCATGACTGCACTCGAGGACAGGAGAGCCATCAAGGAAATCTAGGCAGGCTGGATGAGGGGACAGGAGCCATGGGTTGTCCTCAGTGGGACATCCTGTGCCTGGCAAGAAAGAATCCCTGACTGCATTACAGGGTAGGGTCTGATGGCCTGGAAAGCAGCTCTATTCAAAAGGCCCTGGGCATCCTGCCAGACAGCAAGCTGATCATCACCCAGCAGTGTGCACTGGCAGCAAAGAGAGCCAAAAGCCTCCTGTGCTAACAGAAGTGCAGCCAGTACATCAAGGGAAATTATTGTTTTTCTTTAGTCAGCTCTCATTAGACTGCATCTAGAATCCTATGTCTAATTTTTCATTGCAAACAGAAAGAAATCAATAATCTAGGAAGAGTATAGCGGAAAGCCACTATGCTGGCCAAGGCACTTTCCTTGTAAGGAGAGGCTGATTCAGTGTGGAGAAGGGATGACTATGTGGAAACCTCGTAGAAGCCATTAAACATCTATAGTGAGGTCATCAAGATAGGAAAGTATCTCTGCAGGGGTTCCTAACGGGACAGAGAGAATAGGCATAAGTTAAAAGAGCAAAGGTTCAGACTGTATATAACAACTTCTAAGTAATGACCACAGGCAAGTAGTGAGTCATGAATTAGCTTGTCTAGAGAGTCTGTGCAATCTCCAGCCCAGAGCATCCTTGTTTGGCTTTATGGCTGACCCTGCTTTGAGGTAGAGGTGGAATTAACCGCCTCCCATGGTCTATGTCACTCCAAATTAATGCATGATTCTCTATATTTCCATAGATACAGAAATATATTTATTTCTATAGTAGTCTTATTTACTATATAAAAGTACTCTCAAAGCAGTTAAGTATGAAACCTTAACTGCCCTGAAACAGCCTCACATAGAACTCCCTTGTGTAAACCCAGACCAGGGCCTTCAATGCCAGCTCGAGTTATTTTTTAGGTAAAATGTACAGTTTCCTTATGTATTGCCTTTTAACATGATTTCCAAAGGCTACAGAACAGCAGTAGCAAAGTATAATTTCAAATACTTTACCAGTGATTTCTACCTTCTTCAGTGGATATTACAAACTCTTACTTCAAATTCAGAGAAACTTCATAAGTAGTGCAGAACAGAGATAAGATTTCGCTAATTCAAATAGCATATGTTATATGAATAGCTACCTTCACTTCTTTTCTCATAATCACCTCTGTTACCTTGCAGTCAGGTATACAAAGAAAAAGGCAGAATTAATGAGACTGCTCTTTTGCACATTTAAAAATCTTCCATCAAATATGTATTATAATTTTCTAATGACCAAGTAAGAAATCCAGTGTTTTAGCTCTGCTATTTTTCTTTATCATACTCAGCTGTTAATGCTTTGACTGAAAGATTCTTGATGAATTTGAAGCATATTTTGCTTTGAATATAGAACGGCTTATATTTCAATCAGAAGACAACCAAAGGACAATAACGAAATTCTGTGGCAGTAAGAAAACTTGTACAGTACATGTACATGTACAGTACTTACATGGGGGTCCAAGCAGTGGATAGAATGTAAGAAAAAAATACAGTGACCATAGGCTTGCTTGTACTATGTCTGTGACAGCATGGTTCTGCTCTACACCTGCTACACTTGGATATGTCAAAGACAGTAATTTGAGATTGGCTTTGAGCACACCATATTAAATAATTAAGCTCTCAGTGAAATATATTTGAAGTTTTTAAATAAGGTTCAACTGTGTAAATCAGGATAATAAATTTAGAATTCATTCACCCATTTACATGGATTTTTTAAAAACAATTAAGTTCCTTTTTAGCTCTCCATGAGGTTTGGAATGGTACTGAAGACAACCAAACATTTTCAGGAAAATGGGTCTTTCATTTCCTAGTGTAAGAAAAGAGTCACTGAATGCTCTGATATTTAGCCTGGTAGGTATGCAAAGAGAAACAAAGGAGGACATTTAGATTTATTATCTTAATACTCTTTTCACTGAAATTTGCTCTCTTCAAGGAAAGAATGCCTAAAGCAAAGGAGAAAAAACCCAGCAACTTTTATGCTTATAATCCAAGCTCCATATTGTTAAATAATTTGAAATCCTTTTAAATATGACCAATAATGTCCTCAGCATCCAGAGATTGTCTCTGCGTACGGAAAAGAAAAATCATCAAGTTTCTTCAGAATTTTGGAGAAATGTTTCTTTCTGTCAACAAGTGATGTTACCAGCCAGAAATGCCTCAAACAGGAACATCCTCATAGTCCAAGTAAAGATGTAGGGGTAAGCTGTTGACACTTTTGGAGACAGAGTAAAGAGGACTGACTAGAGAAAAACATTTTTCTGAAAATTCATATAAAGTCACAGAGGCCTCTCCTTCAGTACTTCTATTATGACAGTAGACTAAGACTCAGAAGAATGTTACTCTCTGTTAATGGCACATCAATTGACAGGAGGAAATTATAAAGTTACATAGAAAATACTTCAAAATAGTATTATGTGCATTTAAAACTAGCTGTTGAAGTTATTGGTATGGTAGTCTCATCTGAGTATAAAGACTGCCAAATGCAATGTATGCAAAGTACAAAACATTGAGTTCTAGCTAAAAAAAAGCTAGGCAAATTTCCTACTGTGCTTAAAGCCAGCAAGGCAATCTTTTTTTAGCTGGCTTTGTAGTGTTTCTGCTCAGGGAAGATTGGCCTCCTGTTCAAGTATGGGCAACATCTTCACTCCTTGGTCAAAAATGCAGGGATTATTTGTCTGGTCAATGTGTGACATTTTAATAATCTGAATACTATTGTCCCTGTTTCCAAGTTAGCATCACAGATGTTTTTTTGTTAAAATCAGTGATTAGTTTTCAGGTTTTCCCCCTGTGCTTTGTCTTCTTCTTTGCATGTAAACCTTCTTTACATGTACATCACTTGGTACCTTAAAGAGGAAGGGATGATCCTGACCCTTTTATACACTTTTACTGTTTTTTGTCTGTTTATACCTTTTTCTCAATAAAGTAATATGTAAAGTTGCTACTAGAAAAATCTTTTATTATCTGTTTTCATTTTTGCAGTTTGCTCTGTTTAAATTTCCAAAAATCTACTACTTACTGTAACTTACTCTATGTGACTAACTAGGCAAGGCTTGAGGGTGAACTACTCAATAGAGAAAGAGGAAACATTCTTGTGTAACAGATGTTGCAATGATAACCTCCTACTCTTTCAACGTGTTGAAGCTTTAAAATATATTTTTAGACAAGATGGCTATTTTGTTTGAAGTAGATTGAGTTCTTGGATGTTCTTTTCCTATGGCAGAATCAAGAACTGGGGAGCTACCAGTACAGAGCAGTATCCAAGCAGCTAAAGAAGTTTTATTTTTGATCACTCCAAGAGGAACCATAAGAGCCAAGGACTAAAATATGTCACATGGGAAATAAATTGTTGTTTACTTGAGGTAGAGGTGCTATGTAATATTTGGGCTGTACAGCCACTTTCCAAGAAGGACAAGACCTTAGTCAGTGTCTTAAAAAAGACTTAAAAAAGAATTCCAAGAGTAGGAATATTATTACCAAAAAAAGATTTATTGATAATAAATTTTCAGTAGGAAGTTAATTTATTATTTAAATTATTTTAAGGTAATTTAATTGAATTTAATTATTTTGAAATATGTAATTATACTGTGATTTGATACACCATGAGATACCACCTAGTAAAAAATATAAAAAAGCACATAATTATTTTAAATGGAAAGGTAAAACCATTATTGGTTTAATGCAGCAGATGTTCTGACAGAGCTGTATATTTGAAATGATGGCCAACTTCTAGCTTATAATTACCCCTGGTTTGGATATGCAATACAAATATATACAGTGACAGGACAGCCCACCTTTCCTTGCACCAGGCTATTCTTTTTTATGATTGTGCATTCAAATGTACAGATAGAAGCACAAAATTTTGTAAGCCAGAGTGATATAATCAAAGTAGTATCATTTTGTTCCTCTCAATTTCATTATAAAATCAATAAAATCTTCAAAATGTACATAGGGGGGAAAAAAGCAACAAACTTGATAGTAATGAAAACAGGAAGTTATTTTGACTTCAGTTACTAAAGTAGAGAGGTGCTTCCATTATGTTTCTTTCACTGTCTTGGCTTTATGCCATTATGTCCTCAGATATTTAGTGTTCTCCATTTCCTTCTTTCCAGTCTGAAGGTCATTCTGCTGGTCAAACCTCTCGGGTATCCTGCCTCTTTGCTTATACAGCCTCACCCCACAGCGGCCTGTACTATGTTAGCTGCAATGGCAGAAACAAGTTTTATTTGTGAGCTTCTAGAGAGTGTGCTATCTTATTGAAATTCACACCCATAACATGTAAAAACAAGCTCCAAAATATCATTTATAATTGATTTACTTTTAAATAAATGGATCATTAAGTTATTATCCATCTTATTGGAGAAGTCATGGCAGTTTGGTGGAATTCTATCTAGCTGGAGAAGGAGAAATATAACAATCATTTTTAAAAAGGTAAAAAGGATGATACAGGGAACTACAGTATTGCCTTGCTGCTACAGTCAGCCTTGCTTCTAAATCCAGCAAGATTATGGAGCAGATCCTCCTAGATCCTCCATGCAAAGTTACATAGAAAGTTAGGAGGTGATTGGTGATCACCATCATGGTTTCAATAAGAGAAAATCATGCCTGACAAATTTGGCAATCTCCTATGATGGGTAGATCCTTACAGTGATAGTAGATAAGGGAAGAGCAACAGACATCATCTACCCAGTCTTGTGAAGAGATTTGACACTTTTCCACAAGACATTCTTGTCTCTAAACTGGAGACACATGGGTGTGACAAATGGATCACTTGGTGGTAAAAGGAATTGGCTGGATGGTGTCACTCAGTGGCTCAGTGTCCAAGTGGAGACTGTTGATGAGTGATATTCCTTAGGACCTGGTGCTTTTAAAAATCTTTGTTGGTGATATGGACAGTGGAATTTACTGCACCCCCAGCAAAAACAGTGTGGCCAGCAGGTCAGCAGAGGTGACTCTTCTCCTTTACTCTGCTTTTGTGAGACTCTCCCTGGAATTCTGTGTCCAGCTCTGGGACCCCCTAACAAATGAAGGAATTGGACATGTTGGAGCAAGTCCTGAGAAGGAACATGAAGACGATCAAAGAGCTGGAATATCTCTCCCATAAAAATATGCTGAAAGAATTGGGATTGTTTAATCTGAAGTAAAGGAAGACTTTATAACAGCTTTCCAATACATAAAAGGGGCCCACAAGAGAGCTGGAGATGGTCTTTTACAAGGACAAGTAATGACAGGACAAGGGGTAGTGGCTTTAAACTAAGGGTAGGTTTAGATTAGATGTTAGAAAAAATTATTAACTGTCAGATTGGGGCACTGGAAGATTGCCCAGAGAAGTTGTAGATGCCCCACCCCTGAATGTGTCAAGGCCAGGTAGGATGGGCCTCTGAGCAATCTAGTCTAGTGAAAGGCCAAGGGCACAGCAGGTAGAATGAATGTCCTTTCCAACCCCAAACATTCTATGATGCTACCTATGATTATCTATCCTCTTTTTCTTTATAATATTTGGTTTAATAAATGGTGTTTAGATGAATATGGAGTCTGAATGCCTTTCTTACTGAGGTCATGATGAACACTAACACTGGCACATTGCAATAGTTTTAAGCTTGATTTCTGGATTTGATAAGCTCCATTCCTGATTGGTCTACAGCAATTTATATCCATTGTAATGTGGTAGTAAGATGCAACAGAACAGAAAATGTTAATGCATAAGTACAGTTTGATGGCTCCACATCAAATATGTATTTTTGGCTGTTTTCATTTTTCCCATTACATGTCAAAAGAAAGTACTTCATACTAAATTCTTCATATTTTTTCGTCATTGTTCTGCAGTTAAATGACAATTTGACCAACTATATGATGGTTATTTATAGATGTGAATGGCTATTAAGGACTCATTTATAAGTTGTGAATAATAACAGCCCTGTGAGAATTAGCCTACAATATTGCCTATGAATATGTATGCATTATTGTAATATTCATCCTTCACTAGGCTTGAGAGGGGGAATGGTACAAATAAAGCACACAGTAAGTGCTAAATTCATAAAAAGTTATTTTTGCAATTTCTATGTAAATAGACTGCTCTCTTGCTCTCTGTGGAGAAAATGTGTGGAACAAGGACAGACAAGTGAATGCAAACTACCTGTTCATGACTAGTATCCTGGGGTCAAAGGCTTTTAAAAGTAATTACTGTCACAGTTTCAGGGCAGCAGTCAGCTCTTGGCAAGGTTATTGGGAATATTCCCACAGACTGGAAATTTGGGTGGTGGGATCTGCTTAAAATTGAGCAGATTGAATTTTACATTGGTAAGTCTACATTTCAGTAAATTTCACATATTCAATTTGGATTTTTATTTCTTGTCATTTTCTTTTTTTTTTTTTTAAAGAATAGGGTGGATGATGGGCAACCAAGTTCAAATTTTTTGTATTATTGAGAGACCCTGAATGTATTTTTGTATGTGTGAATAAGGGGAGCATAACTCTACAAGAGAAAAGTTGCCCCTGGAAGGGCAGTTACTTTTTGTATTAGCCATCTCTAGATTATATGATCACTAGAAACTCGTCTTAAATTAAAATTATTAAAAGTGGTTAATGTAAATTAAATTATTGCATTTAGGAACTAAACTTTGCTTATATTCTCCCCTGTCTGTCATTCAACTTAAAGCTTTAAGGATTCTGATATTTATCAGAAATACTATCACTTTCAATTCTTTGTGCTGAATCTCTTGGAATTACAGATTCTCAGATTTTGACTCTGACATTGCAGCTTGAACTACCTCTCCTCATTTTTCAAAATAGAATTGCAACTCTATGTTATTTGTGTTTAAATAATCCATTGGTTGGTTGGTTGTCCTTATAAATCCTATTGCTCCTTGGAAGTCTCAATTCTTCCATAGGGCAGCCCTATCTAACTTTTCACAAAAAACAATTTCTGGTCTATATGACTTCAGTCAATCCTTCTTGGACTTCCTCCACTTAGCTGTATTCTGAAAATGTCTGGCTTTAAAGGGATGCACTAAACTGTGTCACTGTGGGATAATCTATTTATGACTATTTTATAAATGTGACCATATCCAGTACCATATAAGACTATTATGATAAATAAAACTGAGATCATGAATAAGCTACCAAATTCCAGTGTATCTAAATCTAGCCAAATGTCAAGGGTTGCTCAGATGTATTGCTGAAAGATGGAACTATCTGCTAACTACTTCTATTCTGCATTAAGATGGAAGCAGGGCTATGTCTGCATGGCTTTGAGAGACTTCTCTAGTTTCAATAGGTAAAGGGTATGTTTCATGAATATAGGAGAAATATTTAAAGTCTGAAGGGTTGGAAGAGCTGTATTCAGTATTTTAAGAACTTTCTGGCAATATATTTTATTCACAGGAAATTATTTTTAAGAATGTATGAACGTACCAGATGACTGAAAAATCAAGAAGATGATATTCAAAAGGAGTTGACGGAATGAACCTGTTAACTGTATGGTAAGTAGGTCATCAGTGATCATAGATTGGCAAATGAGAAAGCCATAAATTTGTCAAAAGGAGTCACATAAATATATAAAAGCCAGACATATAAGATACCTAAAACACTACCCATAAACTCGGATGAACACCTTTTTATTGTAAAGGACATGAGAGTATTTGATTGGAACTTGAAAAGAGGAGGAAGAATATTAATCAAAGTAATTGCTTTAACTGCACCACTATGATATGTTTATAGTGGTGGGTCCAGAGAAGAACTGATGTTAGAAATACTGGTGTAAAAATTCTTAGCAAAATCTGAGAAGATAATCAAGAGCTTTGAAGAATTTAATAAAACTTCTGATATGGTGCTACAAATAGATGTGGGGGTTTAGATAAGTCCTTGTCTTTTGCTCAGGCCTCTGGCAGCAGGCAGTACCTTTTTTAAGGTGGCCAGCACCTCAAAACCCACTCTCATTCACAAGTTCTTTAATAAGGGCTGATTCATATTATTATAGAATGAATTATTTATTTAATCAACATAAAACTAACAGGCATAAGACTTAAACAAATAGTTCACAGGAATAAAGACAAAAATAAAAATAGTAGTAGTAGTAACATATACAGCATGAGGTTAAAGGCACCTATTAATTTTACAGCTAGTGAAAAAATAATATAACTAAGGATTCAATGTATCTTACCATCCAATGGTTGGTGGCACACACATCAAGATCCTGAAACATAAACTTTAAAGAATTTAGAGA
>WBNO01026556.1:0-56908 GCA_013400575.1 Peucedramus taeniatus | reverse complement strand
CTGCAGCAGCGCCAGCGCCCGCTTCTCCTGCCCGCTTCTCCTGCCCGCTCTCGCCGCCGGGCTCCTCCGCTGATCGCCTTGTTCTGAGAAAGTTTGTTAGGGTCACCCGCAGGTGAGAGCCGAGGCATCCTCAGATCTGTCAGCCCCCATCCCCTGCCCCTTCCCAGTGAAGCAGGCCCTGGGTGACCGTGGAAGTATTAGAAATTCCAGCAGGATTTAGCAACGCATCTTAGTCGGCGTTTTAATGTCAAAGGCTGAAGATGCTTTTATGCCGGCCACATTTTTTAGAGAAAGATTTAGCTGTTATTTGGAATAATTTCCTTTTTAAGCAGGTGCTGTCTTTTAATTAAGTCAGAAGCTGCCCACACTTGCAAACCTAAAACCTTCATTAAAGTGATGCCAAAATATGCTTGTTATGATTCTATTTCTAGAGGTTTCTCACACTCAGTGGGATATTGTTGAAACAGCAAAGATTGTATATTTTAGTGGCAGGATTTTCCCTCTGGCTTCAGATACCACTTGCTCCCTGCTTTTGAGCTATGTTTAATACATATGTTTAAAATAAAATAATAATAATAAACTCCCCTTTCCTCTCACAGCTGCAGATTTCCCTTCCAGCTTCTCTGGTTTCATTCCCAGTTCACAGAACCTTGTAAAAAAACCAAAAACTTCCAGTGGTTCCTCAAATGATTTCTCCATGTGGTTGGTATTGCTTCTTCCTGCTCCTTTTTTCAGCTGGAGATGACCAAGCTGGTACCATTTCCTAGGTGGAAGAGATGAACTGCAGTGAGTGCAGGTTGGGTTGCATTAGTTCATGGAGCCCAGTTTATGCATTGCTCGAGATTTTGGATGGTCACTCCCTCCCACAGCTGGGGAATAATTTGCTGCCACTGCTCAGGTAGTAAGTTCACGTTATGAGCTGGCTTGCACAGGTGCATAAATGAGCACGTGGATTCCTGAGAAGTGTTGGGTTGATACGGCCCAATTGTGCTTCTCTCTTGTACTGAGAAATTTCGAATAGGTGTGCTGGATTCAGTAGAAATATTCCCTGTGGAGAACACTGTTGGCCTTGTTTGCCAAGTATGTCTCTGTTTTGTGAGGCTTGGAGGAATTTTTTTCTCCACATTTATGGTCTGTAACTCTTTGCCCTGTGGACGGTGCTCCATCATACTGTAATATTTCATTTCAGAACTCTCCTTGTATCCTCGTGACTATAAAGTGTTGCTGTGAAAGCTTTTATGGAATTTTAAAGTTTTAGGTGGATTTTAGTAATACAATTTATTTCTGATATTTCTGATGCACTTCCTTTTTTTTTTTTTTTTGTTTTTTTGTTTTAGGTCTAGGGTAGAAGCAAAAAACCTTCTTGTGATGTCAGGTGTCAGAAGAAGGGATGGTGTTATAAATAAGCTATTTAAGAAGAGCCCAATAATAGAAGCCAAACGTCTCAGTCTTCTATCCATTTTATTAAGCTGTGTCACCCTTCACTTCCATTTCTACAATAGGTGTTCTGAGGCAATTTCTTGTGTACTAGAGATAATTAGGTCTTAGTTTCATTGCAGTTAGTGGGTTACTTTCAGGAAAAGCCAGTTTTTCAGTTTGTCTTCAGGGTGTACATCTGTCATAACTCTGCTTTCTTCCCATTCTGTCTCTGCAGCTGTTCAGTGCAGTTTGTTATAGTGACACCCGTTAACATGGTTACAGTTAATTGTCTGTCAGAGTTTGAATTATACACTCTTTTACCCAGGGGTTTATGCAGCCCTTGAAAATACTTCAGTAAGAATTGTGCTGTGGAAAACCTTTGACCTGAGGATGTAGAATTTCCCATGTATAATTATTTTTTACAATCTGGTTCTGTTTAGCTATTTGCATAACAAGGGCTGACACACTTTACATCTTTCTCTTTGATTGCCTCTCTACTTGTGGTCACACTGAGTGAAGAACTATGTGGGGTTCTTAACTGTGCATGTGGTATGTGTGTGTGCACTCTTGTCCCAGCTTCATGGGGTAGTGTCTGGATTTCTGCTCTTTGCATTTTTTACACTCTTATCAGTGCAACTCTTGGCACTCCAGTGTGGGAGAAAAAAAGGAAAGGTCTTGACATCACTGTCCAGTGGGGTCTTTGGGTTTTGCTGGTAGTTTATCTCTTGGAGAGGTAAGGATGGAGTAGCATGGTAATGAACACTGCTAAAAATAGTGAATTTGCTGTACTGTGTCAGGTTGCTGAGTCTAACCCATTGCACTGCACCTGTCGTCAAATACTGGGAAGTGGACAGCAAAGTCTGTATGCCTACCTGCATCTAGGTATTTGTCTGCATTCAGATATTCGTTCAGCTTCACGAGGATTGTAAATTCAAATGCTGTTGTGTGGCCTGACATTGATTATATTGGATTATTGTCTAGCCATTCCGTTTGCACAGCATTTAAAAGTGTTTTGAAAAAGGCTTCCCATGCTCTCCAGAGTACAGAAGTCAGTTTCAGGTGGTGTAATTTTGCCTTCAAAAACAATTAGAGCAAAGGCACCATTGAAGTCCAGAGTTGTATTCTTACATTTAAAGTTTGTATCTAATCAGTGAGTAAAATCCAGAGCTTAACTTCCAGAGCAAACACAATTAAAAAGGATGGAAAAGTGACTGGTGACGTGTTTCTGTAAAGCAGAGCAGCACCTTCACCTCTGGAGCACCTCAGCAGGGCATGTTGTAAGCTGTGCTTGGCATCACCAGTGCTGCCCTGCTGTGGCCAGCTCACCTGAGGCTGACTGGGGGCTAGAAAGGCATGGTCTGTGTCCCATTTGTGCCATTTGTCATGGTGGTGTGACTGCATGAAGTGCTCTTGGATGCTTTGCTGCCCGTGGAATTGGAGTAGCACTGCCAGCAGGATTGTGGCTGCTTCTCGACAGCTGTGCTTGGCTGAAGGCTGGCATTAGTCTGAGCCCAGTTTGGTTTCCTCCCCAGTGAATTGGCCCGTGTTACACTGGAGTGCTCAGGAGAAAACATGATCAGCACGCTGTGTGTTGGTCTGACTGATTTCTGAAAGGATGGTTTTAACAAAAAGAAACAATCGACTTTCGAGGAAATGAAAGAGAAAGGTTACATACAAAAGTGGCTGAGTTACTGAGAATTCACAGGGGTCACTGGAAACTCTCAGAGTGGGGCTTGGTGAAGCAGCCCTTGTCAGCTTAGGGTTGTTGGACTCTGCAGCAGCTTTTGCAGTGCTGGGCTTTCCCTTCAGGTGAACAGTGTGCTGGGCAATGCCCTTTGGGGGCTGGTGGAAGAATTTGGGAAAACCAGGTGTAGAAATATTTGCTAGAAGATGCAGGGTTCACTCACAAGCCCTGCTTGGCTGACTGCATCCTCCCTTCAGAGCACCATTCCTTCTGCCAGGGGGTTTGGGAGCTCATTCTGTGGCCTGGGTGGGTGCAATGGATTTTTGTGGGAACTTCTGGGCTGGATAGCAATTACGTGATTGCAGGCACTTGGGAATTGAGCTCAGTCATCTGGGTGTCTATTCCTGCCCTGCAAGTGTTGCAGGCTGGGGTGCATAGCTTTTACTCCTGGTATTAAAGCTGGCCTCAAATGTTTTACTGTTTTTGTGCTTACATGGGCATTCTCTTTGCTTACAGGCACAGTGATTATAGTGTGTGCCTGCTGTAACAGGGCAAAAACTTGCAGTATCAGTCTGCATCTAACCCTGACTATCCATAACCCGTGTTTGTTTCTGATGTGCACTTTTTAACATGTTTCTTGTGTGACTTTGAGTCACCCAGCCCCTGACAGAAACCAGTAGCATTTCAATCTGCATGGTTATAAGTCTTACTAGCTGTTCCAGTGTTATCTCTAGACCATGTATCCTGATTTGTGGATGTGAACATCTGGTGGCAGCAGTTCAAAATTATTTTAGAGGTTGAAAAAAGCTGTTCTTCTAATGACAAAAGTTCCAGGGGGTTATCTTACAAGGTTTGAGTCTTGCTCTAAGGAGCCAAATGCTGTTTTTTCATCTGTGATTTAGCTCACTGTAAACTCAGGTTAGGTTCAAAGATGGGAAAATGAGATCTCTGAGGTTTTTTTTTTTCCCCCCCACATGGATCTATAAAACAATCTCCCAGGAGCTTCATCAAATGGGATATTTCTTTTAATGTTACAATTGAGAACACAGGCTTTTCAGTGTGGCCAGCTTCAGATGCCTGACTAGAGTGGACAAGGAAATTAGCTGCCTTATCTAATACTCTTTGTTCAGAAAAGTGACTTCTGCTCTGGCTTATTTCCTGAGAAACTCTGGAGTTCTTAAACTGGGAGATGTGATTACCACTCTTTCCCTTAAACAGCAGCCAAAAAGGAGATGTTCACTTTCTTTTTTAGAGACACGTGGTAGGAGCAGGAAGGTTCCATCTCTTTTCTTATATTTTTTATTTTGCAGAAAGTATGTTAGGAGAAGATCAACTCAAAATGCACTTTGTCCAGAAAGATGTGAAGGAGCAGAATTCCAAATTTTCTTGTTTGTTGCAAGTCCACAGATGTGTCTTAGTGTAAATATACTCTGTTGTTTTGCTTAACAGTGTATTTTGCTTTTCAGACCGTGTGGGAGATAAACCAAGAAGTGAACCAGAAATATACAAATTACACCTCTGAGATAGGACAATTTTCCTGTATTTTCTTCCAAATTTTCTTTACTTTGTTTGTGGGAGATTTTTGCTAAGTGAATATCTTCTTTTACATTGCTGTTATTAATATGTGAACTAATAGAAAAAGTACAGATTGGTAGATATTCATCCCCCTAGTTTTGGCCTTGTAGGAACTAATTGATTTTTCAGTTCTGTCTTAGCCTGTTTTGGATCTGAATATTGGCTTTCTGTCTTTCTAAGTGGCTGTATAGGAACTTGGCTGTGGATCTCTTAAATTTGTACCAGATCTGTATTCAGTGGGTTTTGATGGTCCTGGCTGATGTGGGTGTTTATCCACTGGCAGCATTTCCGTCTCCCATACACACAAAGTTCTGGCCTGCTTCAAAGCAATTTTTGGAGAGAATTCTTCGAGCCCTGTAAGAGGCTGCCACTGATGATTCTTTATTCTCTGGCATCAGACACTGCATGTGAACTTTTACTCTGTGAAATGGTAACAAAAGGTCTCGGTGAGGTGAAGCATTCAGCTTCTCTGTAGTGAGCAAAGCTGGCAGTTCAAAACTGTTACATGTTTCAGTGACAGGTGTATTAAATCCCGCCCTGGACAGTCAGTCTGTGGGAGGGAGGCTTCCCCCCAGCTCTTTTTGCACATCTGGTATGACAGAGGAGGCAATCCTGCAATGCTCATGCTCTTAGAACTGTACTCAGTTCTCTGGAAGCAGATATTTTTGTGCTCTATTGTAAATAGTGTCGGGCTTTGTTAGACTTTTTGGGTTTTCTTATTTTGGGAATCAGTCTTAGGAAAGTTGAAGGCATTACTGAATTTCTTAAAATGAGCCATGTTCTCAGTGGACAAAGTTGGAGCAGTTAATTCTTACACTGAAGGACCAGTGCAAAGAGTTTTGCTGAGAGGGTTTGAGGAAGTCTGAACTCACATGGAAATAAGGTCAGATTTTCTGCACTTAGCTAGAAGCAAACGAATATTTTGGTATCTGATCTCCAAATCTGTGTGCAGAGGTAGGTGTGAGGGATTTGCTGCCAGCAGAGTGCCCAGGCCTTGTTGATACCATGATTGATATGTGGTAGGTGAAGACTCAGGGCTTTTGATGTGCATCTAGAGCCCTTGTCAGTTTAACTTACGGTGGATATGCCTTTCTGGACTTGTCTTGTCATGTTTTTGTCTGCTCTTCAACTTGCACTTTTTAATAGCTTTTTACATGTAAATACTGACTAGCTGTTTACAGCTTCCCTGTTTTTACTGAGTTTGGCTTCGTTCCACAGGGAATACACGTGAAAATGTCAGCGCCCTGAGAGCAGCGCTTGAAAAGATTTGGAATTTTCGGCGCTTTTATCACAGGCCCACGTGCCTATGAATTTGATACTGGTAGAAATGTGGCAGTTTCGAGGAACCTCTGAACAATCTTACTCCCAAAGAACAGTTAGTGTTAGGCATGGCTCTAGAAATGTGCCTGCAGGAGGAAGTAACTCTCTTATCTTAGAGGGTGGTGCTTTCCAAGGCATAGATGATGCATGTTTAGGTAATCTGGGAAAACTGGGCTTGCTACTGCTGTTGCTTCATTTTTTACGTGTAAGTGGATGACTTTAATCTCCAATTTCGTAAATCTGGCACTTTAAACAGGAATAAAATTGCTCCAGAAATATATTAGCCAAAGTAAACATTTACAGAGGCAGTAAAACCATTATTGTATTGCGAATCTAGTGTCAGAACCGGCAGGGGAAGTTAAGCACATCGGCTGCAGATATTTAGCGATTTTAACACCTCTCAGGACAAAACACGGTTTTTTGGTGGGGGGAAAGCATTGGTGGGATGTCATTGCCACTCTGCAGTGTTGTTCAGCTGTTGTTCATCATAGGATAACAGCCTAATTAAGCATCCTCGGAAGGTTCACCGTTGATCTTTCAGCTGCTGTTGGAGTTGTTTGTTTTGCTGTGCGCGCTGTAAATGCTCGCGTGCCGTCGGAAGCACAAGCTGATGAGTGTGTGTCATTACCTGGGGTTAAGTGCTGTCTCATTGCTTCCCAGGCTGCCTGCTGTTTCCCGGGGAGATCATGAAACGCCATCGGCTTCCTAGCAGCAGTGAGGACTCTGACGACAATGGCAGTAAGTGCTCCTTTGGTGTAGAGTGCAGGAGGTGACGGGCTGGAGAACGCGTTCTGGTGCAGCGCTTCGTGTGCCAGAGGCGCCCGGCGCGTTGGTTGAGCTGGCAGCAGCGTGTGCTGCAAGGATCGGGTGTTGAACCCAGTCATGCTGGGCACGGGTGGGCAGCAGATCCAGGATCCCCCCGCTGAACTGATCTGTGGTTTTGGTGAATAAGATAAAACAAGAGCTAAACTAAAACGTGTCGTTTTAGTGAGTAAGATAAAACAAGAGCTTTTGCCAGTTAGAATATGAAGCAGTTAGTCTTGGAATTGAAGTTCTGAAGTAAGATACAGTTGATTGACCTGTGGCTGATTGCAGCGCTTGTTTGTAATGTCATTTGATGTACATATACATACTCTGTAAACCTTCTATCAAACTTTAAAAATCCTCTACACATTCATTTCCCACAAAAAGTCAGTGGTCATCTTTGAAATCTTGGCAAGCAGCATAATTTAATCATTATAAGGACAGAGTGAGCATGGAGACATCTGCTGACATTGCCCATGGAAGTTTGCATAAGGATTTTAAATTTGCTTCAGTCTTCTCACACCCTCTTACACAGTGGGCAAGTATAGTGCTTCAAGCTTAAGCAGAAAAGATTAACAGAGCATAAAAGTTGTTCCTCACTGCATTTGAAGATTTTCTTTCAGGAATTGCTTACAAGAATTTGAATTCAGCAAATCATTAATTTGGATACAGAACGTATTAATGGTTTTTAACTGTTTCTGTACTGCTGTAACTAGCACACACTGTGGTATCTCTCTGTCTTGTGTTTGGATTCCAGTGACTGATAATCTTTCATTAAAGCAGAAAAAACAAGGGGGGGAGAGACAAAATACCAGTTTGAGGAATGTGCCAAGGTGTCTTATTTGCCCAAATGAGCAAGTAGATTGCACTTGACATTAAGTCAGCCTAGCCAGTTGTCAGAGAGGTTTTTGTGCTTTTGATTTGATCTACCTGGATGCACATCTTCAAACCTGGGTTTTTTTGGTAAAAATTCAGTCTGAAAATGATTGGGGTGGTTTCCTAGGTGCTTTTGAAAGCTTCACTCTGAGAACCTTTGCCTGTGGTACACGGTGGCTGCACGTAGGTGACTGCTTCAGCTGCATGCATTCCTTAGGTGTGTCTGTGCTACCTGGGATCTGCTCAGGTATGGCCAAAGCTGCCTCTGTAAACAACCCTAGGCAGAGTGATGCTGAAACGAAGTAGTAAAGGTGAAAGGATTAGAGAAGGTAAGAACTAGCAGGCTGTTAGGAGTTAATCTGAATAAGGATTGAGCAAAATCTGTTGCAGGTGAGGAATTTGGCTTGGTTTTTGGAGAGCTACCTGCAGCTGGGGCATTTTGGGAGAAGAAACCCCAAACAAATCAGACATGTTTTTATTGGTTAAACGTTTAGTTGAGGTTAGTAAAATTGAAGTCAGTGTACTTCCTTAAAGGTGATGTGTACTTCCCAGAAACAAAGCTGTGTTTTTATTTGTAAGATAAACAAGGAGCAGCAAACATGATGTCTTCCATTAGAATTTAGCTTCACTCTTTTGTCATTCCCTAGCAACTTTTTAAAATAGTGTTTCCTATTAATAATAGTCTTTATTTTCACTATCTTAGATGTTTTTTTTAAGCCTTTGATCTCTTCATGTGCCTTGTAACAGCTTTTACCAAATAAAATATGAAGCAGTTAATCTTGGAATTGGAGTTCTGAAATAGATGCAATTGACTGACCTGTTGCTGATTACAGTACTTGTTTGTAATGTCATTTGATGTATGACTATTTGGGATAGAGTTATCAACTCAGTGAATTATATTTTCCATAAAACCTGTTCCATAGATCATGATATAAGAAAATGAGTTTGGAAAAGAAAAGGAAACCTCTTGCCCTTTTATGAGCTGTCTGTTTGAAAGCCTGATCATTTAAAATAACTTTACTGAATAAATTGCATGGCAAAGGTAGTGAGACTTTAAAAGTGTTTTCAGGTATTATTTGAAATATATACCACTGCCTTTGCATTACACTTGTTCTTTCCTTGATAATATTTTTGGGTTTTTTGTCTCTTGTTACTGGGTGAATTCAGATACAGGTTCCTGCATATTCATTCTATTACTGTACACGTGTTCAGAAGGATCAAGTGTTACTAATCAGAAGCCCAGATAATGTTTAATGTGGGGTCAGCACTTCCAAGGCTTTTTGTCATTCAGACTTCCCTGAAAAGAGTGACTGACTTAGGTCAGTCATTCCACTTTTCACAGGTCCTTTCCACTTTTCCTGTTACAGGAGATACCAGTGGTTCCTTGCAGCTATGTGTGAATGTCAGGGGTGTCCCCTTACAGGTGTCACCTTCACAGGATCTCTCTTGCCTTTAGTAGAATTACTGATTACTCCTCACTATGTTTGTTTCTGTATTCTTACTTTGCCACTAGTATCTCTGATCCACTGTACTTAGAGTAGTCTTAGAAGGGTAAGCAAGTTTCCTCCACAAAAAATAGAAACATTTCTATTGAGTTTTTGTGGTCTGTATTGAAGGCCTCAAATTTTTCACTAGCTCTTTTTCCTTCTCACAGTTTCCAGAGGCTGACAACAATTACATTTGACTATTCTGGGTGTTTCAAACAGCCATCTCCTAACTGAAAAGCTGAAATTTTAATCAACACCTAGTTGGAATCCTGTTGGCTGATTTTGCATACCATGCTTTACAAGACTGTGATCAGGCATCTCAGGTTCATCATGAGGGTCACTGAGGAAATGTAACTTTGAATGGTGGTGTTTTTTTGGGTTAGGCTCCAGCATGTAGGCTTGTGCAACCCGAAAAATATTTTGGCCTGAAAAAAATTTTATTCTCTTGAGCTCAGGATCCTGAATATTTGGAATGTAATAATAATGATGCCACTAATAATGGAATTTATTTATTAAAAAAAAAAAGTTGTTTTCCATTGGATCACTGATCTGAATCAGTTTCCTTGGTAGTCACAAGGAAACAAAGCTAATACCCAAGTGCTAAAAATACATTATTCTGGAGATACAGTAGTTCTTCAGAGGGAGAAAGAGGTGCTCTCATTTTGTAAGATGAAAGAAGGGAGAATGGCTTTCATTTAGGGGCAAAGTACAGCAGAGAAGAAAGCTTAACAGCATGGCTGCAGTCCTAGAGTATATGCATGTATTTACTGACTCATGTAAGATATTTTAGTGTGGGTGTTTGTGTTTTTTGCAGTATTTTAAAGACTTGCAGCTTGAAGTCAGCACCCTTGCTTTCCTCATCGCTTCTTCTTTGCACTCAGACTTGATTATTTTCCTAAAGCTAAGCTCCCAAAAGTATTTATTTCATGTACTTTACAATCTGACTACTAGAACTTGTTAAGCTGTGTCCCCTTAGAATCAAAATTCTAAATCCTCATTTCAGCACAAAGCCAAATAGCATATTTGAAGCACTGGGCAAGAGGTGTCAGGGCCAGTTTTGCCTGGCAGATCTGAAGTTAGTCCCTGGATATCTGAGCGTGTTCTCAGGAATTTCATTTTCTGAAATTAGAGGTCACTTTTGAACATCTTACCCGTGAAATATAATTGAATGAAAAATGACTGCAGGCATTGCTCTGGATTTTGAACTTTTGTCTAAGTACAGAGGAATGGTGTTGAGAGAGGGGGCTTGGGGAAGTGCCTGAGAGTTTTTGCTCCTGACAGCTTTTCTTCTTGTCTCACCTGGCAGAGCTTGTTTGTTTCTGTGGCCTTCCAGATAGTGTAGTAGAGCAACTATAATGGGCATTCATATTAGCCAGGCCCATCATAAAAGCCTTGTGATGTGCATGGTGCATTCTTCAAAGCCTGTAGAGAGGAAATCAGTGATGTTTACCTCAAATCCATTACGCTCCTCTTTTCTGGTGACTGGCTTTGATAGTTTTAAAGCAAATCTTGTTACACTGCATTTCAGCTTGCTCATCTGTTGCTAAACCTTCTCTTTATGGTTTGGGGTCTCACTCTAATTAACTGTTAGATACTGAAGGTGTTTTAGCTTTCCTGCTCAGTGTTTGACACCTGGCTTTTTAGCCTCGTTGGTCTGTAAACCTGCAGAGGTGGTTTGTGCTGAATATTCCATATGCTGTTTCCTGGTGAGATCAAGTTGTGCAGTGGAAGAGTTCCCATTTATAGCTTCAAGGCATTCCTTTTTTTGCATAAATTGGTTTGATATGTGGACAGCTTGTTTTTGAGAAAGAGCTGAAACTCGTGGGCATTTTTATAAGGGATATTTTGTGAAATCCAGGCACTCCTTGGTGTCAGAGTTTGTGCGCTGTTTTCCATGAGCAAGGAATTCAAAGCATGATTTTATTCAGACTTTGCTTGCTCCCATGATGCTTTTTCATTTATTCTTGGAGGGGTTATCAATTTATCATACTCCTACATGCAGAGTGTCCGAGAGAAGAACTGAAGACACTTGCAGATGAAAAATACTTCCAAGATTTACAGAGTTTCACGTGAGTTCTGAGAAATGAAAGATTTAATACCTATGGATTATGGAATAGAGTTCTGTAATTTAGGCAGACCCTTATGCTATCGTTGCTAAACAAATGTTATTTTAAAGTTAAACGAATTTTGCCAATATCCATTGCACTGACTGAATGACGGGGATCTTAGATTTAGAAAGGGCTTTGAATCCCAGTGGGTTCCTGTAGTGTTTGAGATGGATCCCAGGGTGCCTTCACAAAGGTTACTGAGTACATAACCTTGGGGGTGTGTGTCATTTACTGTGGAATTGCAGCCGCTGCTGGCCTGAAATGCGGTGATTGCATGTGCAGAGCTTTGTGAAAAGGAAGCAAGGAAGGTTTTTTTGTTTTTCATTTGGAGGTAAGGGATGGTGCCTGAACAGCAGAACATAATGTAGTTACAGTGCTCAGAGTTTGGGCAAAGCAGCAAGGGAAAGTGGTCACTATGTGCCTTTGAAAAAGGGTTGGTGAGTGATGGCAGATGGTAAGAATGAGCATCTTACCTGAAGGTTAATCTCAGATGGGACAGTGGCTCGTGGGGAAGCTGCTGGAGCAATCTGGAAGAGTGATTTGAAAGACTTATCTTGACTGATAGGGTATCACATCATCATTCCCATAATGATCACTGTCATTTGACAGCAAAAAGGAATTGACAGGAGGAAAAGTGCCAGGAAAACAGCAGCTCTGGACATGAGGAGAGCAGGCTACAAAGCTGCTCAGGGAACTAGTAAGTGAAGTCCCCTGGGAAAATGTTTTTGCAGGTGCTGGGGTCCATCAGTGCTTGCCAGTTTTTAAACACTGCCTCCTAAGGGCAAAGGAGCAGGCAATTCCTAAAGGTTGGAAGTTGGGCAGGCGAGGCAGAAGGCTGGCTGGGCTGAACAGGGGTGTCCTCTTGGATGTAAGGTGAAAAAGGAAGCTGCATTCTGAGTACAGCAAGGTCAGGTGAGATGGGAAGAACACAGAGATGCTGTTTGCCACTGTAGGGAGAAATTCGTGTGGCCAAAGCTCGCCTGGAGCTGAAGGTGGCCAGAAATGTGGAGGACTTAATGTATTTAATAAAAAGAGTTTTATTAACTACATTAATGGCAAAAGGCAGTATTGAAATAGCATCAGCCTGTTACAGCATGAGGATGGTCACCTCACAAACAGGGACAAGGCAGAGGTGTTTAATGTATTCTTTACCCCTGTCTTCAACGCTGATGGTTGACCAGGGGGGTCTCAGTGCCCTGAGCTGGAGGATCACAGCAGTGAGGATCATCAACTCCCAGTTGACCCTGAACTGGTGTAGGATCTGTTGCTGCAGCTGGACCCCTACAAATCGATAGGGCCTGGTGGGATTCATCACAGAATCCTCAAGGAGGCAGCTGATGTCATTGCAAAACATCTCTTGATTTTTGAATGGTTTCAGGAATCCTGAGACATCCCAGCTGACTGGAAGCTGGCAAATGTCACAATTTCCAAGAAGTGCAAGAAGGAGGGTCCCAGAGACTACAGTTCTGTCAGTGTCACTTCAGTGCCTGGTAAAATCATGGAAAAGATTATTTGGGGAGGTATTGATAAACAGTTGTAGGATAATGCAGCCAGCTTTGGTCACCCCCAGCACAGCTTAGTGAGGTGAAAGTCCTGCTTGTTGAATCCTTCTGCAACAGGGAATCCTTCCACTTAGCTGATCTGGGAAAGCCAGTAGATGCAATCTTTCTGGACTTGAGCAAAGCTTTGCATACTGTCTCTCAGAAGATCCTTCTGGAGAAGATGTCCAGCACACAGCTGGGCAATAGTGTTACGTGATGGGTGAGCAGCTGGCTCATGGGTTGGGCACAGAGGAATGGGGTGGCATCAGCTGGTGTCCAGGTTCTGCAGAGCTCCATGCTCCCTGTGCTCCTGGAAGGAATACTAAGTAAATGTGCTGAGGGCACTTAATTGGGAGGTGCTGTCAAATCCTTGAGAGGAAAAAGGCCCTGCAGAGACCTCAGCAAATAAGAGAGATGAGCAATCACTGACCATATGAAGGTCAGCAAGGACAAGTGCAGGATTCTGCACCTCAAACAGGGCAGCTGTGGATGTTTGGACAGAGTGGGGAATGAGAGGCTGGAGGGCAGCGCTGTGCAAAGGGCCCTGGGGGTCCTGGTGGATGGAAAGTTGAATGTGAGTCAGTGCCTGGCAGCCAGGGGGCAACTGTGTCCTGGGGGACATCAGGCACAGCATTGCCAGCTGGGCAAGGGAGGGATTGTCCTGCTCTGCTCTGCACTGGGGCAGCCTCACCTCCAGTGCTGGGGGCAGTTCTGGGTGCCACAATATAAAAAAGACATGAAGCCATGAGAAGCCACCCAAAGAAGGGCCACAAGGATGGTGAAGGGCCTGGAGGAGAAGCCATAAGAGGAGTGGCTGAGGGCACTTGGTCTGTTCAGCCTGGAGAAGAGGAGGCTGAGGGGAGACATTGTGGTCTTCAACATCCTTGTGAGGGGAAGCAGAGGGACAGGCACAGATCTCTTCTCTCTCGTGAGCAGGGACAGGACTCAAGGAAATGGCATGAAGTGAACCAGGGAGGTTTAGGTTGGGCATCAGGAAAAGGTTCTTCACCCAGAGGATTCCTGGGCACTGGAACAGCTCCCCAGGGAAGTGGTCCCAGCACCAACCTGACAGAGTTCATGGAGCATTTCAGCAATGCTCTCAGGCTCATGGTGTGACTGCTGGGACTGGTCCTGTGCAGGGCCAGGATTTGGACTCCATGGTCCTGATGGGTCCCTTCCACCTCAGCACATTGTGTGATACTGTGATTCATTTTTGGAGAGGCACATTCATTTTTCTTTACAAGACTATTAGATTGAGTACATCTAAGTCCACTGAACTTTCAAGGCCTTGACAACATCCTGTTATCAGCCTATGAATGGGAGGTGCTGAAATTGACTTTGATAACCTGTAGTAAACTTGAGTTAAGACTGTTTACTGTTATGGTAAAACATGGCTATCATGGGAATTGGTCTGAGGCTCAAGTGCTGAAAAACAAGATTCTAGGAATTCCTGACTTACAGGAGTGACGTGTGCTCCTGTGTGTTCTGTGAGCTGGTAAAACTCAAATACGTGCTACTGGGGAAAGGGATGACAGGCAGCAGCCTGTGTTAAAGTGCTGTGGCAGGGAGCTGCAGGGATGGTTCATGATGTGTGTCAGACACTGAGCACTTGTGCTGTGGTGTTGTAAAGCACTGCAGAGATCCTATGGATCCACGCATTGTTCAGCAGCTGACACTGGGGAGTCCTCAACTGATAGTAAATTTCAGGTTGCTTTGATGCTGACAAGAGATAAAAGGCTATTGCTTCTTCTGTTTTGATCTTGAATGAGATTATTGTATTATAATATGCTATAAAGATAAGGAAGATAGATGGGCAAGCCCTCCAGCAACAGGAAAATGAGAAAAGAAATTTGGCTACGTGAAATGGTGTCTTAGCTTGTGTTTGCTTGCATGCTGCTTTCTCTGTGATAAAGCCTGAAGACTTCTGCCCAGAAGTCTTTCTGTACCTGGCGTAGTGGAAACTGCCCACAGAATAGTTTCTTCTGTTTCTTTGTGCTGGAGTTTGAGTCCAGGCGTGGAGATATTTGTGAGTGGCACGGAGCCCCTGCCGTAAGGAGCTGTGGGCGGGGAGCCGGGGCGCCTCCTTTTCCTCTCGGGCTGTGGATCTTTGTGACAGCGCTGGCACCTCCTTGGTGTCAGAGTGAGCTGCAGAGCAGCACAGGCACGTGGAAGGGCTGGTGCTAAGCAGAAGTGACAGGAGACATGGATCTGTGTCAGGGCTGCTTTGCTCTCTTGTGCTGCCTGCTGTAGCGGGGTGGAGCAGTGTATTTACTGGGAGAAGTGCTCGCAGTGATCCCAGCTTTGAAGTGTTCAGAGGCTGTAGCAGCAGGTAGCCCTCCAGGGACACAGCTGGGTGCCTCACAGGTGGCTTTACATCAGCCTTGTACATGGTACCTAATAGCTGGGACTGCTCTGCTCATGCTGAGCAGTGTATTAGTTGTGGGGTAGAATTCCCTGAGGCTTTGAATTGTTTTATTGGTTCCAAGCAATTTTCTCTTTTGATTGGATTTTTTTTTTTTTTGAATGAAAACATATTCTTGACAGATCATTTAATAAAATGATGCAGTTAAAATTGATTAAGTTTTTCCTTTTGGGAAGCGTGTGTTCTTCACAAGTGGAGAAAAAGAATGCACACTCCTTGATTGCTTTCTTTTATTATCAGGAGGCATGTGTGTTACATACACCCTGTGGCAGTATTATAAGAACACTGTATTTACAGTGTGAAGTGTTCATAGCAGCCTTGGGGAACAGAAAAAAATCCTATTTGAGTCTGAGAAGTCCTTTGCAGCATCAGTAGTGTGTTAGAGCTCTGCCTCCCTTTCTGAGGATTACACCTTTGGATTGGTTTGGGGTTCCTTTTTGCTTTTTGCCTTTAAGTAGATAAATGCTAAAGGAAAGCTAAGAGCAGGTAATAGGAGTATGATCCCTCTCCTGTTGTTCTCAGTGATGAAATCCTTTTAAAACACACAAACATCTCAGTCATTTGAAAGAATCTGAACTGTAAAAGAATCCAAATGATCTTGGTCTCTCTGCCAGAGCGATGATGCTCAGTAGACTACTGTGCTCATCCTAGACTTGCTGTGATCATGTAACTCTTAATAAGATACCTTTTATCTCTGATGTCTTAACAGTGATGGAAAGGCATGTTTTGGATGTGTATATTTGGCTTCAGGCCTTGGACTTGTGTATTTTTCATCTTTACTGTTTCTCACATGGCTTGTGGTAGCATGGGCTCTCTTAACATCTCACTGTTTTTCCATCTGCTGTGAAACTCATTCTTCCCATGAGGTATACAATGGTATCTTACAGAACTTTTATATCATCCAAATCCCAGTGATTCAGACTTGCCTTATGATTCTTTAAAAATTTTTAATTTTATTTTACCATAACAAGGGTTTAACTCTTGTCTTGATCTTTAGTTGTTTTTCTGGTCTTGGTGATCCTAATGCAGTTTGGGACTAGGGCTAGTACTCAGAAAACTCGATGAATCAGTGATTTTGGATACTTAATGAAAGAGAATGATTTTGGCAAAGTGTCTGGAACCTTTCTGAAATAACTGAACTAGGCTTATGTGCTTATTATAGTACAGACTAGCTGTTTTGAATCCTGTGTTTTGTTTTGACCAGAGTAGATTCTGCCTTCTGTACAATCCAGGGATGGTTCTTCATGCACTGAGATGCACAAATCAGATCATTAACCACTGAAGTAGGTGTAATGGGCTGTGAATTCCTGCTTTCAGTGAGGTCCCTTTTCTGGATTAAGTATGAAAATATGGAAAGGATGCTTAATAGACAAGTAACATCCTTAATTTTCCTCCTGCACTTCTACTGGTGTAGGCAGAGTGGGTGGATGGCTTATTAATGAGAGCTTTGGGAAGTTCAGTGACTTGGGCTTGGCACGGGTGAAGACAGTGGTGTTTTGCCATTAGCTTTGATGGAAGCAGAATTGAAACTCTGGGATTTCAAAAGCAGTTAGATTCAGTACTGTTATGGGCTGGGTATTTTGCTGTCATTTGGCTGGCTCTTTCAATTTCTTGCTTTCTTGTCAAAGCAGTGCTGCTGGTTTGAGTCTGAATCCAAGGCTTATAGTCTGGCTTTGTTTATTCAGTGAGTAAATGTTTTCCCTACTGACATGAAGCCCTTGCCAAAGGTCATCTGCTAGCTGCAGCGTCTAGTAAAACCTCAGTCCCATGAGGAATTCTTCGACTTTTTTCTCCTAGTATTATGTAGTTTACACTGCTCAGAAAAATCCAGCAGCCCCTTCAGTAACAGTGTTTCCACTGTGAGTTCACCCATGTTGTGTGCAAGGAAGAGGCTGTTACAGAACTACCTGAGAAACTTCATTTCCTTATTCAGTGTAGCGAGGTGGTTGGCAGGGAAAAAAAAACAAACTCATTGTATTAGATCCTGAGGAAGGCTGGCTGTGTTTGACTTGTCTCTTATGCATGGAGATTGTACGCAGTGTGCTTTCATATAGCACTTGAAAAATCATTTAAAGTGAAGCTCCTGTGGTTTTGATGATAAGAGTTGCCCTTTTGTGGAACGTGGAGCAGTTAATTAATCCAGTGACCAAACCCTGTGTACATGGACATAGAAGTGTGCATTTAAGACACTTGTTCTGATGTGTAAGATGACACAGTGGAGATGGGTGATACGGCAGGGATTGTCTTACTCCTCACCTTTGTTGCTTCTTTGTGGCATGAGTGGGACCTGGAAAAAGCTGCCCATACTCTTTTTTAGCTCAATTTATGATAAGTTGTCATCAGAGCTGAATTAAGGGACGCTGGTAGAGACCCTGAAGTACATCACACTGCCACTACACTAATTCTGCCAGATGCTTGCCTTGCTTGGCAGCAGCTGTGTTAAAGCCTTCAGACTCAGGAGCTCATCTCTCACAGAAATTAGAATCAAGCACACCTTGCCAAACGCTAATACAGCTCGTTGTTCCTAATTCTTTCTCTTGTGAGCAGACTCTCTCTCCCAGGTCCAGCAGTGTACAAAACCACTCAGATCCACAAAAGGTTTGGAAGTTTCCAGGTGCTGACTTGCTGGGTGCAGTGGTTTAACTTGCTGAACACCTCAGTGGCAGCTAGTTGGTCAGATATTAATGTCTTGCCAGTGGAAAATACCAGAACCCATGAGAGCTGAATACCAGTCTGTGTGGGTATGTATGTGGTCTGTGTCTTCTAGGGAGGCTGTTGATTAAAGAAATCACATCTGTCTGAGTGTTAAAATGTTAATATTTACATTGCTGCATTACAGGAAATAAATCTGGATATTTTTTGTCATGCATTTTAGCTGTATATCTCACAGTTTTTGTGAGGGATTTACTTATTTCCCTTCTGACCTTAGGCAGAGTTTGGGCATGCTCTGATAGGATCCTCACAAGAAGTTTGTACCCCTGCTTGTGTTTCTTCTTCAGTTTTCAAGGGAGCAATTAAATGGAATGGTAGTTAAATGATCTTGGGAGTCTGGCTTTTCTCACAGATTAATAAATAGCAGTCACTATTTTTCTTCTTTCTTTCTATGGAGGGGAAAAAAAGAAGAAAAAGAGTGAGTGCCAATAGCTTCACCATCTTTTATATTAAAACACTAATATTTACTTAAAATCTGTATTCTCTCTGTGTTCTTACCTGAGGAGATAAGATTTCTAGCTCTTTCCTGGGAACATTGCTTCAATTTTGACCATTATGCATATTCTGTGTAATGTCTGCTATTCATTGCTGTGTTCCAGTGAGGTTTTATTGGGGCAGATTTCTTAATGTATCACTGACTGAAAGGAGAAGACAAACAGATAACTAAAACATAATGAATTCAGTCATGTCTTTCCAGTGAAAGCCTTGGACAGTTACTTCACTTCTAAAATGATTTTTTTTAATTTTTAATAGAGAACTTATCCCATCCTGTGCTTTTGAACAGGGCGTTCTGATCCTTGAGAGGTTTCTGTGGGCTGGTGTGAGGTGGTTACAGACTGTAGCCTTACCCTTTTAACTCCTACCATGTTTGTGCACAGACAGTGAAGGAATGAGCAGTGTGGGAAGGCCTTTGCATCAGTTTGCTTCAATTTGTCTACAATTAACATCCAGATTTGCAAATTCTGAGTTAATGACATAGGTCTTAGCTTCCCTATCAGATAGACCTAGTACAAGTCCTTCATCTTTCAACCCAGATTTATTGGCTTTTTTTTTTCAGTGCTGCTCTGTAGTTGGCAGTGGAAAATACCTGCTGTACCTGTAAATCTCACTGTATTGAAATTAGTTATTTGCACAGGTATAATACATTCTGGTGTCAAAGCACTATCTTGTCAAAGGAGTGCAGATTCTTTCTCTTTTTCCTTTCCTCCTGTTACAATATTTCTGAAAGCTGACAGAGACCCTGTCAAACAGTTTCAAGGCAAAAAGGTATAATTTGTTTGCAATGTAGTGAATAATTGTGCAGACAAAAATTGTACAGCCACACTGGGATATTTGACTGGGAAATGAAACAGCAGCTTGTTCTGTGGGCTCTGCTGTGTGTGTGCCAGCAGAAATCAGGTAACCAGTGTAGGTATCTAGGACATTAGCTTCAAAGAGTACATCCCAGGCTATTGGCAGAGCTCCTGGTCAGTTATTAATCTGCAGGAAGCCATTTATTGATGCTCAGGGGGAAGGATGCTGTGAAGTGGCTTTTTCTGAATGCTGGGTGGAAGGCAGGTAAGTGCAGTGCAGCCTCAGCTAGGAAATGAGAAACAAAACAGACCCAGGAGAGTGATCACAGAAATTCAGGATTGAGTGGCTTTTATTTTCTGGTTCATTTTGAAAGAGTTTCCTGGAGGTTTGTCACAGAAGCCTGCAAATTGTCATTTCTCTATCCTAGGTCTGTCTACCTGGTCCCAGCATTCCAGATCTCAACGCCGCAGGACTTCGTGTTCCAGAGATGAGGACCGGAAACCTTCTGAGGTATTTCTGGAGTTTGTCTTGCATTTTGTTACATTTCTCAAAGTACCAGTACTCACAATATATCCATAACTGTTTTCTGGTACTGGATCAATTTTTTCCTATTTACTTTTTTTTTTTTTTCTTTCCCTACATTTTGGCTGGCACATACCTGCCCTCCCTCACCCCTTCTTCCCCTCTGCCCCCTCCCCTGAAGATTAGAGAGTTCAGCTGTTGGCACAGCCACTGCCAGCACCAGCTTCTATCTGTGAATTTTGTTGTAGTCTGACACCCATTCAGCATAGCTGCAGAGTCTTTCTTGTGCTATTTTAAGCATTGGGGTTTATTTGCAGCTTGATTTGTGAACAGTGGAAATTTACATTAGGTGCATTTATTTCATAGTTTGTATTGGGGCTCGGTGTGTGTGATCTTTGCTAAAGTGCTTGTCAAACTAGAAATCTGCTTCCTGACAGTTCTGTCTTGTCTAGTGCTTTGAAGAAATGCTATCAGGGGAGATGAAAATCTTTGAACTTTCCAGGTTGGATCAGCTGTTAGTTACACACAAAGTGGGATCCATTTCTCTGGAAATGTTCTTGCTGAATCTTGCTGGCTTCAGGCAAAATACTACACTGCAGACTTTGTAGAAGCTGCAAAGAAAGGATTAGCTCTGGGAGATGGAATTTCTCATTTATTGCAATTGCCCAGGACATGTATTCCTTGCACATTAGTGAGTGGTGTTGAGGAAAAACTGCTTTATTAATCTCCCTAATGACAGTGTACCTAAGTCTCAGAGAAGAGTTTTCTCAAGGAGAATCCCATTCATTGTTCAGTGTGAACTATGCCCAGAACTGGTGGCTTCCAAACTCCTTTGATTGTTGGCTATTAAAGACCTTTTTTTTTTTTTTTTTTTTTTTTTTTTTTTTTTTTTTTTTTTTTTTTTTTTTTTGCCAGTGTGGAGATCCCTGGTGAATTTATTCTTGTTAGCAGCAGGCTTGTGTGCATCCCTTAGAAGTAGCCCCTTACGCCTGCTTTTGAGAACCACCTCGTGAAAGGCTATCAAGAAATCATCTGACATAATTAGGAGCCTTGCTGTTAGTTTTTTTTTGTGTGTGCTTCTGTTTTCTTCTCTCCCTTACCTTGCTTTTGCTGCCAGGATCTTTGCAGTTTTGTGCTGTTCTCACCTGTTTTCTCAGTCTGTGCTCCCCTCTAGCCCTGCTCCACAGCCGGAGCAGAGCGCTGGCAGCAAAGCCGCACTCGGAGCCTCCCCGGGTGAAAGCCTGGGCTCACCGAGCTCAGTGGCAAAATTCCCACTGACTGCAGCGTGGCCAGGGTTTCACCCTTTAGCTTTGAAGTGTTCAGTGCTTCTGAGAGCCAGCACTTCTGTAAGCTCTGCTTTCCTCCAGGCACTCTGATTGCATCAGCAGCTAGAGCAGAAAGAATGGTGTCATGGGGCCACTGGCCTGGGAAGGAGTTTCTTGGCTGTCAGGTGCTGCATTAGCTTTGCTTCTGAGGGAGTTTTGGGACAGATTTATCCAAGAGCCTGAGTTATTTTGGCTCTAAGATTGAGCAAGGTTTGCGTCCCACTTTATATTTTTAGTCTTCTTTTAATTTGACTTTTGATTGCTTAAATCACTTAAAAGTGCAGAATCCCCTGACCAGCTGTGCTTGCTTGTTTTGTGAGCCCATTTACTTTGTGGCTTACTTTTCATTTCTTGATTGAAGCCTCGCAGAACTTGTAATTTAATTGTTTAAAACATTTCATTATATTTCATTACCAGCATTCACCCCGTTCTTCATATGGCAATCTTTTCCTTTACTTTTTAATGTTGGCAGTTTTTTCTGAACATGTCAAGACAAGTGTTAAGAAAAATGTCATGATTTTATGCTATTTTAATGACAAAACCAGAGTAGAAACAGAAACATACATAGACAGAAGTGGGACAGTATGTGTGTGTTGGGAGGGAGGAGAGGTTTCGAGATGCAGTGTGGCAAGGGAAATCACACTTGAAAATATTCTCAGGAGTGTAATTAGCCATCAGATACACTAAAATAATTCCCAAAATTCTGAGTTTTTAAGGTGTGTGGGTAGTGGATGACAGAAGTGGCTGCCTGGGTAGCTTCTGTGCACATCTGGTTCTGCCTCAGCCACATGCAGCGGGCTGGGGCTGAGGGGACAGCATGGCCATTGCTTTGGGGCTGGGAGGATGGGTCACTTTGCCCCCTTAGCAGCCTCATAAGGGAGTCTAGGAGCACTGCCCTGAAAATCCAAAGTTTTTCCTGATGTAGCTGCAGTGTGGGGCTCTGTAGATGTTGGTTCTGACCACCACTGACTGAGAAGTCTGCAGAGAGCTCCACTTGTCATCTTCTTGTCCTGGTTGTGCTAATCTCATGTCACCTGGTTGCTTTTTAACCCTTTCCTTTGAATGAGGCATGGAGTAGTTAGAAATTAGTGTTGTGGAGGTGAGGAGAGCCTTGCCCTCTGCAGGAGGTGGGAAGGGCTGGAACTCATGTCAGCAAGTGCAGGCCTGTAGCTGGGGTGCCCCTGATAGCAGCACTCGGCTTTCTGCAGTGCCAGCAGGCTGAAGCTGCCACAGCAGTGCCACAGCAGGCCTGCCACAGGAGTGAAGCCCTGTTTATTTCATCCTGGGGCTTGTTGAAGACAGCGTGGCTGCTTGTTCATGGCTGCTAGCCCACAGGTTGCCAAACATCCTGCTGGCTTTAGAGCTGGATGCCTTTGCAAAGGCAAAGGAAAATCACAGCTGTGACACAGAGGTGTCTGTGGCTGATTGAATAAATACCTGTGTTGAACGGGGAGCTGCCACCAGAATTCCAGTTTGGGTGTTATTTTTTTTAATGTTTTGGGTTGTTTTTATAAGTACTTGCACAAAGAGTCATCTTAGAATTTCCTCTTGTGGCTGGTCATGGTGGAGTCACGCCTTGATTTCTACCACAGGGAATTTCTAGAATGTCTTGGTATGAGTCAGAGCTCCAATAATTTAAAAAAAAAAAAATTCCAAAAAACGGGGAGGAAAAATGAATCTTCCTTGTGCTGCTGTTTTACAGCTCGGAGCTCCTGCAGCTTTTGTTGCAGCCAGTATGGAGGTGAAAGTGGTAACACCTTTTAGAACAAGTCTCCAGAGCAGGAGGAGCAGCAGGAGGAGCTGTAGTGCAGTTAGGTGGAAGCCACACTGTCAGCATTCGTGCCTTCAGCCACCCCTTTCCCTGCCATGAAGCTGATCCCTGCTCTGCAGTGGGCTGGGCTGCTGCACTGGTGGTACAGTGACCTTGTTCCCCAGTGTGCTCCCTGGTTACCCTGAAGCTGTGAAGGGGGGAGTGTGGATATCAAATGTCAGTGTCTCTGTTTCTCTCTCTTGGTCGCTCTCTTTGCAGGTGTTCAGAACGGACCTGATCACTGCCATGAAGTTGCATGACTCCTTCCAGCTGAACCCTGATGAATACTATGTGCTGGCAGATCCCTGGAGGCAGGAGTGGGAAAAGGGAGTTCAGGTGCCAGTTAGCCCAGGGACCATCCCAGAACCAGTAGCCAGGTATAATTTGGAGGAATGGGAACAAATACACACACATCTGTGCTAGCAGCTTATGTCTACATTGCCTTGGCTTCCTGAGCTTTACTGCACAGTGCCCACCTAGGAAGGTCTTGGTTCTCAGAGATGAAGAGCAACCTGGAATCACCTTTTGGAATGGTCAGAGAGGTCAAGGGTCAGGCCTGTTCTGCCCATGTGAACCACAAATGTCAGAGAACTGTTTTTGGCAATGGAGTGTGATGACAGAACCTTAAAAATAGCTTCTATTTTTAAGCCAGACTTGAGCTCATTTATCATTGCTGGAAGAGCCCTTGCCTGGTGTTCCCTCTGCTTATTTCCAAGCCATAGGTTCTTTTCAAGGAACAGTTGGATGAACCAGGCTTAAGGGCTAGAGAAAACACAGCATTTATTTTGTTTTCATAGCTTTTTTTTGTGATTTCTTTTATTAGCCTAAGAAATTGATTGTACAACATTTCAGCTGTTTTAAAAACCGTCCAGATGTTCATGTAACTAAATAATGTGAGATTTTCTAGCTCTCATCCAAAAGCCCCTTATTTTCCTTGCCATGTTTGTTACACGTAGATACTATTTCCTGTTTCAAATTAAACACTGCAGTTCTAAGGGCAGGTGTGTGCTGCAGCCCATTTTATGCTTAGTAGGGGTTGGAGAAAATAAGAGCAAGGATTTTTGCTCTTTAATCATTCTAGATCTCTTCAAGTCAGTGGAGGCTGGCCCATAAGGCATTACCAAACGACCCACCAGTGCTGGTGGGACCACAGCAGCTCAATCCTTGATACACAGCAAAACATTTGTGATGATGGAACACTGACTGCTTCTTGTAAGGTCTGTATCTGTCAGCTTTAGCCTTGGATTAAGGGTGCCACGGGAAACTTTGGCAGTGTTGTCTTTGTTCTGTGCAGCAACCTGCAGAGTGCCCCACTAGGTCTGTGCAAGGAGGGGCTCACCTGCACATCAGGTAAACCCTGTCCATCCTTCTTCTAAAGGATTGGACCCAGAGCTCCAAGGACAAGCTGGCATTTTGCTCTCTGCTCTGCAGTGTAGCACGTGGGAACACAGCCCTTCCTTGTTCCACACTGACCTCTCCCAGTCCCTGCAGGGGCACACACACACATGTGCACTCACATTGCCTGCTCCTCTCTGATTCCTCTGTTCAGCATCTCCCAGGGCTGTGGGAGGGCCACACACCTGGGGACTTGG
Source organism: Peucedramus taeniatus (assembly GCA_013400575.1). NCBI lineage: Eukaryota > Metazoa > Chordata > Aves > Passeriformes > Fringillidae > Peucedramus > Peucedramus taeniatus. Next base: position 32,418 of record WBNO01026556.1, on the reverse strand, counting down.
GCAGAGGAAAAACCTCCCAGGGGATCACTGCCCTCTGTCTGTCAGGGAGGTGCTTTGGTGGCTGTAGCAGGTCCAGGTACTCACTTAGGAGAGAGCTGTTCTCTGCCAAAGGCCAGTAGAGATGATTCTCCCAATTTAAGATGGTGAGAAACAGGGAGAGAAGGCATCACAGGTGTATGTATTGGCTCAGCAGGTACCACTCCTTGTTTTCTGCTGGGCTGTCTTGTGTAGTCCTGCTGAGCAGCTGCTGGACAGAGGGGCCCATTGATGCCTGATTATTGTCCTCTTTGCTCCCTCACAAAACACTCAGAGAGCCCTGCCCTGGTGCTGCTGGAGTGCAGGAACTGCTCTGTGCCTGACTTTGGGAGGGAAGGGGGTAGTTCTGTACATGGAACAGGCAACAGACAGATGATAGCTGGTGTAGGATAGGAGCCAAGGCTGGACAGGGAGCTGGTGCTAGTAAGGAACATAGCAGTGAGTAAAGGTAGTGACTGGTGAGGGCAGAGGAGCAGGAGAAAGGAGCAAGGCTGTGTGGAGATTCACTGTAAATATGATGGACAATCCAGCTGAATGGCTTTCAGTGTTTAGTAAGGATTGCCTTTTATTTTTTTACTTCTTTCTAGCCCAGAAATAAAGCCAAGAAAAGGAGTTGTTTTGAGGTCAGGGTCACTGAGCTTGTTTCTTCTATGCCACTACTGTGGCAGGGTGCTGCCCAGAGTTTATGGTTTCCACGGAGAGGTACTCTGGAAGGAATTTACGATAAAGAAGATTTGGAGAGAAGTGCCCAGTTTAAAGTGCATTGTCTGTGAAGATGCAGTAGTCTGTAACATTTGAACACTGTGCAATAGGACCAGAAACAGTTTGGGCAGTGCAGTTAGGCTGGCAAGGTCATTCACATTTGTATTTTTCACAGCACCTCACCTTGGCTCTTGCTTACCATTTTACCATTTCTCGTTGTCTGAAATAAGCTAGAAGAGGGTAAGCTTGAGGGATGTGCAAGACTGAAACAGGTAGAAGATTTACAGAGATCTGTTTGTGCAAATACAGCAGCAGCAGATCAGGGTTTCTGCTAGGAGTTAACACAGTGTACCTCGGATGGGGGCAGAATAGAGTGGGGTATGGAGGCTGTCCTGCTCTTTGTGGGGCTTAGGCTGTTCCCAGCAGAGAGTTGTGGCAACACAGGGTGGTGCAGTCTCCTCCCTTGTAGCACTAACACCCCAAAAATTCAGCCCCAGTGGTAGTGCAGGAGGCAGGCATTTGGCAGTGTGGCCTGTTGCTCCTGGAGGGATCAGGGTTGTGTTGTGAAGCAGGCTTCATCCAAGCTCAATTTCAGTGTGTGCTGTTAGCTAAGAGAAAGGGCAATGTCCTCTACTGAGACAGCTGGAAATACTTCTTTTTTCCTTGAATGTTCTTGTAGTCAGTATTTTAGTTAAACAGATTGTTTTAAAAAAAAGTCTTAAACCAGAGTTTAACATGTGTGTATATGACAGCCACTATGTAAATACAGCGCCCCTGCTTTGGCTTTAAACAAGTGTTAATTTCAGGTAAGAGTAAGCACAGCTCTGTCCTCTAATATTGAATTTTAGTTAGAATTCTGGCAATGAATTGGATTTCTAGACATCTCCAGTTAAGTTCTTACAATGCCACCAGTCCGTTCTGGAAGTGCATGGGGCTGTTTTCCCAGCTCAGTGGTGGCGGGCGATTGCTGGGATGGTCAGGTGCTGCCGCTGCCGGCTGTTAGTCACTTAGCGCGGAGCGTTTGGAGTTCTCTGGAGCTGAGCCCCTGGCACTCCTCACGCCTGCCTGCCTGTCTGTTCCAGAGTGGTGTCCGAGACAAACGCTGTCACCTTCACGCGGCCCAGGAAGTTCATCGTGTCGTCGGGCGCGGAGCCGCCGGAGCTGGGCTACGTGGACATCCGAACGCTGGCCGAGGGCGTGTGCCGCTACGACCTCAGCGACGTGGACGTGGCGTGGCTGCAGCTCGCCAACGAGGAGTTCAAGGAAATGGGTGAGAAACCAGCCCTTTGTTGCCTTTTCTTTTTCTTTCTGAAGCTGGCGATCTTAAGAATTGTTACCCTACGGTGACACAAGAAGGACACGGAGCAGCTCTGGCTAAAGTAAACTAAAAAACTCTTTATTAAAACATCTGACTCCATATTTATATCTTTCTGAAATGCCAGTGTCATTGGAGGGTGGCAGTGCCACCTCCTCAATGTCACTGGGCAACCCAACTGTCCATCAGGTTGCTCATCCCCCATAAAGGAATGAAAAACAATGAGTTATTTACACAAAGTGTGTGAGAAAGTTTGTGCAAAGAATCCTAACATCAGAAGGCTTGGTAAAACTTGAGAACATCAGGGCGACAAAGAATAATTTCAGGGAGGGCAGCAGTGGGAAGAAGTTGTAGAGGTGTGAGGAGACAGGAGTTGGGGTAGCCATGGGAAAGCAGAGCTGATGTGATTAAGCCCTAAGATAGATAGATGCCTTCATAACTCCTGTGTTGTATCTGCTTAGACCTGGTCAGAATCTTGGCACATGTTTCGTTTTTTTCTCTGCCGCTTTCCATCTCACAAAGTTCCCAGTTTGCCATCTTGGTTCTCAAAGGGAACGTCAGGGAGACCTCTCTTTAGGTAGTTTTTCCAGCTAGTCCTATTTATTTGTTTTTGTCTTCAGCACAAACCTGTGTCATCATTTTAGCTGGTGGTGTTCAGTGCAGAGAAGGCAAGGCCAGTTGCTTGGCAGGTTTAGAGAATCTGTGCCAGCTGAGTGGCACAGGGAATGGGACAGGAAGGAGCTCCTGCACTGATTTATTGGAGGGAACTCCCAAGCCTCACTGTGTGCTGTAGTTCCAAAGTGGGAGGAGGAGCTGTCACGAGGGGAGCTTCTCTGCAGAATGGGTTGTGTGTGAAAAAGGACAGGGGAGAGGGGCAAACTGGAATGTTTTCTTGGTAAGGTGAGTGCTTCAGGAGAGGGTTTCAGTGGAATTGAATAGGATGTAAGTCAGCACAGAACTTCTGCCACGTTGTTTGGCTGAGGGAAAATGTTGTGCCAGATGGAAGAGGTTTGGACATGTTGGTGAACACTTCTGGTTTTTGTTTTGGCACTGTGGCAGTTCCCTGCTTTGAGTTGCAGTTTAGTCAAACATGTTTTACCTGGCTGTAGCCCATAAGGTGGCATGGCTGAAGGACTGGTAAACCACAAAATGACCATTTATAACTCTGTTTCTCCTTTCTAAACCAACACATGAAAGAAACAGATGATGTCTTGGCCTCATCTCTTATCCAGGCCTTTTTTCCAGATTTCATATAAGCCCTGCTCAGGCTTAGAGGGTTTCAGTTTATGACTCCAGAGTTTAGGTTACCTTTCCAGTTATCTTCAGGAGAACAGCAGCAGCAAGTTCCCTTGGCTTTCCTCGGGGGAAGAATGTACTTTTTACTGTTTGTTTGGTATCCTCCTATCCAGTCTGTCTGTTTTTTGCCAAAACTAGATGAGGGCTCCTATAAGTGGGGTGTGTGCAGCACAAGAGGGGCGGACTTGTACCTCTGCAGGGAGCCCCATTCTGCTGCACCAGCATAACCTTTAAAAGTACATGCTTTAAGAGCACATGGCACAGTGAACAGCTAGAATTTGTTGGACCTCAGGCTTTGGTGTAGTTTCTTGCAGTTTGTTTGCTCTAAATATTACCCACTTTTGCTGTATGCAGAGGGAAGGAAATGCTCCTGTCAGTACCAGGCAGCGTTGAGGGTCTTGAAACATGTACAAGAGTGCTTGGTCAGACACTGCACACTACAGATCCCACAAATGGGCATTTGAAAAGTGAGCTACTTCCTGATCTGCACCTGGAGCACTTCCTTATGGTGTCCCTGGGGCCATCAATTCCCTGTGCTTGCTTTGATCCCTGTGGGAGTGTTTCAGGTACTGAGAACATGCAGTGGTTCTGTAAAAGGATGACTGTGAACATCTGAACAGGAGCTGCAGCCCCTGCTCCCCTTTCTGTAACCCTTGCAAATGCACAGGCAGCCAGTCACATCTGTAAGGGTCACTTACAAACTGAGAGCAGATAGAATTCAGTTGCAAGCTGGTGTAAGACCTGCCATCATCTGCTTTGCTGGTGCAGCAAAGTTCTGGGTTGCAGGGCAAAATCCTTTCATCAGCAGGATTTTGGATCAGCTTTTGGATCACCTCTTTCAGCTGCTCAGCTTGGGTATCATGGGATTCAGTGATCCCTGCTGCATTACCTGGCAGTAAGGGAAGCTGGAAGTATTTTTTGGCGTGTTTGTCTTCTGGTCTGGAAGAACTAGAGAGGTTTTTTATTCTTTGTTTTGTGGAATTTTTGGCTCAGTTTTTCACAGGGAGAGCTGAAAGGAGAGTTTTCTTGTTAAAACACCCATTCTGAGTTGCCATCTCCTCTCTGTCCTGGTTTCAGCTAGGATAGAGCTAATTTCTCCTCAGTAGCTGTTACAAGTGCTGTACTTTGGGTTTGTAATGAGAATGGTGTTGATAACACGCTGATATTTTGGGGTCTGTGGTTATCCTAAGTCAGGGGCTTTTTTTTTCTTTGTGTCTGCTGTGTCAGGTAGGAGGTGAGCAAAAGAACCTGGGTAGGAGCAGAGCCAGGACAGGTGACCCAGACTGACCAAAGGGATATTCTACATGATAGAAGGTCATGTCCAGGATATAAACTGGGGGGGTTACCTGAGAAGGGAGGCCTTTCTATTTCAAAACAGATCTGAATTATAAAATACCACAACATAATGGGTGTGTAGCTGTGGGCCATGAATAATTTTCTGATGGATGCTGTTGGAAAAGAGCAAATTTCAGATTAGATACTGTGTTTAGTTATTGTCCCAGATTTGATGTAGCATTTATTATAGTTTTTCACTTTTTAAAACAAATTAATTTATTGTTATAGGGTCTGATGAGGACCTCAGTTGGGATTGCATCCTGTTGGGCTGAAACTTGCAATAAACCAACAACTGTTGTTAGAAACTGCAGATTCCCTCCAAGTATCGTAGGAGATTTTGTAATTTATTTTCTCTCCCTGCTCTATCACTTTTGGTTCAAAATACTTTTAAATCTCTCATCAAAGAGCCAACATCTGGGTGGGAAAATTGGAGCAAAAGCCATAAATGGTGCTGTCCCAGAAGGAAAAATGAGAACAAGACCAGGAATCCAGAATGAGTCTTGGAAAGTTTTTCTTAGAATTCGAAAGATTTGGACACTCCACTTTTGTTAGTTTAATACAGTTTTAAGACAACTCTGCCATTTTTTTTAGTTTCCCTGGTTTATGCTGGAACAGGCATGGTTGTCTAGGAATGAAATGTGTCCACATGGGGATGGGCTGTGTCCACTCAGCCGTTCAGAAAGAAGGTGGAGCTGTTTGTGGTGATGGTTATCACTCTTCAACTTTTGCAGGGATGCTGGAGCTGGACGAGTACACCATGGAAAGGGTGATGGAGGAGTTTGAGCAGCGCTGCTACGATAACATGAGCCACGCCATCGAGACCGAGGAGGGGCTGGGCATCGAATACGACGAGGATGTTGTCTGTGATGTCTGCCAGTCTCCAGATGGAGAGGATGGCAATGAAATGGTGTTCTGTGACAAATGCAATATTTGTGTGCACCAGGTATGGCAGCAGCAGGGTGTTGGGAGGTAACAGGAACTTTTCCAACAGGGCAGTCAGTAGGGACACAGGTGGGCTTTATTCCAGAGAGCTGTGCTAAGGAAGCACTACTGTGTGTCACCTTTCTGTGGTAGTTCAGAAATTTTCTTAACATAAAAGAAGAAATACAGTTTTAGCTTATCTGTTTCCATGGATGCTTCTTACTCTGGCAGGTGCTTTCCCACCAGCCTGTCCTTCCTTTCCAGCTTTAACAAGTTTCTGTTGTCATTCAGTGTTTGGAAAAACTTGTCTGGTGAGCAGGAAACACATTTTCTGGCACGTGTTACTTAACGGCTTTTGTACTAATGATAAAGGACTAGGCCTGTGACAGCTCTAACTACACGTGACTATCCCACAAGATACACAAAGTTGGTATTTTCAGACCTGTAGGGTTTCTCTGGCCACATCAAACCTGCAACTTAAGTGTGTTAAAGCTGATGGTAATTGGGATAGAGGGCTCCGTAAGGGTGCAGTCTTCTGAGAAACCTGCTCTTATTTATGTTGCCATCCTGCACTTTTGCCTCTGAGTGAAAACGACTGTGCGGGTTGCGCGAGGCTGCGTGTAATCCAAGAAACAACGTGGTGTTTCTTTGCTCTCTCTGCCCCGCTGCCTGCGGGGACGCAGGCGTGCTACGGGATCCTGAAGGTGCCCGAGGGCAGCTGGCTGTGCCGCACCTGCGCGCTGGGCGTGCGGCCCAAGTGCCTGCTGTGCCCCAAGAAGGGCGGCGCCATGAAGCCCACCCGGAGCGGCACCAAGTGGGTGCACGTCAGCTGTGCTCTCTGGATCCCAGAGGTGGGTGCTGCTTGCTTGTTGAGAGTTGCTGAGAATTGCAGACTCCCTGTGCTGATAGGCACTGACCCCCAGGAGAGCACTGCGTGTGACCTGAGGCTGTGGGAGAAGTCTTCCAAAGTGGAATGATAGAACTGGGATGTGGGTGTGTCACCCTGGGGCAACACAAGCACAACACAGAGCAGTTCTGGTCAAAGCAAACTAAAAAACTTTATTCAAACATCTGACTCCATATTTATATCTTTCTGAAATGCCAGTGTCATTGGAGGGTGACAGTGCCACCTCCTCAATGCCACTGGGCAACCCAACAGTCCATCAGGTTGCTCGTCTCCCATAAAGGAATGAAAACAATAAGTTATTTACACAAAGTGCATGAGAAAGTTCTGTGCAAAGAATGCAAACATCAGAAGGCTTGGTAAAACTTGAGAAAATCAGGGTGACAGGTGTGTAGTATGAATAGAAGTGTTTAATATCACATGGTGGAAAACTTGTCATTTAAGGTTTTAGAATATAGTAATGTATATAAAGCAAGATGGAGGTTTTAGGGTGGAGGCTGGTCCTTCTTCTTCACCTTCTTCTCCATGGGTTTGGGTGGCATTGTGTAATTGGACAGAAAAGTCCTCATTGCAGGACACGAGTGATTAGTTATTGGGTTAAAAGTAAAAATAATTTAGGTGTCATTTCTTAATTGGACAGTTTATCCTTAAAAGGTCTTGTAGAGAGAGAGCTAGGGCTCCATTTATAGTTTGTTAGAGTGAAGTGCTGTAGAACTCACTGTTTGTGAAATGGTAATATAGATAAAAACTAACAAATATCTGAGTCCGAACAAGAAATACTGTCTTGCACATTCAATCCCAACCCTGGCAGAAAAGAAGCAAAGACTCCACAGGTGCGGGTCCTGGGATTCTGGGAGAGAAAAAACCTCCTAAAAGCATTGTTCAACTTTGAAATGAAGTATAACAGCTTCTTGGTTAGGTAAAAAGTCTGGCAGGGGATGATGCTTCATCTGTAAAGAAACTAATTAAATCCCCTTTGTCAATCAGAATTAGGCCTTGGAAAATGAGGCCTTTCCTGCTGGCAAAGCTCATTTAACAAGGACACCAGATACCATTTCACTTTGTAAACAGAACATTAAAGGTGAATCAGAAAAGTTTGAATGTGACGGAATTCCTGTGGGTTCTCATAGTCAAAGTGTTCATCCTGTATGATAATCTTAAATTGGTGGGCTTCACCTTGAAACTGGTGGGTTTGTTCACAGAGTGAGAAACTGATTTTTTTTTTAAAAAAGAATTTTAGATCCTGATAAACGGAGGAATTTGGGACACACTTAAGTTACATATACACACAAGGAATTTGACTTCTTTAATAAAATTGTTTCTCTTTTCAGTTAACAGTGTCAGAGTCACTCCAATTTTTTGCCCATTTTTCTCTTAGGTGAGCATTGGAAGCCCTGAAAAAATGGAGCCCATCACAAAAGTTTCCCACATTCCCAGCAGTAGGTGGGCACTGGTGTGCAGCCTTTGTAATGAAAAAGTTGGAGCTTCTATACAGGTAATTGAACCACTCAAATAACCACGTGTTTTCTTTTGTCAGTTTTTAGTAGCTAGGAAAATGTGTTGCTGGTTGTTACTGTGGACTTAACTGACCTGCTCTGCACCAGAACATTTTAGACTGGGCAGTGTTGTTATTTTGGGTTGTTAACTGTAAGGCACTTGTAGATTCTTTACAGTGGAAAACCACTCAGAATTGTTAAATAATCCATTCAGGAAAAATTTTAAAATCTAGAAAGACTGAGAAAACATTATCAAACCTCAGATTTTTGAAAGAGGAGACACTGGGACAGCAGACAAGATGTTGATCTCCTTTACTTGAGAATAAATGATGAGGGAGTGTAAGGACAGGTGACCCATTTGAGGCAGTGTTGTGCTTGTATAGAAAAAGACAGTAAAATGTAGCTTAGCATTGTGGTGATGCTCCTTTTCCTCAGCACTTCCAGCAGCAAAACAATCCTCAGGAAGCTCCCTGAGTCAGAGAGGGATGATACTGCAGTCTCATAAGGAGACTGAAGTAGAGCTCTTCTTCTGGGGCTAGCCTGGTGTTACAGGATCCACGGGGGTCAGACCGGCATTAGGACACAAAAATCACTTTGAAACTAGTTTATTATATCCATCTCCCTTTTCTCCTCTGCCCCAAGTTGTTTGATTAAGGCTGCCAGAAGAGCTGTAAATCAGCAACACAGCAGTAGTTCCAGTGAAACCTATCACAGTCCACTTCCATGTGAGGAATGTATGAAATAGTAAGTGTTAACTAGAGGAAATAAATCTGTCCACAGCATATAAATTTGCAACCGTAATCCCTCCTTGCAGAGCCATCCCCTTCCTCTTGGCTGTTGTTACATAGCTGTTTTAGTCTGTTCTCCAGGCCACCTTCTGCTATGTGCACAACAATTAGGAGAAGTGGCAGCTGGAAGTGTGTGTCAGGCTGGTCAGGGAACAGCTGCAATAAGCTGGGAAAAGGAGGATTGTGTATTCCCCCAGGTTCAGCAGATTTCCTCCTGGTGAGACAGGCTTTCCCCTCTTCTCCCAACAAAACATGAGCTGCAGTAAGAGCTAATTATGGCTAAAGTGCTTCTCTGTACTGCCCAGTGTTCCAGTTGGGATGCTCCTGGCCTGTTTGTTAGTAGGAGAGGAACGGGCAAAAGGTGCTTTGGTATTTTTTAATTCCTTTTATATGTTGCTTTTATTAAAGATTGCTCATTTGAAACCTGTGCAGTTTAAACCCTGCCATACCTTTATAAGCCATCTGGCTGCTGAGTCAACCTGAGCAGGAAAACCCAGAGGGGAGAGAGATTTGGCTTCCTTACAGAGCACTGTATAAACATCCCAGTGCACTGTGTTGCTCTTTCAGGGTCGGTGGCTTGGGTTAAGCATAGTTTTGTTTCCTAGTTAGGAGCACTAATGCTCTTTTCCACTTCAAATTCACCCCAGGCGTGAGTGGGTCCAAACACGTATGTATGTGTGTTTGTGTATGTTTACATATTTATATGTATTTAAACCTTTCAGCTGGTGGTATGTATGGTAGCATTTTGCAAAAGGAAATTAGATATAGTGGAAATGAAGTGCTAAATCATGTGAACTAGTGCCTATCACTATGATGGCTGGGAAGAAAAATAACAACATTTGAATTTCCTGTTCTCCTCCTCTCCAAAGTGAAATGAAGGCTGTGAAGTGAAGTAATGGTTGACAGTGATTTAATATTTGACATTATAAAATTGGGATAAGGGGGAAAAAATTCCCTTTGGTTGAGGCCTTTTGGATAGCACGGGTCCAGGTGCTGGGAAAGGCTTTAATTAAAAGTCTCAGACTGGCCTGAAGCCACCACGATGTTTTTTTTTTCCCCCCTCCTTGTGCTGGCACATTCAAAGGGCAGCACTTTACTTGGGGTAATGGTGCTGTACACAAGTGGCTCTGGTGTCAGTGGGAATGTTCCTCTTGTGGCTTTTTGTGCATGGAATAGCGTGGTGGGGCTAGGGGGGAGTTAAACACTCCTGTCCCTCTGGGCCACTCGATCTTGTATGGCCTGAAAGCACTAAGTCATAACCCTAATTAAAGAGAGCAAGGAAGTATGTGCAGCTTAGAAACAGCACAGTGACAGGGTTCTTCTTCCAAAGCGGCCCCGACTTCTCCAGTACTTTTAGGCAGTGTGGCTTCTTAACTATTATATTTATTTGTTTAATTGTAATTTATTTTCTCCAGTGTTCAGTAAAGAACTGCAGAACAGCCTTTCACGTCACCTGCGCGTTTGACCGCGGCTTGGAGATGAAGACCATCCTGGCAGAGAACGACGAGGTGAAGTTCAAGTCCTACTGTCCCAAGCACAGCTCCACCAAGAAAGCAGACACTGAGACACTGAGTGAAAGCCCAAGTCAGGAGAACAGGAATGGGATTCAGGACACCTCCCTTCCTGCCCACATGGACCCTTTCCACAGCATGGATCAAAACCAGGAGGAGGCCCACAGGGTCAGCCTCCGCAAGCAGAAGCTCCAGCAGCTGGAGGACGAGTTCTACACATTTGTCGAGTCTTTGGAAGTGGCCAAAGTGCTGCGGCTGCCTGAGGAGCCGGTGGAATTCCTTTACCAGTACTGGAAACTGAAGAGGAAATCCAATTTCAATAAGCCTTTGATTACCCCAAAGAAGGATGAGGAGGACAATCTGGCTAAACGGGAGCAGGATGTTCTGTTCAGGAGGCTGCAGCTCTTCACACACCTCCGGCAGGACCTGGAGCGGGTAAGCCCTGGCACGGCCTGTGCTGGCCACAGTTAGCTGAGTTCCCAAACTGGGCTCACCCCGAGCTGCAGCTCAGCTCACAGCTGTGCTGTCAGGCAAGGCCATTAACACCAAATTTCTCCAGAGCACAGCAATTGCCCTTTGCACACAGAGGTCAGTCACAGGGCCAGCAGGTCTTGGCGTGTAGCATTCAATCACCTGCAACTGGACTGTCGTGTTTTTGCTTATGCCTTTTTACTGATTAACTCTGATGGCTGTGGGCTGTACTACAGCCCCCAGCTGAAGCCTTTTCAGCCTTTAATGGCTTTCCATGCTCCTTTCACCTGGTGAAAAGGATGATGAAACTTACCTTGATTTGCAGCAGATCTGCTTTTCATTTGCATACCAGAGCGGGATGATGTTGCCCTGGACTATCTGTGTAGGTTTGGGAGGTAAATGATGTTTGATTTATTTAGGTTTTGAATGTTTGAAGAACAGTTCAGTAGGATGAGTTTGGTGTTTCGATAAGTACATCTGATCCCGAATTCCTTTCTTTTTGGGTTAATTTGACAGCTCTTAGAGCCAGAAAGAACGCTGAAATTAGTTTTTCATGTCCCTACAGCACATAGTTCATGTGCCCATGGACGAATGCTGGCTCAGGAGGTCCTACCTCAGTAACCTGTAGGTGAACCAGAGCCTCTCTTTCATAATACTGCCTAATCTTTAAATCAGGTCAGCAGGTTCTCATGGATGTACTGCATCTTTTGTAAAGGATCCTGATGCCTAATTACTCTTAAAATGAATTGCCGTAGTTTTTCTTTTGATTTTTCTGCTACTTTCAACTCCAGCCCGTGGCCCTTCTGTAGCTGTTCAGATGGCCCAGGTCCTAGCTGTTACCTGGGATCTTTTGCTCCTGCTCCATGTGCTCAAGCTTTCCTGTCATCTTCTCTTTGATCAGTTAAATAATTAGAGTTTGTAACTATGTTCCCTGGGTCTTAAATTATTCTGTGTGTATTCTTTCCATTTCTAAATGTGATGTCAAAACAGGATACGTGATTTTAGTAATATTTTAAACATTTTACTACTCCGTTCCCACTGATTGTACATTCAAGAAAATTTGGATTTAAAAAAAGGGACCTTTGCAAGAACAAACACATTTGTTACATTTCTCCAGATCAGGCCACAAGGTTGTAATTCACAGGGCACCACCCTGTACTGAGAGAAAAGCCTTAGAATCATCCACCTGTACTTCTCAGTCATTCCCTCATCAGGGGAAGTTTTTAATACTGAGTACGTTCAAGGATTTCCAGCATTTCCCTAGATTTCATGTGTGTGTGGCTCAGGTGTTTGTAGAAGTTACTTCTGTACTGTGGTTCTCCAAATCTGATGGAATAATCTGTCAATTAAATTGCCTGTCAATTCAACAAATAATCTGTCAGTTAAACAGACTGTTCTCTAAGAATTGTGTTGAAGGTGGTTAAATTTAAATTGTTTAAATTGAAATGGTTTAAATTTTAAATGTACACCATTTGTTTAACAGGTGTATAGTACTCTAGCTGAATGGATTCAAAGCACAGATAGGGCAATATTCTGGGAATACAATTCCTGTAAAACCCATCCCCTTGTCTTCCAGGTGCGTAACCTCACTTACATGGTGACGCGGAGAGAAAAAATCAAGAGATCTGTTTGCAAAGTTCAGGAGCAGATATTCAACAGCTACACAAAGCAGTTGGAACAAGAAAGAGTTTCAGGTATGCCTCAGTGTTCCCTTCCTCATGTTAGACCACAGGGACAAGGTTTGCTTACAGGCTGTGAAGGACAAACAGGGCCTCATTTGCTCTCATTTCATTCCTCAGAAAGATGAAAACCTTCAAAATTACTGCAGTGGCCAGATTATGCTTGAACTATTGAATAACCAATAAACCATATTTTGGATGGCATCAGTGAGATCCACTTGCTGGTTGCTTTTTGCCTCTGTCGCTGAGGAGTGTCTTTGTCTTAGTGGACAGAGTGTTAGGGCTTGTGTTTGCTACAAGTGTAAATAGGTGCAGGTACAGGAAGATAAAACCACACCAGCAGGATGTTGTGAAACCATGACATAGCCACAGAGTTATGACCTAAAAGTGCAGGACCCATTTCTGACGTGAACACATCAGGCATGAGGAGAAGAGTTTTAACTCAGGTTTTAACAGGTACATTGCAAACTGCTGTTTATCTACACAGCTATGGAATTGCTTGATTTGAGCATAGTTTGCTTCCATGCAGGTGTGCCTTCCTCATTCTCCTCCATGGAAAACACGGTGCTGTTCAACAGCCCATCGCTGGGCCCCAACGCCCCCAAGATCGAGGACCTGAAGTGGCATTCTGCGTTCTTCAGGAAGCAGATGGGCACATCGCTGGCCCACTCCTTGAAAAAACCCCACAAGAGAGACAGGGTAAGAGACAGGTCTGGGAATGACAGCAAATCCCTGCTGAGGCAGCCCAGCCCGAGGGAAGGAGGCGCAGCTCCAGGCAGCTTTTTAAATTTTGACAAGCCCTTTGCCGAGACACGGATTGTACCGGCGCAGCAGAAAAACGGCGTCGTCCTACCAGAGCACAGGAAGAGAAGAGACAATCGCCCGCAGTGCGAGGTGGCGAAGGCAGAGCTGAAGGAAAAGACTTCTAAACACAACCACAAACCGCTGAGACCCACAGAACTCTCTCAGAGGCAACTGGAAAACAAAAGGGCTGTGAACCACTCCGGTGGTAGGTCAGCGCCTGGCACTCGGAGGGATATAGTGCCTAAATGTAACGGGGGTCTGGTCAAAGTGAACTCCAATCAGACAGTAGTTAAAGTGCCTACCACACCCACCAGCCCGGGGAAGAACTGGGGCGGATTCCGAATTCCAAAGAAGGGGGAGAGGCAGCAGCAGGGGGAGAGCCTGGAGGAGGCCTGCCGCCAGAACTCCGGCTACCCCTTCCTGGCCGTGGGCCGGGTTCCCGCGAAGGAGAGGACAAAAAGCAAGTTAAAGCCTGACAGCGAGAACGATGGCTACGTCCCCGACGCCGAAATGAGCGACTCGGAGACGGAGGTGGCTGAAAAGAAGTGCAGGCAGCAGAGGCTCAGTCCGAGCAGCAGCATCGGCAGGAGGACAGACATTATTCGCAGGAGCATCCTGGCCACCTGACTGGACACGGGGATGGGTCACTAGAGTCACTGCCTACAAGCTAACTCCACCCTACTCATCGGTGTGAGAGAGGAGCATTCTTAAGAGCTACAGACTGACAAAATGAAAGCCCATTTTTTCTGAGTTGTATAAGTATGTTTACATGCACTTAAAGCTGTTTTAAGCTCTTTGGTTTTGTTGTTTTTTTTTTTTTTCTCTGCCCCATCCATACCCCCTCACCCTCCCCATTTCTGTGAGAAGTTTGAATCTCTCTTATTTGCAACTTTGAGTAAGCAGAAAAGTGACATGGCTACTAAAACAGGAGTTGGGATGCACACAACTCACAAAAATCTTTTTTAAGGGACTGGAGTGAGTGGGAGGAATCAGGCTGCATTCATCCCTTCTAGCTAAAAGGCACTGAAAATCTTACTCCCTTCCCCTGACTTCTGGAAAAGCACAAGCCCTTAATTTAACTCGTGTGTATTGAATGGAAGATGGTTGTTAGACCATACTGCACTGCACTGGTAAGTCCCATTACAAATGCTCCCTGTCCCTGGGCAGGGGCAGCTCTTTCTCCTCTCTTTGCAGAATGTGTTCAGTTGTGTTCAGTTTGAGCACAGGTGGCAGCTCAGACCCCTCCCTATGCTCCAGAGTTTACATGTAAGTGATGACCAGGCACAGCCACGGTGACGTTGCACTGGAGGAGGAGGAAGGGACAGGGCAGGGCTTGAAAGGTTGGGACTGATACAAAGGATGTTCCCAAATGGCTCAGCTGTGAGCAAGGGGCAGGTTTGGGGGTTCCAGCACTCCATGGAATAACCTGTCACCCAGAGTCAGGCACCTGCCTTTGGGAGTGTGATGACAATTCCAGACAGAAGTTTTCTATGGCACTAGGCAGGAGATTTCCCAAAGGCCCCCACAGATGCACTAATGATATGTACTGGGAGAGTCAGGCTTATGACACTAAAAGGTTGCTTTAAATGGACACGAATATATATTTTTAAATAGGATAAAACTCAAAGGCAATACATTGTGATTAGCTCTTTACAGTCAAGCAAAGAAAAAACTATTTCATTCTATTATGGATTAGATTTGATGGAAAAGAGAACTTGTATTCTGACTGTGTACTTTTTTAATAATTGCAAGTGGCAATAATGAGTAAGCTGTGAGCAATAATATGAACAGGTTGTGAGGATACTGTTTTGTACTGAGTAGAGTGCACACATCGCAGTGGAGCTTTAGGAGCCTGTACATTTTGGAATTTTTCATAGACGTAGGAGAGGTATGTACTGGTGAAAAAGTTACAGCAGCAATGTGTTAACAGAGAGACAAGCATAAAGAAACTCCTTCTCCTCCCCTTTCCCACTCCCAGCCTGCTGTTGTGGCATCCACTCACCTTGGAATGCCTGACCCTTGCCTCCCGAGGAGGGAACACTGACAACTACACAGAATTCCTCTGCCATCGGGCTGAGGATTCAATCAGAAAATTAAAAAAAGCTTAACACCCTATCTTGCTATGCAAGTTAACATTATCAATTAAGTATTTCACCAGAATGCATCCCTGTTTTAAAACTCAGAAGTCTCAGCCTTTTGAGGAAGGGCAATTTTATGTAAGACAATACCCTTCCAAAATCCTGTTGCTGGTCCCAAGAAGTCAGAGTAAATACATGACTTACAGAGGTGAAAGGCAGGGCACTGGTGACTGAGGTTACATAGTTACTCTTGGGATGTCTTCAAAGTATAAACAGCAGACAGACAAAAGGTAAAAGCCAGTAAGTTCTACTCAACATCCAGCAGCGTTCTCCAGACAGGCACTGGTATTTTCTGTAAGAACAAAGCTCATGACCACACAGGAATTGTCAAGCCATAGATGGAATACCCTAAATTTGGATTCTGAGAGACCTTTAACCTCACGCCCCTTGGACAGAGGTACCTTGTTAATTTGCACTATATTATGAACACTTATGTTGTGCAGAGTGAATGCCTTAGCTGCTTTGTTCCCTGGCACTGAGGGCAAAAAGCTGTGTGAGGGTTCCAGTGGAGCTGACCCCAAACCAAAAAGGCTGTGGTACGACCAGCTCTGTAGGTTAGTTTTGTCCCTGTGCTTAGCCTTCAGCAGGAGGTGTGGCAGGTACTGCAGTGACAAACCCACCCCTGTGTTTGACTGGGATTTGCTGGATTTCTGTTTCCAAGCGTGACCTTTCCTTGTGCTGACTGACCAAGAGATCTTTGATATGATCCGTGTGTTCTGTCCAACTGTAGGCTAGTTGAACGTCTGTAGAGTTGCCTGGAATGCCATTTGTTAGGTTATAAACTCACACAGATCTAAATGAAGGGTTCATGTTGTGTACAAATCTTGATTTCAGAAGTTTGAGACAATTGTGCTGACATTTGTAAAACTTGTACAGATTTTTCACTATGTGCCTAGCTTTGGTGTCCATTCAGCTGAAATTAATTAAAAAAAAGGTGCATGAAGAGAAACAGAAATAAAAAAGTATATGTAGAGATGACTATTTTATATTACATGGCTCAATCCTGTATTTATTTTCTCCCTTTTTTGAAGTATTTCTAAAGACCTAGTTGAAACAGCTGTATTTTTTGTTAAAATATTCCGTAGAATTGTGCCTTTTGTCTGTATGTGAATAAATGCTGTACATTTTTGCAGTATCCTTGCCAGCAGTGATTTAGACCTCCCCCTATTTGTATTTGGGTTATTACAAAAGCACTTCACTGCAATGGTCTGAACAGCTTTCATGGATTAGTACAGGTGAAACACCATGCACACTGCAGCTGCAAGATTTTGTAAATTTTTAAAGTTTTTTTTTTAGGCCTGCTCGTTACTGACAGCTGTGCCCAGCCCATCAACAGCACACTGTGTGGTTTTTCCTTTGGCATCCTCACAGAGATGTTGCTTACCTCAAAACTTTCACATTTGTAGGCAGAGGATGTCCTTGCAAAGTCCATGATCTCCGTATGTGTCCCACTGGAAAAGGAACGTGAGGTCTGAACCTGTGGATCTTTGGGATAATCAGGCTGAAAGTTCATTCACACTCTTTAACTGGCTGGGATCATCGTGCATTACTGAGAGAACATTTTCTTGTATAGCAGAATTTCCAGGAGATGAGGATTCCTCTAACCTCCAGATGCAGAAATACAGAATGGACTTGGTGCCAAACAAGAAAAGGCAAGGCAAGGCTGTGAAAGGACAGACTGAGCAATCCATCTTGAAAAGAACAGATCTCCCAGTGTGGGAGCAGCCTCCTCTGGCCACCTCAGGGAAATGAAAGGAGCTGGTGGGTGGCTCCATGTCACCACATTCCTCTTTGTGACCAGGACAGAAACCTTTTCCTTTCCTGTGTGAGCTGCTGGAATTGCTCTCCTGCCCCTTCTCTTCACCGTGAGGTGCTTGTGTCATCCCTGCAGTTCCTCTTCTGGCAAACAGCCACCACCTAGGAGCTGCACCCCAAGGTCAAATGAATATACCAGTAATTAACAGGGAAGCATGCAGGTGCCCTCCTGTGCCTCCAGGAACAAATACCCAAATCCTGAGAAGTGCCTGCCCCTTCCAGCCAGGTTTGACTTCACAGCCAGAGCCTGCCTTTGAGCAGTGAAGGGGATTAATGGCTCACACAAAATCTTCCAGGTGGCCTGTCATCATCTCAGCTGGGCATTATGCAAATGGAAACAAGGTGCCTGGTACTTGCCTGCCTCTGTACCTGCTGATTGATGAAAATCTCACCCAAACAGACTCTTGGAGCTTCTGAAAAATGTGTCCATGTTGTTTCAGAGAATCTTTGACATCTTTTAACCAAAATTGAGATTTAGAGATTGCAGTGGATACAGGCATCTATCAAAAAGAAAAAGCAGCCACTGTAGGAACTCGTGGCTTTCCCTGCAGCAAGCAGGAACTGTTTCTGAGGGTGAATCCATCTTGCAGGCTCTACCTGAACAGCCAAGATTTCAGGAGGCAGCACAAAGTCTTGTTTCCACGAGGAGATCAGCCCAGGTCTGTCCTCTAAAATGTAAATATGGTGAAGATCCACTGCCATGGACACGCAGGTTTATTAATCCAAATGAGACATTTCTGTCAAGCACTGGGCAAGCACTACCCAGCAGCTGAATGAGGGGTTAGAAACCAGAATTACACCCTTCACATTTAAGTGGAAGGACAAGCAATTATGTCAGTTAAGGCCAAGATGTGAGCACTTCACAATCAGTCAAACACCTATCAAATGCTTGTAATATATGCTGAAAGAGAAAATGGAGTTCAGCTCTAATTGTAGAATGATAGCTATGACCTGTCTCAACTATCAAAAAAAAAAAAAAAAATATACATGAGGATTCCCACATCCTGGCATCTGAACAATTGAAACCCACTATTTCAAAAGGGCTCCATGACTTCACCTTTGTGCAAATGGAAGTTCCCACATATCTCCAAACCAAGGGAGCAGATCAACAGAAAAGCAAGGAATTGTAAAATAATTATAAAATTATCAGTCTATTAGGAAGAAAAAGCACAACTGCAGGAAGATTAGAGAGATTAGAAATGAGCTGAGTAGCCATAGCAGCATTTTCATTATTACCTGCACCTTGGGGGAATCAAACCAAACCAAACTGAATTCTTTACACTGGAAGGCAACGGAGGCATCATGCAGCTCAAACACTGACCATCAAAAGAGCAACTCTTTGACACTCATGCTGTAATGTGTCTAATTATAATTCACAAAGGATCTTCAAATTGTTCCCAAGTTACCTGCACTATAAAGAAAAATTAAAGATACTGAATGCACATGAGCAAAGCCAAGATGAATTTCAGTAGAAGTGTTACCTACTCCCTGTGCACAATCTCATCACAGTTGGAGCTACTGGAGTTTAGACCAAAAAACCCTGAATGTGCCACAGCATTGTGTCAGATTTTTTTCATTTGCTATATTAAGGACTTGAATGACAACATTTTGCAGTCTTCCAATCTTTATTGTGCATACAGAGACAGGATCTTCATCCACTCCCTTTCTTACTGGAATTTAAGTTATACAAGCCTTGCTGTGCTTTTGACTGTAGTGCTCCAATATGAAGTTTCTCCAGCAATCCTCCTAACTCCCAACAAGGTGAGTGATAAAAACGTGTTTAAATATTTTCCAGATCCTTCAGGGAAGCAGCTTTTTTATTCTGTGTAGTTATCAGGCTGAGCTGTAATGAAACACAAGCATATGATAGCTTCATAATAATTCTTTGTAGGATCAAAGTAACATTAGACCTTCCATACTGAATGTGTCATGAAGGAGAGGGAACAAGCACAGGCAGTGTGAATTTGGGATGAACAGCAGAATTTACAATGTACTCTGTAGATGACTACTGCTTTTGTCTTATTTTAGATCCCAGAGAATACAAGATGATAGGTAGCAGGAATACACTTTAAAAGACACCTACAGGATAGATTTTTTAAACTTGTGCAAACATTTCCTTGTATTTTTTATGTTTCTTACTGAATCACTATTACTTCAGAATAAGCTAAAATTTACAGTCATTGAACTGACCAGATAAAAGTGTGATTTCTAGGCTTCCTACTAGTCCAGCTCTAGTCTATATCTGATACAGTTTTACAGTGAAGGTGGATAATGTAGTGAGCACACACAAGTCAGCAGCCTCAGCCTACAGATTAGGAATAGAAGGAACCATCACTCTGAATCCGATGGAATTCACAGCTGACCATTCAGCCTTCTGGGGCCCAGGAGAGAATAAATACCCAGATTCAGAAGAGGGGACATTCTTGCAGCACTCCTGGAGACCTTTAGCAGGGACAGTGCCAGTATGTGTTTTTTTGGGGTGGAGAGAAAGGAAGGGGCTTGGCACAGCAGTTCTGAAGTCACTACAGAGCAGCCAGGCTTCTGCAGTAACCTCTGCCATGAGGGCAAGGCTGAAGTCTGGCAACAGCATTTGGGCTGTACAACATCAAATCTTTTTGTTATCCTTCAGAGAAAGCCTAATTACCAATGTTTTCAGGAATAGCAAGACCTCTTCCTCTATGGGCACCAAGGCCATGAGTTTATTCCCTTGAAATGTGACATAAGGATGTTTGGGTTTTTATGGGAAGACAGCATCTTAGAAGCATTAGAGCTAAACAGATCCACATAACAAACAGGAGGTTAAAAAAAAATTCTTCTTTCAGAGCAAATCTTCAGCAGCTGAATAGACCTTGTCATGACAGAGAGCATTCAGAGCCAGGAACCACAGCTTATGTTATGACAGCTTGGCAGCTATGCCCATTTATTCACTGTTATTGGGGAAAAAAATGCCATTTGTCCTAACTGAGCAATTTAGGTCAGCCAAACATCTTCTCTCTGCAGCTCACATGGGGTCACCCACATTAACAAGCTGTAATTTGCAAATGGTTTTCCTAAATCACTGTTAAAAAAAAAAAAAAAAAACAACAAAAACCACAGGAGGCAGAAAGACCTTTCCTTAATAGGAAGCCAACTTGAGTAATGAACTTGCTTGGCAAAAAAATAAACCCCCATGGGATTTGCTTCAAGTTGTACAGCTTAAACACTATGGAAAAATTGAATACTGAGAGGGATACACTCTCCTTTACCTCTCCAATGGCCTGGAAGGAAAGAAGCATTTCCTTCTCTGTCTGCACAATTTTTACCACTACAGGAGCTGCTGCAGCTGTTACACACAGCCAATGGTAACTGCAGTGGGTACACTCCAGCAGAGCTTCTCTGTGCAAACAGGAGCTATAGTTATTTAGGGTTTTTATTTTGTCTTTGCTAACTTGCCATTTCTAAAGCTGAAAATGCCTGTACACCTTCATTCACACATTTGGAACCTTGCAGGTTTCATTCATATCAACTTCCACAAACTAACCTAGGCTGTCAAATAAACATCCTGTCAGAAGGTGACGTGTCCAAAACCCAAGCTTGTAAACTTGTAATAATGCTCAGCAGTGATCACCTCTGCCTCAGGAATGATGTAAAGTGAGTGCTTTTGCATATTCCATGTGCTTGGATAAGACTCTGTGAGCTGGGTACCTGTTGGGATGCTGTGGCTGCTCTCTGTTCTGCATGGCTCAGCCGCTTCTGAAGCCGGTCGATGTATTCCCGGTATTCCATCATCAACGCCTCATCCTGTGCAAACAGAATCTCTCATCACAATGCCAAGTTCTTTCTTACTGAATCCACTCATTCAGTGGATAATGTAGCAAAAAAAAGCTTAACACAAGAGGAATGTCAGAAGTGGAACTGTTTTCCCCTTACACTGAAAGCCTGAGGACAAACTGCTGACACATCATAGCGAATTTCCAGCTCAAATGTGACATCATCTGACTTTTCCAATCAATCAATCTGCAGGGAAAGTTCTTCTCATTTCACCATCTTGAAGAAAGATGGATAAAGGCTAATACTTTAATTCAGGTTATTTAATCCATTTACAACGTTAATGTTTTAGCTGTTTAGCTCAGGAGAAAGAGGAATACAGTAGATAATACAAATGGGATGATAAACCTGCTACAGATCTCCTCTGTTCCCTTCAAAGGGTCTGTAAAAAGCCTTTCTTAACCAGCCTTTACTCATTTCTCATATCGTTTTTGTCCTCTAAATAACACAGCACTACAAAAAAACAAGACAGAAGGACTTATCCAGGATAGAAGTGGATGTTATCCCAGATTTATAAGGCTGACAGGAAAGTCCTTTCCTAAAGTGGCCATTAATTATTGAACAATGCACATTCCAGAACAACCCTACCCTTAATCTTTAATGGATAATGCTTTTAGCCATATGCATATATGGACACAGAATGTAAATTCTGCATACACACAGCATGTGGAGAACTGTGTGTCTCTGTATGTGCCACATTATCTGTAAACCCAGTGTGCCTGCTCCTGTTTAGGGGCTTGCAGGGACTCACTAGGATTCTGAGTTTAGAAACATTCCCTGAAATTTGTCCAGAATTGCTAGATTAGTCACTTATAGAAAGACAGAAATATGATTTCCCCTTTCACTTTTGTAATTTGAGAGTAAAGTTCATTTGTCTTCCTGCCATTGGAACATGTCAGTCAGCAAGAACCAGTGAGGCTTCCCAAATGTTACTGATCATCCCTGTCAAAAATCCTTAATTTTCTCTAAACCAGCAACATAACTCATCTACATAGTTTTCTGCTAAGATCTTGGTGTATGCACATCAGGTTGTAACTGAAAGCAGCCATCACATCAGTCATTATCTTACCTCAGTTACCTTCTCATTTGCTGTTTCCAGCTGGGAAATGAGCTCCTGGCTGCGGAGTTTTTGTTGACGCAGCTCACTTCTGGGAATCAGAAAAGATGCTGATTGGCAAACAGTAGCACTTCAGTTATTGGAATGGAATTTCATAGATAGTTCCGTGAATTGTGGAGGCTTATGGTGGGTTTTAATTACAGGGTTACTCTTAAAACACACATTTCAAAAGCACCACACAGCACTTCCTCATGCTGTGCATTCAAAACTGTAATGGCAGAGGAACAAGATGTATTTGTTGGAATCAGCAAGACTTTCCCAAGAGCACTTGACATTTTACAGGGTTTTTTTTCCCTGTTTATTGAATCTTGTTTCGGAGGCACGCTATCTAGTATGCAATAAATATAAGCTGCATTTTGCACAGTAAGTTCAATATTGAGATTAACATTCTAATTAGAGTTCCATAACCAGACCTCAACATAGGCATTTTTAAAGGTGCTTTGAAGTACCTAAAAATAAATCATTCTATACTTGTGAGACAAACCACAATGTGACACTTTGTGAGGAAAAGGAAAATACCACCTACTTCAAAGCAGTCTTTTTACTTTTATACTGAATTTTATACTTTTATACTGAATGATTTTAGTGATCCTCAATTTACACAGTATTGAAGACAAAAAACATCTGGGTTATGACAGACAACCTCTTAGCTAGTACCTAAAGGAAACAGTTCTTGCCCTCTGTCAGCACAAGAAGAGGGATGGCTAAAGACAACTCCAGTAATTTTGGCCAGTGAAAGATGCACACCTAAGTGAGCTGCTCTAACCTCTGACCAGTCTCTGCCACCTCACCTTAAATGCTCTACCTGTTGCTGAAACTGCATGCACTGCAAGGGAAGCTAAAGCCTTTATTCTTTTTGGGGGAAAGGAGGCAAGGTAGCAGATATTTAACCTCACATCTTCATCTTAAACTCTGCTCTTTTAATCATGACTTTTAGTTCTCAACAATAATTTGCTTTTATAAACTTTTAAACTTAGTACTTCATAAAAGTTTGAAAACTGATATATGGCACTTGAAATACAAGGTTGCAATGCATCTGTAGCATCAGGTCACCACTACAGCTGGTGAGGAGTTTCCACTCACCTGCTCTCAACCCACCTTCTTAACCTCTTTCACCAGTCCCAGGTAGGTATCACAAAAACAGTTCAACAACTCTGAACTTTCATAGAAATGAAAGTGCATAGGCAGATGTTTCAATGATGTTCAACAGTTAAAATCACTCATTGATTATACCTGTTATCACATGTGAACACATTTGTATAAAGTAAGAATTAAGATTGCAGGATCAAGACAGTATGTTTGTATGTAACACTCTTTTTGTAATTTGTCCTCTGTAATTAGTACTAAGCATCAAATGAGACATTTTCAATATAGGAGACCAATTTTTAGGTGCCCTAAAATTTCTGACTTCCTTAAAGGAGCCTGTCTCCTGTGGTTGTGCTGAGGTGTGGAATTAGCATGCTTAGCAGCACAGATCATAAACAGAGTTTATGGGCTCACACAGCTGTGATCAAGAAATTATTTTTATAATGAGATCACACTGAACATATATTTAAAAGGAAACAGTTTAACCTTGTAAGCATAAGGAAATGTGATGGCTATTGAGCTAGACAGTTGATTCATTCTGAGTGTTAACCCTCCCCCAAACACAACTTATGAGATCTCAATATTAGAATTGAGCAATAACCCCAACTGCTGGATAATTACACCAGCCCCCACTGCACATTGTCTTTGCTAAGTGAGTAGGAAACAAAAGGTGAGCTTCCAGCATTTCAGCAGACGGGTGATAAATCCACCAGCTGCAGCAAGTACTTTCTGCAAAGCTCTCATGACAAATATAGCATGTGCCAGCTGTTTTTTTGTTTGAATTATACTATAATATGCTTCAGTTACTCTTAGTAATTATGAATTTTGTATACTGCCAGTACCTGCAGCTGTCTCTCATCCTGGTATTTTTTTTATTTCTTTCATGAACATCTTAAAATAAGCAGCTATGGCTGCCAAACATTGCACAAGGGCAGCCAAGAATAATGTTTCAGAAAAAGAGGCAACTTCTTCATCTCAAGATGCCATGCAATTCACTCCATGTACTCTACAGGATGCAGAGAAAAGGAGAAAGCATTCATGGCCAACACTTCATATATTGCCACCAAAAAAGGTCAGTTCCTCAGAGGCAGACTATTTTCAATCACAGAAAAGATAAAAACAGAGAACTCCAAACCATACACATGCCTACTGATGAGTCAGGGACTCTAACTATGACAAAGAAATGTGTCAGAGGCAAAAACTGGAACAAAGACACCCAAAATAGCTGCAATCAGATGGCTTAAGCTAAGCAAAGTCTTTAAATATAAAAACAATATAGCAAGGAATCCCTTTTGCTAAGTACTGAAAATTATAATGCAAGTGACTATTAAGGAAATTAAGCCATTCTGTATAGTTACTTAAATAAATGGGTTTACGCTACAAGTGGTTTTTTATTTCCCCCCTCCAAAAGGTTAAATCTTGCTGCTAGACAATAATGTCAGTTTAATAGGATTATTAATTTATTAGTTTGTTCATACTGTGTATTGCTACTGTATTTTATTACTTTTGTACTTAAAGAGTTCAGATTTTAAAGCTCCTCAAATGCAATGTTTCATGGAAGCAAACTTACCCCCCTCTATTGTTTAAGCCAATATTTATAAATTGTTTCATGCACTGTTTTGTAGAAGAACAGACCTGTGCATACCTATTTCTACCCCTATTCAAGCTAAACTGTACCTAAACTGAGCAATCATCCATGTGTCTGACAGGTCAAAGCAATATCCATGGCAAAGTTGAGAGAACTGTCAATTTCCTGTCAGGTTTTCAAGTTCGAGGATTGACCTTTTTCCCTGTCTGCAGTTGTCCAGATCTAGAATGCACTGAAAGGCATTCTGTGATGATTCAGTCATTTGATTCAATAGAAAACTTTGTTTATCCATGTGAATCTTATTCTGTTCCCTGCTCCAACCTGAATCACGTTCAACAAAAATAAGCTCTTGGTGTTGGCCACTGGTGCATAGTCTGGCAAGGATTTATCTGCTTACCTGCAAAATTCTCAGTTTAGCCCAACTTTTCATTCTCAGGGTAAGGACATAAAAAGCTACAAAAAATACTGATATGCCAGTGAGATGGTATTCACCACCTTTTGTATTCATGCATTTATCTACAGAGCTGTAAAGGTGGGCTTTACAGAACAAATGAATCATCTGCCCTTTATTTTTAAAACTTGCATACAGTCTGTCACTTCATTTTATTTGAGAAGATGCTGGCAGACTGTTACCCTGGTTTTGCCTGAATTTTGCTGTCAGAACCATCTCCTTCAGCCCTTCCCATTCTACCCTCTGTTCTGTTGTTACTGAAGTTTATTTCCTTCCAATTTACAAATTTCCTAAACATTCCTTTGGTATTGCTGATCCCACTTCCTGTGTGCTATCATTCTTCTCAGCTGAAGTCTGAAGAGCTAAGAGCTTCACAGTGATGCTGTAAGGTAACAAGAGCAGTCTCAGCCCATCTCTTCCCCCAAATGTGGCCAGAGGAACCATTCTTCTGGATTATAGTGCTTCAGTGAAAGCAAGAGCCTTTAAAAACTTGAGCATGCTTTCCTCACTTATTTCAAATGTAAATTCTTTCAAATGAAGACAAGAAAAGTGAAAAGCACTTGACATTGATTTTTTTTTACCAGAGCTGTCAAAGGCAGATCACCTTCAGTTTTTGGGACATTCAAACTGAGAGCCTAAAGCTTTACAATTGGAAGCTCTACACCCTGCAGATCAGCAACAACAGCAACGTGGATTGCTTCCAGTTCTTATCCAATTCTACACCCATTTGTGGAGAGGTGACACTGGAGATCAAAACAGCATTTTCAACATTAAGTCTGATTTGGTTATTTAGATTACTTGGACAACATTCCACGAAGTAGCGACGCCCTAGTGCAATACAACACTTCCACATATACAGGAGGAGGGGGAAATAATTAATTAGGAACTCAAGAATCAGTTAAACTAATGAACTTAAAATCCATAAATTATTCACCAAGACTTAAAAGCTCTTTTTGTGTTATGAAAGAAGTTTGATAGTTTTATAAAATTTTTATACTTCTGTTTTCCAATTAAACCCCTATAAAGAATATGAAATGTGACTTTTTTTTACAACCTCTTACAGCGATCACTCACTTTATACTACTTTACTACTATTTTCTAATTGTAAGCATTTGCTGTCTAAGTTCACCTCAGTACATATCATTAGAACTCAAAGTACATTTAACATGGATGCAATCAGGGGTCAGAGCAGTTTGGTTTCTGACTCTGCCAGAGTAGATACTGTGGGAATAAAGGGAATAAACTTGGCAGTGAGTTATTAGCCTTGCTGCCAAGAGCAAAGTTTGTATTTGGAATGCTGACCTGTGTCACAAGGAGCACTGACCTCCTTAGTTACCTTCAGGGTTGACTGGCACAAGGATAGTGAAGCAAAACTGGCTCCTTGCCCTTCTGCAAGGTGAAGATGAGGTCTGTTACCAATAAAGTCTCCTTAAGATGCATGCAGCATCTTAAGATGCTCAGAGAGAAGAAAGCTTTTCTCATAAATGAAGACTCTAACACATTTGTATGAAGAAAATGTAAATGTAATTTAGTCTACAAGTATTCAGTGCACTGCCTCCTGTTTCAGCAATGGTTCTGAATTCCAAGTTCAGTTTTATCAGCAACAGTTACATGTTTAACTTGAATGAGATGCAAAGGTCCAGAAAAGCACAGAATAATTTTCAATGAAGCTTGGAACTATCAATTTACTTATCAACACTTCTATCTACAGATTTTTCACTGATCTGCTAGATTCTTATGTTTTTTACATTATATGCTCTACTATTACAGTTTGCAAAATTTACTTTTACTTCTTAATTTTTTCAGATCAAAAACCCCCTAACATTCACTGATGCTGCTTCATTCCTTAGCATTATTTAATGCTTCCTTCGTGCATATGGATTACACCTCACCAACAAAACCCTGCAGACAGAACGTGACAAATGGGCAGCACAGATGTGGAAAAGTTAGCAGCTGCTGGTGGTAAGTTTAATAAAGAAGCCAAAATGCTTCAGACACCTTCCCATGGAAAATGAAAGCAACGAGGACAGCACTAGAAAACCACCATGACTTTCAGGCAAAGGAATGGGAAACACCTACACTAACAAATGGGACACTGAGTCAGGGTTTCTGGGAACTGCACTCACAGCAACCTCATGGTGGAATGCAATCTAAAATGCTTCCCCCACACACATGGACAGGACTTGCTTAGGAAGTTTATAACTTCCTAAAAAACCACTCTGCTATAAAACACATTAGCATGCTGGAAGAGTAATGATTCTTGTTAAAAACTGTATTTTTGTTATAAAATGAATTCTGCTACATGTCACTTGATCATCCTCTGCCTTTGCTCACGTATTCACATGGATCCTCTGTTCTCTTGGACCCCACCATGAGGCTTGGTGAGAACATTTCCTGCATTAGCCTCAAGAGACATTCCAAACACGGCGTTTAATTAACAACAGATTAATTAATCCATTACCAGTATCAGTCTTATTTTGTGTTCTCACTAAAATTTCCCTGATAAATGCATTTGCTGCAAAATTATTCTGCTTTTTAAATAATCAGCAACTTGATTTCAGTTTCCAACACAGCAAGAAGAGATTTGCTGCTCTGTACTTGCACTCAAAATGTTACTGTGATAGATGAAAAGAAATATGATAATTACACATTTATAGTATAAGCAAGGACTTTTGTGCTGAATAACTACTACAAGGTAAATTCTGGAGCTAATTTTCATACCAACTACATTCTGCACTAAATTGCTGAGTGGCAATGCCTGTAAGGTGAAAAATAAGCTGGCTTTAAAATTTCCAGATGATACTGATAAGGTTCAGTTAGACTACTTGTCACCATGATATCAGAGCATCACTGCACAGATTTAATACCAAATTCCTGATGTCAGTCTAAATGACAACCTTCCTGTTTCTATTGCTAGCTTCCTTGCCAGGTAGAGCAAATGCCTGATAAAGACTTCTATTTCTAGCTTATACAGTATGAAAAGGCCTAACACACAAAACCATATCATAAAGTAACTGATTAGCTTTTAGACTTGCACCAAAATATCTACTAAAGTCACATATATAGGGACATTTTCAAAATTTACTACCATCTTTTCATCCAAGTTCACAAAGCAGACTTCCTTGTATTTTCTAGGTCAGCATTTTGCTGCAGATAAATAAGGTCTAAATCTTTTGGCCTGCTGTAGCAACATTTTAACACTGAACAGTAAAGCTTTTAGAGGGAAAACAGCTGTATCACAGATAACTTTAATTATTTTGGAAGTCTGCAATTACCCCTTTTAACTGGAGCTTGCTCAACCACATCCAGGATCTAGTGATGAACCTAGATGCTCAGCTGTGAAGTTTTGTATTTTGATTTAAGGAAAATAAACTACAAGTTTAAGAGCTAAAATTTACCTTAGCATGAAAGATTGCAAAATAATTTTCTTCTCCAGTTACTGCACTTACAAAAGAAGCTAAAAAAGTATCAGCAAGAGCCAGCTATTTACATACAGTGAAGATACACCACTAAAACTGTCAGTGAATCAGCACAGCTCCCAGTGTTTCACAAACATGCTCAATACTCTTGTCTTCCAAAAGAGACTTTTCCCTTTTCTAAAGAACTGTTTAAGAATAACTTTTGCAAAATGCCATATGTTTAAAGGGAAAACAAAGCCAGCCTGTATCTGAACAGATAAGGTAAAAAACCCTGTAACTCTTTGCTTAGGGAAGGTAAAGATGAGCACACACTTCACTGCAAAGATGGATATCCAGGTTAACAGTAGTGGCAAGGTAGATTTCCCTGGCTTGTGTTTAGAGAGCTGGGGTCTAATTCCACTCACACCACTGGAATTCTGACAGCCAAGAAATGCCAAGCTATGCTTCAGAAACTGTAACTACAGAAATTGTATGGGATACTGGAAATATGATTGAAGCTGAGAATATGTAAAGCATTAGATTAATAATAAAACATGAAAAAAAAAAAAAACAAGACTACCCCAAAGGAAATAAAAGGTAGAATTCGTGGGTTCCCAATTTCAACAGGGAAAAGCTTTGCTTTCATGTTAACATGGTAGCAAAGCAACTCCTAAAATCAGTCTGAGCAAAGAACCACATGAATACATCACTTTAAGTGATTAAAGGGCTGCTTCAAATTTATCAAGTTAACAGAGCTGCATAACCTGAATTTTTGTTCTCAAACCCACTGAAAGATAATACAGTGTTATATTCCTTTCTAACTACTTTAATTTTAAAGAAATTAGACTTATGAAATAAGGCTTCCTAGTTTAGCAGTATTGTGGACCAGTGTGTCAACCTCCTCCAATTTTTAACCAGTTTTGAAGAAGAGGAGATCTTGAGGACATAAACTTCTCTGCAGTTCTATAAAAATACCAGGCTAATTTCATCTCAAATTAATAGCCTATTTGAGCTAACTGACAGCATTTCCTGAGCCTAGAAATGAAATAAAGCATAGGGGAAACCTGTAAAACTGAAAATGTTCTTATACTCTACGCTGCAAAATAGGAGTATCAGCCTAGAAATATGGATGAATTAAGAGAAAAGTAACGTTTAGACCATATTTTTTCTTAGGAGAATCACACAACCCATTTTTATCCTCATTTATAACAGCAACTGCTCAGAAGAGCACATTAGATGTACATTCCAAGAGGTTTTTGTCCAGTTTATTTTAGAAGTCTGGAGATCCACTCCACAGCTGATGTTATGGCTTTTCTGAAAAGGTACAGAAGTTCTCATAATCCAGAGTTAAGATCGTCTAAATTGAGTGTGCTGTATTTTGAAAGAGAAAAATCAAAGGTAATATATTCCATTTACTTTATGTCATTACAAAACCTCACACACTATCAACAAGATAACGAAACAGTGAAAGTTTTACTTCATTGCTGACTTCACAGAGAGCATCTCAGGTTCTGTTTAGATCAATCTTTGTTTTGCTGCAAGCACATCTTTGAGTCTGGATGGTTTGCTCTTCATGGTTTTTCACCACAGGTCTACTGCCATACCCCAAACAGTATCTGAAACACACTTTGCAGAAGGAGAATAAAACTGCACTTACTTCAGCTTACTGATCCTGGCTTCTGCAGTTTCAGTGAGGGTTTTTATTTCTTCTTTCCACCGGTTGGTTGCTTTTTGCTGAGCTATTAAGAGCCGTCTGAGCTCAGTCGTGGACTTGTGACTGGTGTCCTCCATCTCCCTGAGTTGAGCTTCATACCCGTGTTCTTTCACTGCATGCTCGTGCTCCATTGTACTTATCTACAAAACCCCACAAATCCAGTAAAATCCAATTTCTCACTCTTTACCTTTCCTTTTAATTTGCTTTACAACACCTGAGTTAAATTTATAAACATTTGTTCAAAGTGTGTAACATACAATAATTAAACTTCTAACTCTATACTCAGAGATACGTGTTCCCAAAGCCAATTTAAGCAAATAGGACAACTGACAATAAAGGATAATGAGCTGTGTATGCTTATTTTTGTAAGTAATCTTTAGTCTTCTCCCTTGTGTTTCCTCCACAGAAATAAGCTGGTTCTTTTTCATCCAGCTAAATGTGTTAGGAGTTTCTTAACTGCATCTGCAATCCTTTGTACATCAGAGGGAAATGAAATCAAGCAGTGAATCTTATCTGTGACTATAATGCAAGCCTGTCTGATTAAAAATGGGACAGACAAAGATTTAGCATATGCTTTCTATGCTTATCATATCCACTACCTATCTGTTACAAGATTCTGATCCTTTGTTTAAGCAAAGGGTTCTGGACTTGTACAAGAGTCTCTGTTCAATTTCACAGCTTTCTTTATCTTGTAGTGCAAAGTGGAAGCCAGATTTGAGCTGGTCCCCATTCACACCTTCTTAAACTTCTTACTGAGGTTGTCTTCACTGCTCCAGATCCTCAGATCCCTTTCTTTGGTATCTCTGCACTGCAGAGGGGAAAGTACCAGCTTTGTATGTTAAGAAAGCACATCAAGTTCAGAAAGCTGTTCCTCCCTCCAGAAGCCACATGTACCATGAATCTATTGAGGTTACTACTGATTCCTTATCCCACCTGCAGCCTGCTCAGGGGCATTTAATGGAACATGTTCAAAAAGAACAAAGCAGCTTGCAGCTAATAATCTTGTTTGCAGCTAAGCATAGAGAACAATTTCCTCTGTCCAGAAAACAGGAGCCAATGCTTGACAGCCACACTGTTAAATTATTTGTTACACACTGCCCTGACAACATGGGGGACACACAAGTAGAGGAACACTCTGGGCAGACAGACAAGAAAGTCAGACAAAGATTTCTGACACATTAGAGACAATAAGTAAATGAAGATCAGGAATTGCATTGTTTAATCTATTCATCTTATTTAAAGCAAAGAATATTTGCTTCTTTGGGGNGAATTTAATACACATTAAAATACAATTTAATTAGCAGAGATTGAGCTCCCCCATGGATTCTGAGGACACACAATGCGACAATAAAACTACTTTTAAACAGCATCCAGGAAGCATCACTGAAACTCCAATCTTAGTTTAAACTTTTTTTTTTTCTTAGAACTGCTGCCTTACTAAGCAAATATTAGTCTTACATTACAAAAAAAAAAAAAAAAAAACCAAACCCAAACAAACAAAAACCCCACATACCTTTATTTTAGCTTTTTGTTGAGCCTCTACTGCCAGTTTTCTCAAAGCTTCCATTTCATTTTGCAGTTGTTCATTCTCTTGCTGAAGTTTTAGTCTTTGTTCACTGACAAAGGCACTCTTTTCTCTCTCTGAATCCAGAGTGCTTTGCAATTTACAGATAGCTTCCTGGCAACGAGATTTCTCTTCTTCAGAGCTAAAAGAGAAGGAAAGTCTGGCTGCAACTGAAGAACTGAACAACTTCTGAACCAGAGAACGAAAGATATAGACTGGGACCTATCCACAAATCAGGAAAGAATTTTATCATGATGATGGAATTGATAAAATCAATCTTAGCTTCAAAATTATGCTATCTTGATACTATGTTTGCTACTGAGTAAAAATATTTGACAAAGCCCTAACAACACACAGTTGTTACTGAACAGTTTAAATAATCTGAAGTAATTTCCATTGCTTTCTCTTCTTACTTCTGTAAACATCTGTGACATCACTTACTTCATTTCCAGTTGTTTCAGTTTATTTTGTGTCATCTGTAG
>WBNO01026555.1:0-91944 GCA_013400575.1 Peucedramus taeniatus | reverse complement strand
TCACTTTAACTTTTGCACCCTGTCACTGTCAGCTATGGCTGTCAACTCCATGAAGCTGAGACATTCCTTTAGCTCATCTTTTCTGTTCTAGCACCTCTCTGGCTCTGTATGAAGGTCAGCTGCTTTTTAAAGAAACATACAGGACTTGCTATCTTTTGCTTAAATGAACATTTTTCTCCTGTATAACACATATTTCCAAGTTGAACAATGTCCCTAACCTTTCAATAAGCACGTGCTGCTCTGGAGAGTGCCATGATAATAACAGGTCTCACTGTCATTTAAATATAAATTTGTAAAGTTTGCAGTCATACTGATTTGGATATAGTTACATTCTAGAGTGAATAAAGCAAAAATCCTGGGACTCCCAGTTTTTCTGTTTCCTCTCCATTGTTTGCACCTTGACTTCAACTAACATTGTTGATGGGTACTATGAACTGCAAGAGTAAATGACAATTCAGTGGTGGGGTGAGAGCCAAGACAATACCTAGAGACCACAGGGAAAACACAGAAGGAGGACAGTGTAGCTGCTCCCTGTGAACTGAAAGGGCCTTTACATGTGAAAAAAACCACTTAAAATATATTTTCAGATTATGTGCTTGCATAGTGGCTGTCCAGCAGTGTTGGCACCAAAGGGCTTTATTGGTCATGGTGAAGCATGGCTATCCATTGCCAATATAATCCTTCAACTGATTTAGTCTAGAAAAGAATTTAACCTTCACTGGGTTTTGCTGCTATAGTGTCTGCAAGCTTGTTTCATCACTATTGCTTTTTTCATGGAAGAAATTAGTTTACAAGTTACTTGAGGGAATATTGCCATTTTGTAGTCTGCATGCTTAGCATATTTTTAGATGGGAAACAAAAATCAATTAAAAATCAAATCAATTAAAAAAAAAAGACAATTAAAAGGCATCAAAGAGATCCAGCCTAAATGAAGGTTATTTCCTGTCCATAAAAATGTTTTTAAAATGTTGTAGATATTATTCATATTCTAATGATGCTTAAGAGCCTTATAGTTCATAGTTTTGAGTTGCTTTTCAGGGCAAGTTACACAGTGACTGCATTTCATTTGGTTCATTATGAAATTTTTGTTCTTTTCCTATATCCACTCCATGTTTTTCTCTTTTCAGTTACAGAACAGAACGTATGCTTTATTTACACTGTGATTGATTTTGTTTACTAAAATAGTTGTAAAAATAGTTGTTTGCTAGCTCTCTACTGAGTCTGCCTTTCTTTAACATCTAAACCGTTCCACAAGAGACTCAGCAATGCTATGAGCATTCCAGCTTTATTTTCCACTTATGGGCAAAGAGGCATGTTGAGCCTCACCCACCCAGAAGAAGAAAATTGACATGATCTTTTAAAGACTCCTGTCTCGCTCCCTTTTTGAAAAATAGCAAGACATATGCCACAAGCCTTTTTTTTCTGCCGCCTGAAGTGTGTGCTGACAAATGAGTCTGCTTTTCGTGCAGTTTTGTTGNTTTTGTTTTTTTTTTTTTTTTCCTGAAGAAAATGGCCCACTGAGAAATAGAGCAAAAGTAATTTTTTTCTAAAATAGCTTTTCTGTAGAATTCCTCATTTGTAAGTAATGGCTCAAGTATGCTGGTAGGAAACTGAGTTTCATGTCAGTGCAATTTAACTATTTCCTATGATGCCTTTCTGTCTTCTGCATACAAAAAAAAATTCATTGCAGGTACATAAGGTTAAGTGACTTCTTGTCATATTGATGCATTGGTAAAAGTGAGTAACAAAATGCTCATTGACTTCAGCAGAGCATGAGGTTCAGTGCTGGTACTTAGTTATTTACTCCCTCATTTGGACAACGTAATACTAATATTGCAGATATACAGTTTACAGCAGAGGATCTTTATTATGGTTGCAAAGTCAGTCATTCAGAAGTTGTCAGAATTAGGTTTACCTGTGAAAATTTAATTTGGTCTCTCTTCTTCTACTGTTCTTTCCTTAATTACACAACAGCACCATGTTTGTTCCTGCTGTGTGATCTCTGCCTGTGTCAGATGATGATCGATTAATTTAATTTAATGTTCTTGATGGGTGGCTCCAGCTATAGGCACCTACTGTGCACTACCAAAACACAGATGGTTTTGAAAGTTTCTAGAACACTTGTCACTCTACTCTGACTACTTAAATATTTGTTCATCTTGTCAGCACCCCCCTTGCCAAGAGTCCTTTTAAATTATGATTTTGAGATGACTTTCAAAGTACTTGCATAATGCTGGTTAATATCAGTGTAC
The DNA here is from genome assembly GCA_013400575.1 of Peucedramus taeniatus. NCBI lineage: Eukaryota > Metazoa > Chordata > Aves > Passeriformes > Fringillidae > Peucedramus > Peucedramus taeniatus. The sequence continues at coordinate 89,692 of WBNO01026555.1, read as the reverse complement.
AGTGTTGCTTGGGGTTCTGTAATAATTGTATGCACTCTGCTGTTCTGGTAAGTGTGAATGAAGATCAAAAGTTGAAATGTTCAGAAAACGAGGAACGTGGTAATATTATCAGCTTGAGTGATATAAAGTTATGCTTAGTCAGTGGTAAGGTAAGGGTAAAGATCAGACTGATTTTCTTCTGACTTAGACCTCACAGAGTTTTCACCTTCTCTCATGAATGGACAAGATCCTTCCACTGTATTTATTCCATCTGTAACACAAAATTGAAGACCTGAGAACAGTTAATGGGTACAAGCACACAAGTTGGCCACTGCAGGAGAAGTTAGGCTGTGAATTTGCAGGTTGTCAAAGTGTGAGATAGATGCAAGACAGATGTGAAGCAGTTGTGAACTGAAACTCTGGCTTATCTCATGGTAGTGACATCACGAATGTGTATCTTGGAGTTCCCATTGTGGCAGCCCCTGTTGTAGTCCACCTCTGTTTTGAGCACTTGGCCTAGCGTTCTTTATTTTAATTTGGATTCTTGTGTAAGTAATGTTCAAAGTGTTTGAAAAAGCAAATGGAAATCTCTATTCCATTATCTGGTGTTCCATCTGCACTCCAATGTTTCAATATATTTGCTAGCTCTCATATGAACACATCCTGCTTGAACTGAAATGTTAACTGGTACTTTGAAGAGTGCTTCTCTCTGTAGACTGAAATTGCAGGAGAATGAGGAAAACTGCCAGATGCTTTCATTTATTCCTGATGAAAGCTGTGGGAATCTTGGGTTCTTGTATGGATATCAGTGGAGAATATGCGCTGGTGTCTGCTGGCTCTTGTGTACTTCCCCCAAAATGTGTTTGCCCACCCTGTGCTCTACATACTGTCCCTTTTCTGTCTTGTCTATGTACTCTTTCCACTTCCTGCATTTTTCCACCTGTGAAGGATGTTCGTTTGTCCTCTGGCTTTTTTTTCTCCTTACCCAGCTTTTGAGCTTTCACTGCGGATCACAGCCTCTCCTGCCATCTCCCCTTTTTGGTTTTCCTCCTTCCTTTCACACTGCTGATACTCAGGCTAACACAAAGAGACAATTTCCAAAGCTTTAACTTGACAAATCTAGAGTAGTTGCACAGAGATGGCAAACTGTGTATTTCTGTTTTAAAGGCCTCTTTGTTCTGAGATTTTTAATCTCTACTCCAAAACACTGGGTTGAGGGATTTGGGTTTTTTTTCCAAAGGGAAAGTAATTCTGTGGGCTACAGAAGTTGTTACTAAAGCCTGTTTTTGAGAGATGAGAGTAATTGTTTAGGTTGAAAACTTCCAAAGTAATCCTAAGGTGGATAGATATTTATTTATGTGAAGACAGTGTCTGAAATTCATCATGATAATAGGGCTAAAACCAGCCAGTGATGGTTTTATAAATAGATTGTGTTATTAGTCCCGGTCATGCTATGTGTACATCAAAAAGTAATAGAAATGTTCCTGCTTTCACATGCTACCTGCATTATAGAGTTGTTTTCTGTAAACGCTGCATATTTTTGGTTTGCACAGTTTCCTCCTCTTGAATACTGAAATGTATAGGGAAGGCAAAACATGACTGGCTGCTACAAGATAAGAGTAGCATATTGTAATTGCTTTCCAGAAGAGTCTGGCTTTAATAGGATGATGTCTCATTATTTTTAACCTCCATCTGCACTTGTGTTGGAAGAGCACTGGGAACAATACACAATGCATATATTTATATCTAGGATGTAATGAAAGAGACATTCATTTCATATGGCAGCAGTCTTCTGTATAACTGTTAGAATAATATATTGTAGTGCTTTTCAAAACTTATTTGATCAGTCCTTCCAGTGTTTTATTCCAGTTCAATAGGCAAAGAGATTTTAGCAGATCTGTGACCTGCCTCTTGCTTAGGGGACTACAGCTGTAACAAGAAAAACCTTTGATGGTGCCTATGTGTTGTTACACACACCCTTTTTCTGTATTTCTTCTCTAATAGCATACTATACTTTCAAGAAGGAGCAGCAAGAAGAAATTTCACAAACAAAATAAATATTTGGTTAAAAGTTCAAGTTGCTCGTGTAAGCCTGAATTGAAGCTGAGGAGGTAAATGAAGCTAATTTGATCCATGTAGTCCCTCCAGCAAAGCAACCTATAGTTGAAGGACTACCAGGTCCTTTCTTGCAAGCATGTGAAGCACTGTTTGCTTCCTTAATGGCAGACTGTAATTTCTTTGACTTAATGAAAACTAGAATAGGGACTATTTGTTAGATCTAGAAGAGACTTTCACGAGGTTGGACTTAGTAGTGAAGAGAGTAATTGAGCTAAGCTCATGTAATAACCCATCTAAAGTTTTCTGTTCTGCTTTTTCTTCTTTCTGTAGCTCACAAATTCTTTTGCAATTTGTTATGAAACTTCCTCCTAGAAAGTTGTCCAAGCTGAAGAGTGACCTATATATCTTTATTGCATTGTGTCCACTAACATCAGAATAGAAGCTGACCAATTCTGTGTGTTTATAGGTATGCAGCTCTAAAATTGATTACTTGGGATTACATATGTGCTATAAATAATAATAATTCTGCAGAATATATCCTGTGGTGAGAAGATGGGAAGTTTCTGGTCAGTGTGGTCTTACCTAGGATGTACAGTTTTCACTGAATTGAATTTTGTTATGTTAGGGTTCTAGGAAAGCAAAGCTATTTGCTCATAGTAAATCATTTCAGATGGGTGAACTGGAAAATAGCAAAGTGTAGATTTGGGGACTGCATTTCTGAGGAGGAAATTACTGCACATTTATTGCTGCAAAACCAACAGCGTGCTGAATTCCCGTCTCTGTGGTAGAATTCTAAGTAACATTTTGCACACAGATATCCCTGCTGTGTGGGATGAGAAGTATATGGGATGTCGTGCTTTCAGGCCAAATTTTAAAAATTGCTGTGAAAGATGTATAGATTGAAAATAAGTTGCTGGGAGAGAAGCAGAACTGTAGTTTGTTCAGGCAGTAAGACACATTTGAGTGTGTTTGTTCAGAAAACATGATTATAAGAAAAAAACCCCATGAATGTTTTCTCACTAAGGATTGAGCCTTTCCAGGAGAGCTCAGAGACTGATCCCAACTGTGCATGCAAGAAGTTGGCACTCTGACAGAGAGCACCATTGTGTCTGCAGAGTGTGACAAGCTGCAGAAATTTAAAGATAAGTTGTTTGGCTCTGAAGCACAGCAGCTTACTTGCTTTCACAGATTTGTGTTACTGACTAGAATATTTGGCTCAGAAATCCAATAGGGCAGCAAAGATGCACAGCTGCTTTAACAGCATTAGAGAAGTGCAAACTTCCATGGTGTGCAGTCTTCAAAAGTCTCCTGATGAGAGAAATCCTTCTGGAGTGGCAGTGAGAAAGGGTGAGCACTGCATGTGAGTAGCAGCATGAGAAATAGTCAGCAATGGTGCATGGTAATCCCAGAGGACACCCCAGCTACTGAGGAAAGCAAGCATTTTTGTAGTTATACTTATCAGAAAAATGTTGAAAATGTGCAAATATGAGAGTGCATCAGCAGCAGTTATACACTATGGTGCATATGAGCAGCATGAGGCTGAGCTCTGCTGCTGCTGAGAAAAACTTCCACGTCACTGAAATATCAGCCAGTTTGAAAATCATGTGTTATTCTTCTGTCTAAAGCCACAGTGGAGATTTGTGATTTTTCACAAAGTGAGAATAAAATGATAGTCAGGAATTGAAAGACTGAATGAATGATCAAAGGACCATAATTAATATTCGAGCTTAATGTACTTACCATGTCCAAAACTACTATCTTTGCTAGTGAAAAGTTCTTCCATGTGACCTGGGAGTCAATAGTAATAGTTACTTTTGTTGAATTTATCAAACAGCTGTGAAATATTACTTTATGAGACATGGGAATAGCCTTTTTCAAAACACTCCCAAGCTGAGGCTGATCTAAAAGTCACAAGGCTTTGTTAAATGGAGTGTCAGGCTTGAGCTGATGCTGTAAACCCCGCAGGGAGCGAAGCACTGATTTACTGATGCTGCTCAGGTTTTGGGTAAGAGTTGGCTGCAGTCCATCTGGCTTCCCTTGCTCGTGGAGTGAGTGTACTTTAGAATCCAGCTCATCTGGGAACAGCAAAAACCTCCTTGACCAGCACAAGCGATATGGCAGCTTGCCAGGAGCTCATAATAGATGAGAGCATTCCCTTGTTGGAAGCAGAGCCTGTGATGGTTATTCAAGCAAATGCAATGTGTTTCCTTTAAGTATGCAAATATGGTTATTAGCCCTTGATGGAAAGTGTGGAGTGTTGGTACATTTAGCAACTCAGATCATGAGCTTGTGTAAAAGTCACAGGAATCATCATCTGGGATGTTGTTAATTGTTGAAGCATGTCAACAATTCGCCTTCCCTGGGTTTTACTGTTACAATTTGCTGTGTGGGACTGTGCAAACACAGGTGACAGAAAAAGCACCTGGCCATTCAAACTCATATAATACTTTGTCTAAAGTATTTTAAAAATGAATTATTACATTTCTTGCTTCTGTTCCTCCTCAGAACTCTTTGGAGAAATTAATTAAAAGTGCTGCCATCTGTTTATCTTACATTTCATACCAAGGGTGAAAAAAAAGAGCGCCAGTACTTTTGAAGCAGCATTGTATAATTTTGTTATTAAAAATACATGTTAAGAGTACAGTGAGTACTAGTACATTGGTTCCACTTTTGTGAGTTGTTGCAATGCTTTTACATCAAAAACGTCGTCTTTTTATCTTAAAAGAAAACAACTCTGTGTGAAATCCGTGGGTAATAATCACTGGATGGAGATGGTCTTCTCTGATAGAATTATTTTGTTCTAGAAGTAACACCAGGCACAGCAGCACCTGACTTCTCACTGAGCTCCAGTAGCAGCTGCATTGGCAGCTTCAAAGGTAAAGTCAGCCTTGTCTCAAGCTGATGCTGACAGATCCTCTGGACTCCTTTTTATTCTTTTGGATGTGGATTTCTGGGTTTTGTCTTTGAATTAGTGAAGTTAATCCAAAGTTCTATCCCCCTTCGCGTAAAAACTTGCCCAAAGGAGGAGGCATATAGGTCATTTGTTCTGAAAAGCTGTTTTTCTGGAAAAAAGCTCCATGTTATGGTTCATATTTCATTTTGCTTTTAAAGTACTCTGTGGAAGAAGAAACAGCTTACCTCTTCCAGACAACTTTTTCTCTTTTTAATTTCCTTCCTGCCCCCCCCCCCCCCACTTTTTTTTTTTAAGAAACAAAACAGTGTTTTCACAAGACAGGCAATCTTAATGGCAGGTCCTGATAGAAGAACATGTGGGGTAATTCTCTTATTTTCACCAGTTATATTTGTTTTCTCACAATATAAATTGGTAGTGTAATTGGTTATTTCTGCAGTGTAAAATTAGTGCAATTAAGATGATTTTGCTCTCTGTGCTATATTACCTACTGTATTTCACTTGAACTAATGGAGAAGACAGAAATTTCACCCTGCAGGTGAGATTTTGTAGTTCTTGTTATATATGGCAGATTCTGATTATTGAGGCTGTAAAAGGGAGAATTGGATATTAGAGAAGATAAATAAGAGTGGGGGAGGGGACTGAAGGGGGAAGACAGTATTTCCAAGGACCTCGAGGTAAGCAGCTTTCAATGTACTGCTTAAGCTTTAATAACCCTTATAGAGATTCTAGCAACAAAGTAATGGCCAGCTAGAGGAATTAAAGGCCTCAGGTGATGATCTGAACAGCAAAAGCTGACAGAGGCCATAAATACTATTACAGTTTGACACAGGCCCTGCTAGGAGGAAGATTTTCTGTCCACAGTGTCAGTGAATGTGTGGTTGTTCAATAAGGTTTGAGGAAAGAGCTGGTAAAAACCTCAGTTACTTCAGGTGGACTCTTCTTATGGTTTCCCCAGGTTAAAAGTTCTTGTTTCTGTTAGAAGGTGCCTTTCAAATCAGTTGTTCTTTATCTTTTGTTTGTATCCATACCTTTTCCCAGCAGCAATTTCTCATCGTCTTTAAAAAAAAACCCAACATATCCAAAACTCTCTGGGCTTTAGTTCCAAGAAATTGTCCATGTTCTAAGGATCCCTTGAAAATTGTTCACAGCTCTTTTTTTCCAAACAAGGCCTCTATTTAATTTGTGGGATATTAACAGTTTCTAGACATGCACTGGTCAAATCTTTAAAATTCTTATTTGTAATTACAGTAGCTCTTTTACATCTCAGTGCCAATAAAATCAGAGCACAGGAAAGACTCCTCTGTGCTGGCTCTCTAAATAGCATGAGCTGTGGAGTGCAGGCTAAAGCAAACTCTTTTGAAATTTTTCCTCTCATTTCTTCATCCAGGTTGTTGGCTTGCCTCATTCTTGGTCATAGAGCTTCCTTGCAGGTTTGCAGTCCTGTCTTCATGATGTCTGTGATGATACTCACTTTGAAGCAGCTTTGTGGCATTTTCCTCTTTGCTGTCTGCCTTCTGCCAGGATGAATCCTAGAGTTTGATGCTAAGGATGCTTGTGGAGGAACACTAATGCAGCCAGATGCCATGTGGCTTTTGTGTTGCTTCCTAGAGTGATTAACTTGTTAGTTTGATCTCCTAAAGACCTGTATGAGAGATGATATGTACTTATCTTAATTCAAAGCCAGATGACCCCTGGAGTTACCTCAGCCTGATGGAAAACCCTGAATAGAACAGCAAGGTGTAACAGTGGAAGCTGTGTAGAAGCTGTGTAACTGTGGAAGCTCTGTAGTTTCCTTTCTGCACAGTAAAGGATTGAGACATACATTTGGCCTTTCATTTTTTTTTCTTTGACAAAAGTAGGAGGGTGAGAGAAGAAAGTTCCACATTATTCAGTTTAGAAATGTGCCACTCATTTGCATGTCTTTGTATCTATTATTTACTTGCTAGGGTGACTGATAGTCCTGCTCAGATGTATGCATGAGATGACAAGGCACCAACGACAGAATGGCATTGGTAACAACACATGGCTTGTCAGCATATATTGCTAAATTATGCCATGCCTTGTGGAACATTAAATATGTAATATGGAATGAACATTAAATATGTATTAGGTTGTAAAAAAAAATTAGTGAAGGAAATTACCTGAAAGTTCACTGGATAAGTCTTTGTCTTTTCTTAAAACATGAGCTGGTACCTTAAAAAAATATAGTGACAAAATGCCATGTATTTATTCTCATGGGCTAATACAAATGATTCATTAAATCTCTGTTATATTTGAGAGAAAGAATTATTATTGCTTAAAACCCTTTTCTTAGGATAGATGCTGCACTTAATTTAGCAACTCTGTTGTGTTGGATAGGAAAGATTATGTTTTGAGAAGACGTGCTTGACTTTTGTCTGAGAGAGAAAAAATACCTTTGAGTGTAGGAGTGCTCTTGGTGTCTGGTTGCTCAGACATGAGTGATTCACGTAGAGGAGGCTGTGTAGAGAAAGCATTTCTTGTTACAGCTCATTTTGGCCTCAGAGTGAGGCTGAGTTTGACCAGCAAGGTGGAGAAAATAACATTGAATGGGAAGGTGGGATCGTCAAAAACCAGATGCATGGAACTCATGAACATAGAAGATACTAAAGTACAACTATTGGTTGTCAGGTTATGAGGCTCATTTAAGTCACTAAAAAAGAGAGCAAATCAATATAAAACATCTGGATACTCTTTAAGATAACATGTATGTTTTGCTTTTCAGCTTCTCTTTTGAAAGGATTGAAACATGCAAACATTGTGCTGCTTCATGACATCATTCACACCAAGGAGACCTTGACACTTGTGTTTGAATATGTGGTGAGTAAAGTGACTATACATTCTAGACATGGTCCAGAGTGTATTGAATTTTTTGGATATGCTCTCTTTACCATCAGTGATGTATGAATCAGGCCAAAATAACCCTTTACTTGATTCAGGAGAGTGATGGCTATAAGAGATTTTGCTTTGTAGTGGCGTAGGCTGAAAGTGGAAAGCTGGGCTAAACCAGATTCAGAGATAGAGAACTGGCTGCTGGGCTCTTGAAGGACCTTATGCTGTTGAGTTGACTTTTCAAACTTACTCTGCTTCCTAGTTATAGTTTGTTTATTGGAGCTTCTCCTTTATTGATGTGGTCAGGTAACTTTAAATAGGTGAGAATAATATAGGGAAGAACAGGACTGAAATGCTTAACAGGTAGCTCCTTGATGAAAAGCATATATCAAGTTTAAATTGATTTTTTCTCTTTTTTTGTCATTGGCTTGTGCAGAGTGTCTTTTTATGAGCAATGTCAGTAAAAAAAATATCTGGTGCATGCAATTTAGAATTTGGGATTTTTTTTAGTTTTTCCATGACTAATGCTTTACCTATTAATTAAAACTTCAATTTACATAGTAGGCAGTGTAAGGATCTAATTGTGTTGAGAGTATTACTTTCCAAAGTACTGGCCTTGGCCTCCTAATTAATCTTTTTAGTTTTTCTAAGACAAACATATGGCATTTTTGTAGAACTACTTTAGCATTTAGCTATGGAATTATGCAATGTACTATCATAATTAACCTCTCAGTTTTCACAGATGGGTCCAAGAACATGTAATTTAAAAGAAACAAATGACTTTAGACACCGTTAGATTTTCAGTATGATATCAGTTATTGTATTATAGTCTCTAAGACACTGTGTTTATAAAGTACAGTGATTGCTAGCCTTACTTTAAATACATCTCTGCTTAAGACAGATTTTTTTGGTGTGTTTTTTGGGGCAGGCCTTAATTTTTATGTGATAATGCACACAGCATCACAGAATCCTGTCTGGAGAAGCTGTTCACCTTGTGTATTTATGTAAATGGGCTGCACTGTGAGGGTGTGGGTATTCAGCTGCAGCAGCCCGCAGATCATTTGATACAGTACGTATTTTTTTACCTCAGGTATTAGAACAGTAATAAAAATGTAATTCCTTTTCATAAAATCAGTAATTCCCCTACTCCTGACTTACACACTGAATTAACATAGGAAAAGCCTTGATACTTAATTTTATGTAATGGTCAGTGTACACTTATTTGTATATTTTTATATGAATACATTTTGCAGTCCTATTTATCAGCAGCTGTATTTAGCTGTATTCTTCGGAAGTGGTTGAGAAATTAGATGTATAGAATATGTTTCTCCCTAAAATAGATGGATTTGCCTATTACACTAATTTCAAATTGATGGATTTTAAACTTTGCTTATTACACTGAGGCAAGTTTCTGGATTTTATATCCAGTAAGATTGTTTAGACAGGTTGTTTAAGATAGGTTGTTTAAGACTCTGGCTCCCAGCCATGTACAGACACAGATTAAGCTTCATTCAGTGGCACATTCTTCTGGATTCACTAAGCTGTTTTGCATCAAGGGACCAATCCTGCTGAAGGATGCACCTTTTGGTTCCCATGGTGTTTGGTGGCTAATGAGACTGTTTGAGAATCTCATTTAATAATAGTTTCTAGCAACTGATCCAAGTAATATTTTAGTGTTTAGGCTGGTAGGCAGTCTCTCAAGGTGCTGCTGGGGAAGAAGGGAAGGATACTTTATTCTCTCCAAACAGCATAAAGAATGTATAATAAAGACATTGTAGCATGCTCCTGTGCCTTGAGATGACAGAATTTCTTAACAAAAGTCTGTTTTCATTGTTTGGTAATGTAAAGTTATAGTCTGATCAAACAGTGAATGCTATCTGATAATGCTTGAGAATGGCCACATAACTTAAAATGAGTTCTTGTGGGTGTGCATGATACAGGTTTTAATTGCGTGATTGCAAGGATCTCATTTGTTCCTTTGGTTATAAAGCTTCCATTCAGTGCATGATGTGAATATGCAGAGGCAAAAATTACGTTTTCCCATTTAAATGTACAAATTTTGGCTGGTTGAGTATGCAATCTAGCTGTGTAATTGGTGTTACTGAGCTCTGTGTCGGTAATGTCTGGTTTGTTGTTATTTTAACACCTGTACGTGGTTTAGTTCAGTCATATGAGTAATTTGCACTGAAGGAAGTCAAAATATTCATGTGATTGAAATTACATGGTGGTGTACATTTTTGAATGACTAAATCCTAACCTAAAAAGAATTTAATTTGATTTTTTTCATAAAGGGATATCATGGAACTGATACACTATTGCCATTGATCACTATTGACCTTTTCAAACACAATAAAAGATGCATGAGTGAGTTATCTTGACTAACTTAGGAATGAACAGTTAGTGATATGAGAGTTCTCAGAAAATGAAAATTTTGGTTTGCTAGGTTGGTGATGATTCCATTGGGAAAATAATACTGGTGAAATGTCTAAGGTTATCAGAGGTGTTTGGTTTCAGCATTGACCCTGAAAAAGTAGAATGAAATTTAATTTCATGTAGCACCTTAAATTGCAAAATGCATTATGGTAGTAAATTAAATGCTGAAAGCAGAACAGCCTCTGAAAGGGAGCATGGCAGTCATTAAATTCTCTGGGTCCTTCAAATTAGTTTTTTTTTTAATATTTATGACTGTCAGATGAGAACACGACAGAGTTTTTTAACTTTAACCTTGGTGGTCTGCAAAGCCAAGAAAAGTCAGTCTTTAAAAATTCCGTCTGACAGTTGAAGATCAGGAGAAATTTATTCTCCATAGAAACATTTTGGTGGTGAATGTGGAGCTGTACATTTATGTGGAAGAAAAGTAAGGGAGCTTACTCCTTTTGAATGAAAGAACTTAGTTGAAAATAGTTTGGAATACAGTACCTTTTTACTAATGTCTAATACTTAATACTAATCAGCATATTGCAAAGCATGCTTAGAACTGATGTGGATCCAGTTTTATCACTGGATGACTGAGAGGCAATATTACCTGGGGAGTTTTGAGAATGAGCTGCTTGGAATTTCCTCTACAAAACCTGAGTGGCAGATAGTCTTTCATGTGTAAATGGTAAAGAAAATTATTTCTGTATAGTTAACTGAGATGTGCTAAGCAAGACCTGAAAATGAAATTTTGGCACACTTTGCATCTGCTGTCTGAGACTGCAGTGACTTCCCAAAGTAAAAGGTCAGTTCAGCTTTACAGTTCAGTGGAGGCGTGTGACTGTTCACAAAGGTTTTGTTCCCTTCCTCACCAGGCTCTGGTTAGGTGTTGGTTTAGGTGATCTTATGGGGAGGGTGGCTTTAGTGGCAGTGTCACTGCTATGGCCAGCTTTGCCCAAGGAGGTGGTGGATTTTATAGGGGACATCTCTGAAGATGGCTTCACATCTGTTTGCTCTAAATTGATCATTAGCTGATGCCATTTGCTGCTTCACTTGTTTATTTAGAAGAAAGATGACTGAATTTAGAAACCTATAATTGCTGAAAGGCAATCCTAAGCAAAACATATTTGCTACAGGCTTGGTAGAATGATAATGAGGTTTTTAGTATTATGCATAATTATGTAAGTATATTATTATCAATAAATGAACCAGCAGCTTGTCCTATTCCTGGCATGTAAAAGTGAGCTTGTATAGCAATACTTTACATCATGCTTTCAATATTTATGAACTAGGTTTGCAACAAGAACAGATACTTATAATTGGAAGGATGAGTAATGAGCAATATTATGTCTGCCTCAACAGTGAAAAAGCTCCAGAGTAATCTAATAAAGTAATTTAAACCCAAGCATTTTCAATTGCCTTGCCTATTTTAATATTTGTGTATGTTTTTGCTTCTAAAAATTCCTTTCCATTAAAGAAGAACATTTAATTATCATTGCTTCATTACAGCAGCTAAAATAGGTTGTTATACAATGAGCTTACTTAATAAAGTTCATTAGTTACATTTCCCTCCCATTTCCTGTAAGGAAATAATAGGTGTGAGTTTCTCATTTTAAAGCTTATTGGAAATTGACATATATACTCTTTATCAAAATAAAGAATTACACAGCTGAGATTTTGAATTTGTCTTAGGACAAGTTTATCTTACATAATACTTACAAAGTATTACTTAAGAAAATGGGCAAAATTAATCACCTGCAAGGATCAAAAATTTTTCCATTGAAAAATTGTAGTTTCTTATTAATTTTGATAATTTGGACTGAACGCTATTACTGTTTTTCCATTTTTATTTGTTTTATTAGGGAACCAGTATTCAAACTAAAGGTATGATGGCATTGATTGTTTGTGAAAACAAACCAAAAAAGCCACATTTTTTTAGCGAGTGAGAGAGCAGGGAAAATCAGTAGTGTCCCAGAGCTGCTTTTGAGCTGTTATCAGTAGGATCCTTCAGTGATGTTTAATACCTAGGGAGAAATTGGGCACAGGAAGGAAGGAGGAGTCTTCTAATCCTTGACTTAAAGTGAAACTTATTTGGAGCCTGAATTACATCCTTTTGGTGTGAAAGTGAAATGATGGGTGATTTTCTTCCTGTTTGAAATCAAGGTGCCTGTCCATGGTAAGCAAGAACTGAAAGCTGGTGAAGCTTTGCAAAAAGCTGGGTGCCTGCAGTCACCCTCGCTCGCTGTGAACGTGCTTGTCCTCCCTGGCAAGGAGCAGTCACTGAAGGCTCCCAGCTTGGAAGCAGCTGAGTTTAGTAGTTTCTGTTTACCTTGACCAGAGAAGGAGCTGTTCCCCTGTAGTTTAACCCTGCCTCATGCCCCAGGCTTGCCTTAAGTTGCATTGCTTAAATTGCAGTCAAAAAGATGACAGATCAAGGCTGAGGGTAAACAGAGAGAAAGGAAATCCTGTACTGTTGAGAAGAGGCAGTAAGGGAATAGTTCTCTTGGGAAAGCCTTGTTTTTCAAGTTTTAATGAGCAGATCAGAGACAGGTGCTGCTGATGTCCAAGTATAGGCTGGAAATGCAAACAAAATAGGCTTCAGGAGGGAAGGATTGAGGTGGGATTTCAGAAGGAAAGTGTTTAGTGCTTTGCTGAGAGATAAAGATTCTGTCAAACCCAGGAATTGGTAGGAAAGTAGGAATGAAAAATTTATTTAAATTCAAATAAAAGTACTCCTGCTAGGCTAAGGTGTTTACACGTGTCTAGCAAGGGCAGATGTTACTCATGCAATGTTCTTGAGCACATGGGGATGATGCTATGCATGGCCAGGAGTTGGACTTGATGGTCCTTGTGGGTTTCTTCCAGCTCAGCACATTCTGTGATTCTGTGATCCTGTCTTTGCTGGATTTCAAGATGTTGTGTAGGCTTCATATGGAGGGCATATGCTGATGAATAGATGTATTAATAAAATTCATCAAGGTTTGCAATCCAACAGGCTGGAAGGCTGTGTGTATCTGAATGACCAATTTTTGTACAATTTACTAATGTTTGGTCAATATTGATTGGATTTGCGGTGTGTTGTGCACCATTTAATAATTAGCATCTATTATTTATTCTTTTTATTAACACTTGCATTCAATGTAAGTATTAAAAAAAACCCCAACAAACCCAAAACAATGCACACAATGAAATCAAAGCACAAGAAGCATCCAGAGTTGAGCTGACAGATGGAATACTGGAAATGCCATGAGATATTCTACTTTCTGACAGATCCCAATTCATTTTTTCCTAAATTACAGATAAAAATACAAGTGTTGTTGCAGTCCATCAAAAACACATACATTTAGTAAGATGCATGTGCATAGGAGACATGCCAGTGATGACACTCTACTTCATACAGGTAAGGCCACCATCCTAAAGGGTAAATTTGTACACACAGGAAAGACATGAATCAGCTGGAGACCTGAGGGGGAAAAAGATAAGGGTGAGTAAACATCAAGAATAAAGCCTTCTAAGGAAAGTCAAAGTAAGTAGGGCTTTTAAGAGTTGGGGATAAAAAAAGAATGAGACATTTACAACCTTCAAATATATCACAGAGAAAGTCAGTGACCTATTTCTATGTGAGTGGTTAAGAGGATAAAAAAGAAACTCTGAAATTACAGTAAGGAAGAGAAAGATTAAACTCTAGGAATGCCCCTTTCATGCTAACAATAATAAAGCACTTCAGAAGTTACTATGGGGTGATGGTTTGTCTGATACTCTCAGTTTTTAAAGAACAGTTTAGGCAAATAATCAACAGAATTCTGTCATTTATAGTAGCTATAGGTAAGGTTATTATCTTTATTGAAGTCCTGTCTATATGTATCTTTCTGCATCATAACTTTCCTCAGCAAAATATGAATACTTTTAGTCTTTCAGTGAAGTTAACATGCTGTTGCTTTCCTGTGTCAGGAACTGAAGAAAAAATATATCAGTTTATTTAACTAATTTAAACAAAGTTTTAAAAATAATTTCTTCTAGTTGTGTGCTTTTTGTTAGTGCATGTTGTCTTTTTGGTTGAGTTTTTTAGTAATTAATTATTTCTGTTATAGAATTATACACAGCTCTATCATCAGTAGTTCTGGTGGCATCCCACATATTCCTTATCTGTTTATTTCTGTCATAAGCTGGCATTGCCTAGTTCCCTCTGAGGTGACACCTGACAGTATCTCAGCTTGCACTAGAGACTGTCCAGTCTAATTAAACATTTTTCCCTCAGGCTCTCTCTAATGATATGGGTTGTAACTCTTAATTCCTCTTAAAATGTGAAACTCTGATTTATTCAGTTCAGATTGAAAAAACAAACAAACAAACAAACCACCAGTCCAGAATTTACTGTTTAGTGAGTGATGATTGCCATAATTCTAAATCTTAAAAATAGATTTTTCCTTCCTTAATGAAGTATGTAGCTTTGTACTAATTTAGTCATATTGATAAAAATACATCTGTGCAGTCTTTAAAAACAGAAACTTAGGTGAGCAGTTCTGGCAAAATAAATTTTAATGAGTGGATCAGAGACTGTAGTAAAATTCTGAAGTCAGAATGAGTAAATCAATAATTGCAGATATTTTTTATGTTTATAGTTTTATGATGAAAAAGATAATTAAGAAATGGCAAATAGGAGGAACCAAGAGCCAAGCTTGAGTAATAAACAGAGCCAGCTCTTGAAAGTTAAAAAGCCCTATTAATTGTTTCTGTTTTACTACTTTGAATAAAGAGGCTCTAATCTGTGGAAGCACCATTTTTCTTTTGTGTGCCTTGCAGTCTGAACTGAGTTTTTCTCTATAAAATTTTTATTAATCTTACAATCATGCATGGACAGTAGGGATTAGGATACATGACAGGAAAAAATCACTCAGCCAGTGTGAAGAGAGGTCTACGTAGGATGTGGAAGTTTTTAAAGGAAGGTTTTGCACTGGTCCTTTCCTGCTCTGAAGATGGTGTTTGTTTTGCTGCCCAGCACACACCACCATAGAAAGGGCTCTTGTGCCAGCTGAACTTGTGTAGATACAACTGAATTATCCATGGTCAGTGCCATGGCAGTATTAATGGATGGATATTTGACCAGAGTGCCTGCATGTGGATTGTCAGCCTCCCTGCCATGTATGAGTTCTGCTTACATGGTCCTGGAGCAAGTACCCTCACCATGAGCCTATGGGTATCTTCCATGCTCTAACAAGAAACTTTCTTGTATCTTCAAATTTTTATTTTATTTATTTTTGTTTGTTTCTTTGTTATATGTGCATATCATGGTCAGGTTGTGGAAGCTCAGTGACATAACAAATTAGAGAAAAAGTGCACATGCCCATCCTTGTGGGCACATGTGTTACAGCTTGCAAAAAATGTCCCAACTCTGTTGATTTTGAGGTCTCTAAGCCCATCACAGTTTGCACAAGCTGATGATTTGATGCTAGGTTTTGATCACACTAAACAGAAATCCTACTTATGTCTGCAATGTCATTCTTTTGTTCAGATAATCTCACTAAATTAAATGGGTTTTGTCTCCTTAACCTGATTTACTAAGAACACAAAGCTAATAGAGTTATTAAGGTGGACAGAGCATAAGGAGGAGGATAAACTGGCATCTTTAGAAAACTGTATTTTGTTGAATATCTTTTAGTTCATTCAGCAGTTCTTTCCTTAGTGGTGTGTGTTTCACTTGTCTGTAAGGAACCAGATTATTCTCTGTGAAATGAACAGGGGCTTTGTGTCCATAAATAAATTTATCTTTTCTAGCAACAGCCAAAAATCAGACAACTGTGTATCCCTTTTTCTCTCTGGGATTTTCAGATATGTTTCTATCTGTATTATGTACTCTCCCACCACCTAGTCTCCTTTTCTATATAGTATTGTTCATGTATTTTGAAGTATGCTTATCTTTGTTGACAGTGTGAGAGAAATCCAAGGCACTAAAAACATCTGTTAGCAGAATTTTTTTTCATTACGAGTGTCTTGTGGGGCAGTTTTTTCTTCCTTGAATCCCTAATATAAATCTTTCCCCTGCTGCTCAGCCCAGCTGGTGCTGCTGCCTGCCGCTGTTTTGCTGGAAGTTGCTTAGGTATTACCCAGAGATACCTTGTAGGGTATTTTTTGTTAGCATGGGTAACACTGTGTCATCTCATAGAGGGAAAAGATTGAATTATAGAACACCACAGAAATACATGAAAATAAAAGTCTATGACACTTTTGAAGATACCAGTGACATGAAATAAGTTTTAACTGTGGCACAGCAATCTGCAGAGTGCTTAGGTTGGAGGATACATGCCATTTAAAAGGAATTAGCTTTTTTGTTCTCCTGTCACTATAAATATTCCTGGTGCACATCCTTTTATTGGTAAATTATATTATCGGTTTAAGAATTTGTTGGTGACAAAAGGGGAAGTATTTTAGTCGGGAAAGCTGCTAGGGCATAAATAATGTGTGCTGTCCTTTGAACAGAGAGGAATGGCTCACAACAGCCTCGCTGCCTCAGTGGAGCAGCACAATCTGTCTGCTGCATGATGGCATCGCCGGCAGCCAAACCCTCCCGCTTTTGTTTTAATGGGAGGGTTCTTACACATTGCTGGTTTTACATGATGGGAATGAAGTTGGAAGTGCTTCCTGTTCCATTCACAAGCCCCGGGCTCTCTGTGCATTTCAGCTTCAAAAATGACAGCTGAAACCAATTAGGCAGAATTATGGGATGCCTTAGTCACATGGAGATTTATCATGACTGAGGAAGAGGAGGGAAAGAGAATGTATTGCATGGGAAGTAGAAGCGATTGATTTAATTAGAAGAGAATGGCAGTCACGTTATTATTATGGAGAAGGGTGGGCAAAGTAGAGATCATTTCATGTCACTAGCCATGCCTTTGAAAGGAAATGTCCCACCCTTTGTCTGAACACGTTTGTGTTTGGTAGCAGAGTCTGATTTCTGAGCAAGATAACTGAGCAAAAGAGTTGATGTCAAAGTGGAGCACAGAGCATATCTCAATACATTTCTAGTTTGTGGTTTACTCATCTATTCATAATTAGAATTTCTGCACAAGGCGAAGGGAAGAGTCATCAGCATTTGTCTTTTTTCCTCCTTTGTTTGCATGCTCTCTCTTTTCCAGACCTAGGATATAATGTATATAAACCTTGCTTCAGCTGTATAAATATCAGCCAGAATTCTTTTCCCTTCAGCAGATGTTTATACCCAGTATGCTCACAAACATAAACACACGTGTGTCTACTTATAAACTAGAGTCTTGCTGAATAAAAATGACCTTCATACAATTATACACTGCCCCAAGTTTAAATCAAAATCCCAATTCTTCAATTCATTTCTTCATGTGAGTCTGAAAGACAATATTTCATAAGTAAATCATACTTTTTTGTAGAGTTGTCATGGTAGTTGATGGTGTGGGGAGAAAATGAATGAAAAATATTACAGAGAGAGTCTGAGCAAGTGTGCATTTTCTTTTTTTTCTTTTTTTAATCCTTGTACAACTTTGTTGATTTTTGTTTAGACTATGAGCAGTTATGTTGGAAAAGTAACTTAATCTCTCTCTCATGTTCAAGTACCTGTAGGAGTTGTGATACTTCTCTCTATCACGGGGAGGAAAATATTTATTAATTTAATTCAATTAATTTAAGTTTGGCTCAAAAATGGGCATTGGCTGATGTGCTTCTATATTTAGTTTGGAAACAAGACTAGGTGAACCAGCATTGCTGAGCATGTGTTTTCTATCCCCTATCCTAGGAAGCACTGTGCAGTCTCTGCTCTATCTAGAAATTGTTCCATCTAGCCCAGGAGGGGTCATGGGTCCCTTAATGGAGGCTTTGTTACTTGAGATATGCACTGAGGAAAGGGTTTGTGTTTTAATGTGCTGAGAGAAGGTAAAAACAAGGCTGGACAGGGCCTTCTCAAGGAGGTGTAGCTGTGTGTGACAGACCCCTGAAGTCAAGGTGCAGCCCTGGAGCACTGATCTTCTGGCACAAAGTAGTGAAAAATAATTATTTGAAGGCAAAAGTGCCAAAGCCTGTCTCAGATTACCTATATTTACTTTTATATTCAGCAAAAATGGCCAAGATGTCTTGAACCTCTATCTGGAGGATCCTCATTTTTAATATTCAAGCTCTACAGTATGGATTTGGAATTTAGGTAATGGATAGTCTTTGTGCTGTGGGTAGCGTTGGATTATCATTTTGAAAATTGCCCCAAATTTGGTCAAGTGATAAGCTTTAGAAAAATAATAAATTGTACCTAAGAGCTATATCTTTGAAGATTCCTTCCCTCTTCTCAAAGACTTTAGTCTCTCACTTCAGCTATTCATTTCTGATGAACTGAAATTGTTTCTAGGGAAGCCAATAGTGGGAGGAGAGACAGAGTTGTGCACTTAAAGCATAACAGGTTTTGCAGAAAATGTTGTTTTGTTACTGGAGTGGGAAAGTGGAGCTCTTCTAATTGGAGGACATCAAGATAAAGATGGCCTAGTAAATCTCCTTTTTTCACCCTTGTGGAAGTGCCTGCTGTGCAGCTCTGCAAAGGATTGTGGGGTGAAGGCATGTGGTGGTTGTTGAACTTCTCTCATTTTTTGTGAATGTGGGAACCAGGATGTCTTCTGAGGTTCCTGCCTCATTCAAAGTATCATTTCAAGACAGGTTAGGTAATACTGTAGAGAACTGGGTTCCACCCCTGCTGTATTGGGAATTGTCATCACCAGATGAAATTTCTGTCATTACAGATTTCTGCTATTCAGCATGAGATTCTCAGTCTCCTTTGCAAAAGTATTTCACATTTACAGCTGTAACTGAAGCCAGTGTTGCAGAGTAGCTGAGACAAGGCTCTCAGCCAGGCATAAGAAGGACACAAAGATTAGGTGGATGATTATGTTTAGATTTATTGTTAGTATGTATTTAAATATTACCAATGCATTTCAGATTATTTTTCAGGCCAGTGTGCTTCAAAATCAATTGCAACATGTCAGCTTCCCCATCTCTGGAATGAGAGCATCCAGAAAGTTCCTTCTGCAATGTCCACCAGGTGTTCTTAGCTTAGGACAAACCACATTGCCCATCAGAGACAGCAAAAAGTAAGGGGGTGTTTGTGGGGATGAAGGATGCACCTGAAGACCAGAATATCTTTCATTACCACCACAGTCAGTCAAAACAAAACAGTGCCAAATACTCTGAAAAGTCATAACCAAAGTTCTTTGAACAGAATTGCCCAGATCAGTGATTTTTAGGATTTTTTAAAATCTTTGCTTCAAGTAAATATCCTATCTGAAAGAAGGAATTAATGCCTTATGTCTCCTGCACTGCTATGAAATTGTTCTATGTTTGTAAAGTGTGTCAATAGCATGGCAATAAGCAGGGTAGGAAAACCTGTGAGATTATTTCTGTCTTCAAAGTAGTAAAAAATCCAGACTCTGCAAGCTGTTTGATAATAGAAGAAAACCCCCTAACCATAAAGCAGCACAGCTATTTTTTAATCAAGTATCTCCTATTCTGTTCAGTAAGTATGTCTAATCATGGGAAGGAAAAAAAGTATGACCTTTTAGGAGTTATCATAATATACATGCAATGCAGAAACAAATAAAAAGTAGGATAAAACCCATTAATTCTGGACTTTCCTAGCTTTTGAGTTCTTCTCTAAAGAAACTTGATTTATCTATGCTTATTGTTTTTTGTGTAGCTGTTTTGAGCAGAGGAGTGCTAATTGAATATTTGTACATATAGCTGTGGGTAAGCTGGTGGAGTGTAAAGAGCAGGAACTAATGGGATTTTGAACTTAAACTAAAATATCAAATGTTCTGTCAGCATGATATTACTTTGGTGATTTATGTGTGTTGGGGGTTGACAGTATGGCTGATAGAGCTGTTAAAAACTAGCTTGAAGCAGAATTGGTCTAGCCAGGTCCACTTGGGATCAGAATGTGTGCAATTACTTGGAAGTCTCTGTACACCATTCCCAGTATGCTGTTTCCCTGTGAGGTGGCCTGACCCTCTGAGACAGTGCAGAATGGACTGTAAAAGGGGTATTGGTTGGTCTGTTTCTTGTCTTTGTTTCAGTATAGTTTTATGTTATTGCCAATATGTAATTGTATCTTGACTTTTCCTTTAGGGTATCTATTTTATTAGATCAGGGTGGTACCCACAGCAAAGACTCCAGTCTCAGAGTATGGCAGGCTGTATTGGCAGCCACTCTTCCACTTGGGAAAGCACATTGTTTTCCACCTTCAAATGCAGCATGAAGAAAAAGACTCCATCTATATAGCATAAATTTCATGGAATACCATTAAAAAACTGCTTTCATCCAGCTTGCTCTCTTGTTTTCTTTTCTAATGCTTTCCTGAAACTTGCATTCGTGTTTTTTTCTTCAATGTCAATTGCACACACAAGCACTGGAGCAGACACTTTGGCTGCCAAAAGGGAAAACAGGTTTAGAAAGAGCTGTCTCTGCAGCACTGTCAGTTTTCCTAGCTGTACTAATGTTTAATTCAATGTGCATTCAGTCCCTACCTTGGAAAAGGGAGCAGCTGATGCTGCCTTTGCTTTGCTGCCACCTTCTTTTTTTTGAAGTGGGGAGCAATGTACTCTAACATTATAAGTTGCTTCCACAGTTCTTACCATAATGTTTGGTTACATTTGTGAGAAGGACTCTTAGTTTTATGAAAGCAAATTGTAGAAAGATTTGAACAGAAAAGGCATTCAATTTCTCTTTCCCATCTGAATGAAGGTTTGCTACAGATTCCTCTGTGTCTGTAGAGTGTGTGTAGGGAAAAAAAATGCCAGAAGACTGCAGCACAATTGACTTTGTAAGGTTTCCAGGATTCTGAGGGAATTGCTGCTTACATTGACTTTTAGATAGATGTGTTCAATCAGTTTTTGTATGTTTTGATGATTAAACTGACAGCAGAAGGTTATATCAGGATCCCAGTCGTCTTCATCCTTGGGGTAGAAAGAATAAGTTAATGACAGATAACACAAACACGAACATCACTGATGTTTCTGTATGGAAAAAATACATCCAAATGAAATATAAGCACAAGAAAATGGGATTATCCTCACCATTTGTTACAAGCATATTGGAAATAAAATGACTTATTGCTATTAAAGTTGGGACTCTGAGTAGGATGAAAAGCTTTTGGTGAATAAAAATATGCAGTTAGTGTGGCTGGAGTGGAGGGGCTTCAGGAAGGAGACCTTCAGAAGGGACATTGGGTTTGTCTTCCTCTGATCTGGTTTCTTCCAGTTTTTTTCCCACCTACCAGTTTATCTGTTGTTGACAAAGGCTGAAAGATCAAACTGGGGGCAAATGATAATTCCTTGAGCCAACCCATGTGAGGGAGCGTGCCGTGCTCCTCGGGGACACAATGCCTGTGTCTGAGGATGGGACAGCGCTTCCCTGGCCACCCTAATGGACTCTCTAAAGTGAAATTTCAGGCTTTTTTTTAAACATCTCTTGAGCACTGCAGATGCTACCACTATTCGAAGACTGGCATGTCTCTTGAATAACAGATAACCATTAAAACAAGTGGATTACCACGAATTTCTGATTTCACACCAGTCATCACCTCTAATAATGGTGTTTCGCCTGATATTAAGGCAGATTCTTATGCTGGGATTAGTACTCAGAACCAGTTAGTTTCTTGAAACAAATGACAAGGCTAGCAGATGACTTTGTTTAAGTAAGTTTTCTTTGTGTTCATACAGTAAACAAGACAAAAATGTGTAAGGTGGTGATGCGTACTGAAGGGTGGCTGGTCCATTTGTGTCATGGTTTATTGATGCAGTCCCAGAAAGCTTCATTACCATCACAGTCAATCGAAACACAGAAGACAAAATAGTGCCAAATACTATGAATGAAGTAGAGAATGGAAGAGGAGAATGGGAGAATGGAAGAGGAATTTGTACCTTAATGGCTAAAGACTTTACAGAAATGAGGAATAAGTCTTTAAACTTAGGAGTCTTTATGCAAAATGCATCTCTTTGACACTAACAATTCACTGGTAGAATACTTATAATTAATCTGAAAATTTTCTTTGTACATGTATTCATTAATTTTTAAACTATAAATTGAATAATTGCTGTCTGTATCTTGCATTTTGGAATAATCTCTGTTTTGTTGTATTTAGTGTGGTTTGACTGCTTGAGCCTGCCCTTTGCCCTTGTGATACACATGCTGTTAATTTTGGGATTCAAGCAATTTCCTGCAGTCAGGGCTCTTGCTCTCTTGAAGCCATGTAAGAATTTGTGAAAACAGTTGTGCTAGTGCAGAGCCTAATCATCCTGTGCATCTTAATGTCTTTGCAATGTTAATTCCACATGCACAGTGTGTTTCTGTAGTTTGTGATTTCAGAAGTGATTACACAGGATAGTTGTGGCTAGAACAAATTTTGTGTGAACTCTCCTATGCATCTGCATAACTCTGCAAAGAAAGCTAAAGAATGCCTCCTGGTTTTGGAAGTGTTGCACAGAGACACCATTCTGCTGTGTGGAAGGCAACTTTTGTCCAAAACTCTCACTTTGAAAACTGCCTGTATTTAGTTGGGCTCTTGTGTATGTGAGGCAGGTATTGCCAAGTAGCTTTTCAAGGAATGTTGGATGATTTTTACCAGATGTGTTCAGAAATCAGATGTGGAAGGCAGAGTCTGTCTCTGAGTATTTGCTGGTTAATCAAGGGCATATTTTTGGCTTTTTTATTCTGAACATAATTCCAGAAGCTGAGTTGTGCAAGCATATTAGAGAAGCAACATGCCACTTGACTGAAACCATGCTGCTGAAGTCTAAAAATGTAAAAGAATTCAGAAAAAAGTGTTTCCATAGTAAAAGCTATAAATATTTATTCATTACAAATAATATTAATCTAATCTATGCATTGCAAGCCTNTTTTTTTTTTTTTTTTTTTTTCTGAAGAGGTTTCATGTGGTTTTTGCTTGCAGGAAATATAGGTAACTATGAAGTGAAAACTTAGGTTTGAATTTTCCATGATGTTATTTTCTAAAGTATCTGTATTTAATGGCTGTACATGTCCATAATATGTGCTTCTTTTCGATCTGGAAAGTACCATTCAGTACTCTGATATGCAATGCCTTTCAGCTTTATTTTCTAAACCTTTAACCCATCTTAATCTAGAATCACTATAAAATTGTATTTAAAGGGTGATGTTATAATGTGAACAATGGGAGTTGAATGTGAGATTCTCCCTTTAGGCTCATCCTCTTCTGTCTAGATATTATCTTTGTGGTGTTGATGGTGATACTGTCCTTACAAGTTTCAGAATGGTATTAAAATTCAGGTAATTAATCTACCAAATGCAGGGTGTTAGAAAAAGTATTAATTTGCATTTTTTGAATATTCATATCAGTTATCAAGGCTGTTAAATGAAATGAGTGTAAAGGTACAAATGTGTGTTTGCACATGTGTGGCTGAAAAAAAATCTCTTATATTCCATTTGCTATGTCCACTCCTAAGTAGAGGGGTATTTATTGCTGCAGTCATATGGATATTAATATAGTTTTCTCCATCTGACTTTCTTTTAGCACACTGATTTATGTCAGTACATGGACAAACACCCTGGAGGGCTTCATCCAGAGAATGTGAAGGTAAGAGTCAAAGAGAGAACACATTCAAGGCAAATGCACTAGCAGTAACTTTGCAAAAAATGTCATGTCAGTTGTTTCATAGAAACTGATTGCTAGTTAAAGGAAAAATGCCTGGCATATGAACTGTATTTTTAAATACTTGTTCTCTTTGAAAATAATTACAAATTCAAGTATTTGAAAATCCCCGCAATAGAATTTCTGAGGTTTATAAAATTGACTCAGAGCCAAAATATTTGAATACTGTGAATGCTGTTAACAGCATTGGTAATCTCTCCCCTCCATTTAAACATTTGCTCTTAAGACAATACTGCCCTAAAACCCCAGGGTAAACATGCTTTAGGCTGTCAGTGAGTGATAGATCTTCAGCTAGGTAAGTTAGTGTGGGTTCATCAACTTAGAGAGAACAGCAGTTAATTGCATTAGCTGAATGTACTGCTTTTTATATGAACTATAAAATCTTCCTTAATCTTTGCACACTTTCTTGGATGAGATCAGCATTGTCATAGCTGATCTCACTTTGTAATCTTTTTTCCTTCTAAGGTAGATACTGAGAATCATCACACAGGAAAGAGAGAGTTTATTAGCAGGATTTAATGGAAAGATAGATGAGTAGAGACTTGATCCAGTTACTATTTGGGAAGTCAGCCAAATGATTTGAGCATCAAATGGAAGCCAACCAGACATGCAGAATGTCTCGTGTGTGTATAGATCACTCAGATGATATTTGGTACAATTGTCTTGCACTTGGACATCAGTCCCATTGTTGTTCTACTTTGGAAGTGTTTAAGTCTTCACTTATCCTACTGGGAACTTTATTCCAGGATGTAACTTACTGAAATGTAGAAGTCAATGAAAACTCTCTCTTTTCTGGAAAAGCCAGAAGGCCTGTTTGGTGTTAAAAAAATAAAATTATTTTTAAAGAAGAAGTATTTTTTCTTTTGCAATATCTGATCATTGCTGCACATCATGTAGCTTCTTTAATTTTCTGTGTTCTTTGAGTGAAAAGTAGCATCTACAATATATGAATTTCAATAAGAATTACTGCCATCCAAAAAAAAAAAAAGGAAAATTCCTCCTTACTGTGTATATTTGGGGAATAAAAACCCAAAAACAAACCAACACACCGTGAGTGTGGCATTAAAGGGGGTGAGGTAGGACCTGCTTTTCAACCCCTGAAACTTCTGAGCTTTCTTCCCTGCTCAGTTTCCTTAGCAGTTTCAGGTGTTAAATGTGCTTGTTCAACAAGAGGGTTGTGTTTCATTTCCCTGTGTGGATACTTTTACCCTAATTTCTCTGAGTTTTGGAATAAATGAAGACTGGCTATTAAGATTCTTTGTGCTGTTTCAGATTTGTAAGTCTTACTCCAAGGCTGGAATTCTGTATACCTCAAGGTCTGATGTGCAGTAGTTGTTGTAGCCCCGCTAAAAAGACATAATAATTCACATAATTGTAGTTTTATTTCATCATATCAGGGCCCAGTGAGCTTATCTTTGAGGAGGATGGATATAGACAGATCATTTGGCTTGCTAGTATGTCACCCCTCTAAATCCTGAGATACCTGTCCTTTAAAACAGGAGCCTCAGAGAGAACTGCAGCAGCAGCATTTCCCTTTCAGATTTTGCTGCATATATTTCTGTCGCTATCTGTACCATCTAACAGTTCTGAGAAACACTTTTGAAGCTTATAGACACATTAGAAATATTTATTTGAGTAACTAAGTGTAGAATCATGATGTACTGCTGGTTCAAGTTTTTTAAATTCCCAATGGATTATTAATAAAAGTGGGCGGCAGCAGGGGGGGAGAAAAGAAAAAAAATTTGGAAGTTGGAGCAGATGAAACTGCAGTCAGCAGATGAAACATGAGCAATCTCATTGAACAATTAACTTTTTTTTTCTCTTAAATAATATTGATGAAAATAATTTCTATATATTTAGTAGACTATCTTGCCAGGCCAGCAACAAAGGCCAGTCCTAATCATGCAGTAATTATTAAAACCAAGCGTGATGATTTGAGGTCCTACCATTGTAATGAATGAATCAGCCTGCTTGGGAATTTCAGTGTGATACCTGCTCTCAATGCTGAATTAAAAATAGCCCAAGAGAGTGATTTCTTTGGCTGGGAGGACAGAAACCCAGTCACATAAGCTAAAAATTCCAAGACCTTCACCTGCTGAACTAAAAGCGTGTGCTGCTCTTACCATTTCATTGTAATGCTTTGTTATGCTGTACTCAGTCTGTTGACTTATGCAGTTGGGGATCTGAGACTTTACCACCTTGTTCTGGTTTTACTTTCTAGACAAAGTTGTCCTTTTGGATCCACAGCTGATTTCTAAGGGTTAAGCTGAGCTATATTAATTAGCCTTCTCTCCCTGCCAGCCTCTTCTTCCTAGGGGAGAAGAATTCCTGAATGCCTTCAGAATTCCTGAAGTCCTTCAGTAATTTCACTTTTAGTCAGACTTTTGGACACTGTTTGTTCAGAATCAGTGGTTATGTGATCCCTAAATCCATTTTAAAAGCTTCCAGTTGAGTAATTATATTCCAGTAGCAATAAATTAGTCTTGGCTCTCTGGGGCTGACCTGTGGGATTAAGCCATTGATGCTCTCCCAGCATGACAAAAGACCCCCTGCCTTTTAATTTTGTTCTTGAGGAAAGTATTGCCTGTTGATGGATATTCCTTTCTGGCTTGTTGCCAGTTATTATAAATACAAGCCCACATAAGCACACATCTTTCTTTTTCCAAAGAGTATGTACAGTAGTTCCTGTTAAACGGTATTTTACAGGAAGGCAGACACAAATTACACCTGGCCTTCTATAGGATATCTTCAGCTTAATTATATTTCTGCATTTTCTATGTATTTGAGAGGTAAAGACAATGCTTGTTCCCTCAGGCTTACTTTTAAATGAAGACTCAGAAATAGAATAAAAACCTAAATTACTTTGATGGACACACATATTGTTGTCCCCTCAGGTAATGCGTTTGACATTGCCTTTCTTTGTGGTTTTAAATAGGCTATTTGCTGTCACTTAACAATTTTAAATAAAGAGTAAGCAGGATATTATAAGAATGTGACAGTATAAAGAAGAATGTCTCATCTGGCAATTATAGAAGTCCATGGACAGTATGCTTAGGCCAATAGAACAAGTATTAGGTTTAACATTTTTATTGGTATGTATGTATTGACACATAATGGTTTCAGGATTTTATAATTCATGGGTGGAAGTGCAAGTCTTATCAATAACATCAGGCTTTAAACCCTTCAAGGAATCTGTGTGTGACCCTGAGATGTTGTTTTAAAAATGCCCATCCCTGGTATTGTTAAACCAATCATTCTGATGGCATAAACACAGTTAGGTACCTGAAACATTTTCATCAACTTGAAGGGAAATTGGCATAAAGCAGTTGTTTCAGTCCATATATTCTGCAAACTCCATTAGGTCCAAATATACAACTATTTGTCTTTGGTAGCTAACAAACTTGCATGTCTAGCATTTATATATAGCTATGTGCTCATATACTGTGTACAGTGTTATAGTTAGAGATGTTGAGGAAAAGGGTAATCACTTCATAATTCCCTGCGTAGTTCGCATGGCCTCATCTTCTCTTGTCTGGTTTAAAAGATGTCTTTCTCAGTTTTTCCACAATTGAAGACAAGCAATAAATCTTAAATACATGGCCCCACATATAATTATGTTTCTGCTGGAAGCTACTGCTGCAGCCTTGTCCATGACTGGAAATAGGAATTGATTTATACATGTACGCTGTGGTGCTTGCCAAACTGCAAAATGTGCTACTGTAAACTGAGGTAGAAGATTTGCTCCTGACTCTCCCTGTGCTGTTCCTCCGGGCCCAGACTACAGAAATCTGTAATCCTGGCCTTCTTTCCTACAGATGTTCCAGCCTTTAGAGATAGTTCATGCTCAATTGGAACATCTGAATTGCTTCCTACAGCAGGAACTCTGATGGGTCAGAGCAACTAGCTGACCCTAGCAGTGATTTTTTTTTTTGCTTTCTTATGATCTTCACTCTGATTTATGTCCTTTTCTGTCTGATACAAGGCTATTTCCACCAGTCTTTTGTCTTACCTTCTTGGTTCTCCTTAGCCTTTGTTTACAGTTGTCCACAAATGGCTCTGGTTTTGTAAATTCAGAATTTAAGTGTCTTTTTATTTGTGCATTTCAGAATATCCTCTGAAAATGTAACTGTTCTTATCTTCTTCTAATATTTGAAATATCACCTTTATTTTAACTGTCTTTCACTTCATATTACTACATTCCCAGTAATGCACATAAATTCACATTTATGCCTTGATACGTTCATTTTAAAGTTGAGTTTATTTACTGTAACTCCTGTTACTGGTAGAATAGTGGAGCAAAGGCTTGCATCTGTCATGCCTGCATTGCTTGTTTGCATCCCTGCCTTAAAAATAAACCTATTAATGAAAACTGATTTGCTTCTTAATTAGTGATTCTGCCTTGAGATAGCGGAAGTCTTTTGAGAAAAGAATCCTGAATTTTTTCCTCTCTTCCTTTTTTCTTCTACTTGCAGTGTTAGAGGTAATATCGATTTGCGTGAGCATTTGACAGAAAAAAATCTCATCTTTGGCAATATAAAAAGACACTTGCCCACCCACTGTTCCTTAATGCAGGAACACCAGTCTGAATGGCAGTGGGTTGTCAGCCAGACAGAAACTGTCCCTGTTTCTTAATTGCTCTCAAAATCTTTTACTTCAGGCAACTTGGAAGCCTCCTGTAGTCTGCTGTGACCGGAGGGGGAAGGAACTTCCAGTTTGTTCTTATTCCATCTGATATTGCTGCACTGATTTGTTCTTTTCCCTGGGCACCTTTTTTCTTCCTAGGGCCAAAAAGTGTTAAGAAGAAATAGGCAGACCCTCATGTTGAGCTTTGCATGCAGGCAACAAGAATATTCAGCCTTCTCCCAGGAGCCTTCAAGACTTCAGCTCTTACCCATCTCAATTTTGAGCCTTCCTTTCTCCTAGGAAGCAGAGTACAGCAGTCTTCTGGGTATAATGGATGGATTTTTTTGAAGCAAAACCTCAACTAACTAAGTCCTACCCCCACCAGAATATTTTAAAATGTGTTTTATCACTTCAATACTTAGTCAGGGTATATGGCAAAATGTGGATTGGGATTTGGCTACTTAGTTTCCTGGGGCAGCCCAATAACCTCTATAAAAATATGCTTATGTTTCACCAAAAAATATAATTACTTTGTCTTAAAACTTTAAAAAAATATTTTAAAAGGAGTGTATTAGATAGTAATTAATGACACATAATGAGATGCTGCACATTTTTTTGTGCTAAATGCTCAAGAAGAGGTCAGTCAACTTTATAGCAACTATATAGTTAAAAAAACCCAAATATGATAAAAATATTGGATTTATTAAATGAAGGGTTTAATGGTGGTCTCCATAACATTAGATTGAAAAATTTGAAATACACTGGTTGTTAAATGATATTATCTGAAATCTCTGGAACTTAGTAATTTATGGTATTCATGTATTCCTTGCTGCACTGTAGCACTGTGAGCATTGTCCTTAACTAATGGTTGCAGTTTTTAATGTTGAATCTGTTTTTGTCAGATGAGTAATTTTGGTGTTTAATGACTAATGTGAAATAATCTGAGTTGAAGCCATGGGGTAGTTGTCATCTGATGTCTTCTGCAAACATTAATATTTATCACTGAACTGATTACAGCTTTAGGATGGTCTGAAGCACAAAGGGTAGGGGAACACCCAGAACGTGCAAGGATTAGGCAGCTCCTGTGTCATATCCATATGAGGCTTACAGCACTTCAGTGAAGCTGCTTGAACTTTGGCAGTAGCAGAGCATTGCATACTGGCTCTTGCCAAGCAGTACCTACATTTATCAATAGTAAGATACAAACCCATGTGCTTGTTAGAAAAGCATAGTATCTGAAAAGTAGGATAGAAATGCTTTAGATTTTAGGTTGCAGTTGTTTTAACAGTGTTAACACATTGCTTCCTTAGCATGTTTCTGTTTTCTTTCCATTGGGTGATTGTATCAACATCTGTGGCATGAACAGGAGGTTTGTGCTCCCCCTTTTCTGTGGAGAGGCACATGTTGGATTGCATGGGCAGTCCTGCATCCTCATGTGACAAAGACATGTTACATGATGTAAGGGAAGCTGTGGTGTGTGAGCACCTGTGTGTAGAGGTGTCTGACCAGGAGGTTGAGTGCCATAGATGTAGATGCAGAGTAAGTAGGAAAGTAAACTGTGGTAGTAGATCCAGCTATGATGAATTTTCATGTCACTGACTCACTGGGGTTTGAAGAAAACAGTCTTTGACTTTGAGATGAAAACCTGCTGTGGTAGTCCTTTTAAATTTATCTATTGTTACTGGAAGCAAATCTAAACTAATGTCATGCTTTTGAAATCTATCTCCTACTCACTAAAATTGTTCATGCTGCTGATGTGAAGTTGAATTAAAAGTGTATTTCAGCAGATATGTTAAGTAAGAAGTGGTACTGTTTAATGTGGTTGAGATGGTGTTATTTTTCATTCCTCATTCAGTGAACAAGCAGGTGTGCAGCAGACAGAATAATGTTATGCCAAATTAAGGTCGTCTTTTACACATGGCATTGAAAATTGATTATTTAAATTAGACTTTTTAGTTATCAGACATTAAATATGGCAGCAGCATTTCACTCTACTTCATGTCAGTCTTGTCACTTAATGGTTTGATAATACGCACAACTGTGAACGGTTAATGCAGAAACTTCATTAGCATGTTAAAATTCATGCTAGAAGAATGTCACTTTCATAAGTGCTCTTGTAATTTATAGTTTCTATGATCTTCATGATTCACATAGGGCAAGAAAACATGTATATTGTAGGGAGAACACGTCAAAATTTTTTAAATCGGTGAGGCAAAAATTGCCACTCTGACCTACTTCAGCATGGAAGTGTGCTGATGAAAGGTAAAAAAGCAGATTCAATTGAATTTAATTTATTTTTACTTTTGCTATTCAGAAGTAAAAACCTGAGTCTTCCACTTACTGAACCTTAGCAGATGACTATAACTGATCATAAGGGAGTGTCCTTATACTCAGTTAATTAAGCACACCTTCCTCATTGCAAATGACTGTAGTAGTAGTACCCGGAGGGGACAAAAAATGATTAAAAGAGCATCAAAGAGAATAGAAGTTAGCAAATTAACACATTCCAATCTCTTTCCTTTGCAGTTCTGCTGGAAATAAGTGGAAAAATCTGTATATATACATTTTTTAAGCAATGATGCCATGCACATTTCTAGTGCCTGTATCATATGTATTTCTGTGTGATATTGCCTTGGTAAGACTCTTGTGTAAGGAATGCAGGAGCAAGTTAGAAGCCTTTATAAATGCATTTTGGAATGGATTGTTTTAAGATTCTTTTGGAGAGAACTCAGTTGATTCCAGGGAAGACAGATAGGAGATACCTTTCTGTGAGCTAAATCTTATTATGATCCTGAAAATCCTGCAGAACCAAATAGCTAATATTTTTTTATTTAGATTTTCCTTATTCGTAGGGATGCAAATTTGTCTTAAGTCAGTACTTTGTTCCTGGAACTTCTTTTGACAATTTAAGCAACAGAGTCTTTGACCTAAAAAATGCAGTATTTCCCCAGGTCATAGTTGGAAATGAAAAGTTGGATTTTATCTCATGGTTATTATCCTGGTTGAGAAGAGGGAAATGAATAGCAAACCAAGAGCGATATAAAAGATTGTGCTTTATGAGGTTTTGACATGCCAGCAGAAGTCACAGAGGGACATTTCTCATTGCTTCTGTGATAGTACATATTACCAGGTAGTTTTTTTCTAATACAACATTTTAAAACAAGTAGGTCTAAAACTCCTGAACAGTCTAGTGAACCCAAATGGAACTGAGTAATGTGTTTATTTGTGTTTATTTCCAAAGCTGTGAGATGGTACTGTAGTGATTTATTACCTCCTTTTGTCTTTTTAAATAGCCAATAATGTACAGAAGCCTGTACTGCCCTCTGGGTGAAAGGGACAATTTCACTGATTGCAAACATGATATGGGATGTCCCAAGTTTGGTTTCTTTTACTGGTATTTTTAGATTTGATGGCCTATGAAGACTAAATATTATTTGATTGATGCAGAATATACACTTGGGAATTCAGATGACTGTGTGATACCCAGACAGAGTGTTTTGATACACAGGGCAAGCAGGAGCATTTCTGTAATCAGTGATGGGTGATAACAAAGCTTGTGTGGTATTGTGCATTTTTCTAAAATAACTCTACTAATAGAGCAGTATGAGCTTGCTAAAGGAAAGACACATTAATTCAGGTTTGCTTTCAGCTTTCTTCTGAAATAATGTTAACCCCTGGTCCAGATTATCTCATTCTTCTTTGCAGACTTTAGCTGCCAAGAGGGCAGAACCAAGAGTTTTGTGCATCTTCTGTAAACTAAAAAGTTCTTTGTAGCTTTCTAGTTCTGTGTAGCTTTCTATTTCTCTATCCAGGGCCAGGTCCTCTATTCCCACAATACAACATGAATTAAGGGAGCTCAAATGAAGAAAATAGTTTAGAAATCCCTCTTTGCCATCACAGAAAGTCTTAAAAAAGGCCCCCACAGGCATCTTTATTCTGGCAAGCATCCTTTCTGTCATTGGGTTCCTCAGTGCCTCAACAGAGTCTGTGTGAAGTGGTACATTTTCTGGAAAATCTCCATAGGCATGTTGTGAATTTCTGCTTTTCACTTACCCCAGTATCCTTTGCCAGAAACTCTCAACCAGCTCTGGTAATGGAGGGCAACTGTATGGAGTCATCTGAGTACTTTACACAGACTACTTGTACATGACTGTTCCCATTCATAGTTAGGCTGGAAAGAGCTTTCTGAACCTAAGTCAGACAGTGTCAGCTGCTCTCAATCCCACCCTTTAGATGTGTTTTGCATAGCATGTGTCAGTGTCTGACTTACAAGCTCGTTCAGAGGCCAACAGATGGTGAAGCATTCTGCAGCACGTGGGCCACCAGGCAGCCTTTGTATGCCTGCATGTAAGGGTCTAGGTTGTGCACTCACCCAGACTCATTAAAACACCAGGAAAGCTGGGCTCTTCATCCACATAGCTGCAAGTCTCTCAGAAAATGTTGTATTTTAAAACTACTACGGGTGTTTGGTCAAAAGTTGCATATAGCTCAAATGGCTATCCAGGCATTACACTTGAAGGACTATGTAGGTGCTAGCTTACCCCTTTGAGGGCTTTCTCTGGCAAGTTTTAAGAACTGCTAATGTTCTTTTAATATCACAGTCCATAAACTCTGAATTAGCTTTGACCTGCATGCATTTTTCTTACTGACAATGAAAAGTCTTCATTAAAATATGTTGCTCATTAAAGAGAGAGCTGCGTAACAGTTGGGGAAAAAAGGTACTTTTTAATGACTAAAAGAAATAAGCAAAACTTGAAGCCACAAATGTTAGGGTTTTTTTTTGTCTGAATGTAAAGTGCTGAGCTTCCTAATGTTAAGCTTTGCTGAAAACCTGACTTCTAGGGAGAAATCCCTGTTTTCTGTCTTTTTCAACTCTCCCCACAATGACCTTTGGCATTTTGTGAGCCTAATTTTATTATTAAAACCTTTGTTCTTACTAATAAGCTAGAAGCTGTACACAAATTATGTCTTTGGGAATGATATCTTAGTTTATTTATTGCGGGTTATTCAATACCTATACAGCCTTGTGTATGACCACGCAAATATTAAAATTACCAACATAAAAGCTAAAGAGCTATGAATCTGTGTTGATTTTACTGTCACAACCAACCTGTTGAAATGCATGTTTAATTTGCCATTGACTCCAGCTGCCATCCTGGGGCCTTGGGAAATGGCAGTTTCGTTGCTTGTTCAAAACCCCCTGAAAAAGCCCCAGGCTGAGGTTTCATGGTGATTGGAATTGAGTGAGGAGGTGGAAGGAGCAAGATGAGAGTGTGACCATGATATGTGTGTCCATGTGTGACCATGATGATGTATGTCGATTTCAGACTGGGTACATGGGTAAGGATTGATGGTACCTCATCTAGGATTCATTTTTGTCCTTGCAAAGTTAATGCAGATAATCTGGAAAGAAAACGGGTTTTTTGGAGAAGGCTTACCTCAAGATCAGGAAAGTGAACTTGACTGTGAAAGGGAAGAAGTACTTTGTGAGGAATCAGAAACAGTTTTTTCCAATTCATCTTTTCTTTTTGTGGGCTGGGAAACTGTTAGAAATGGAGAGGCTTCCCTTGGTGTTTTCTCATCCCAAGCAATCACAAAAGGCCAGTGGTTTGCAGAATGCATTGCTGCCAGATGTTAGGCTTATGTTCACTTAAATCTTTTCACATTTAATATTACCAAATAAAAAAAAAAAGGAGAAGAGAAAAAGAGAAAGCAAAAAAACAATATCTGAGTTTACCCTATAATGAATTCAGGAAGTTTTTTTTTCCTCCTTCTCTTCCATGAGCTTCCTCCAAGGAGGTGTGAGTGAATTAATTAACTTTTGGGGAAGTACTTAATGAGTACAGCATGTCTACAAGTTTGGAATAAAACTACATTCCAAAGCTGTCCTCAAGAGCAGATGTTTATTCTGTTTAGCTGTGAAGTTGTTGGGCATTTTTTTAGCACATTGTGTCAAATCACTGGACTCTTTCCACTAAAGCCAAGTGAAAGACATTAATAAATATATTTTGAGTTATTATAAAGATTACAGTGCTGTAAGCTACCATAGTAATTGAAATTTCTTTGCATATTTAAAAATAATGTTTGAAGTTAAATGCCATTGATTTAGCCTAGCAAACTGGTTATTTTGCCCATCTTTTTATTTAAAAAAAATGTATTATTTTTAAGTAAGTTAATAGAATTAAATTTATATTTTCAGGCTGTAATGAAAGTAATTTGTGCTTCTTGCTTTTATTAAAATGGCTTTTATGTACCATGAATTCCACTTTAACCACAATTCAAAAAGGAATGTGCATGTTACTTATGACTTTCCTGCTATTCTTTGTTCCTGTATTTTGCTCTTAGGTTTCCTCAGCACATTGTTAGACCCAACCCTGGCAAGAAGGTGATTGATATGGCTCTTTGTGCCCTGGCTAAATAGCTAAACATAGAGTGCATTGTGTCTGCACTCAGGGAAAAAATGAAATGCAATTAAATTCATTTCACCTTCAGTAACATGACATTTCTGTTTCTTTCATGTCAGCTTTTATTCTCTTCTATAATCAGATTTTGTAACCCTTTTTATAATGTCTCTTCACTTCAGTAATCACTGAATAGGATGCTTGTGTTGCAAGTTAATTAGAAATTCTCGTGTGCCTGACTTTTTCCCAATCTTTGGTGTGGTTTCCACATCTTCCTAGAGAGCACGTTTTGCTGTCCTCTGAGCTGTGAGCCATGAACTCCATATCTGCTCTCGAGTCCTCCATGTTTAGCTTTGCAGGGGATTTTTGTGTTCACATTTAGAAACTGAAGTATTTCTTAAAATATATCAGGTGAAAGGAAGGGTCTCTACAGTGGGATGGGTTCTTCACAACAGCAAAGAAAACTCCTGGGAGTTCATTCACCCTTTGTATTGACAAAACCCATGACGGTTAACACAGCCCTTCACAGCAAATGTCTGAAAGGATGCAGGAGAATGATGCATGTGGGAGATGAAAAGGGGAGGACAAAAGATCCTCTTTGTCCAGCTCTTTGTTCATAATTTAAATTACAGAATACACAAGAGTAGCGCTTTGTTTTAGGAGCAAGCATTTTATAGAGTCCAGGGAAGGACTCTAAGAAATCAGGAGATGGTGAGTTAGGTTTCTATCTAAATTTACCTTAAAGACTATTGCAAGTAGGTTTCAAAAGTCGTCTTTAGGTTCAGTGAGAGTTATTATTTCCTAATGAAAAATACATAAGAAACTCCCATTAAAATAGACTTTGAAAGATAAAATCTATTTCCTAGCAGATTCCCTTGGGTATACAGGCATTATTGTTATACTATTAATTTCTTCTTTGTTTTAGCTTCAACGTTCCATCCCCCAGCCTTATCTCCCCATCCCTATCCACCCTGTACTGTTGTTTCCTATAATTAGTGAAGATACACATCTGTCTTCAGGCTACCACCTAATCTCTAAGGCCATATGGGTAAATGGAATATAATTATAATTTGGTAGAAACCAAGAACATGGTTGTATTACTCATTCTTTTTAAAGCAGTCAAATTGAGTCTATGACAAAGTAGGGCTTGGAGGCTGGGTTTAGTCCTTGCAAAGTAAGTGTATTTCAGATGGAAATTTCATTGTGTTAAATTTGGGTGGGAATTAGCCAGTTTGGGAGGAATTCTGACACAATGTTACCGCAATGTGCAAGCACCCTGCATATCGTGAAGAAATCACCTGTGGTTATATGCAAAATATTAACAGAGGTCATTTTTTGTCCCCCTCTTTTTCAGTTATTTTTATTTCAGTTGCTGCGAGGACTGTCTTACATCCACCAGCGTTACATTTTGCACAGGGACCTGAAACCACAGAACCTTCTGATCAGTGACACGGGGGAGTTAAAGCTGGCAGACTTTGGTAGGCAAGCAGTTAATTACAAGTATCTTATAATGTTGTAGGAATGTCAGACAGATGGTTCCATTGATTTCTCTTCCCCCCCACCCTATTCCTTAGACACACCTTCTTCATTGTAGATAATTGCACATTTTTCTCCTGAGTGAAGAAATTGATTATGGTCAACAAAATGCTCAATTAAAAGGGAGCAAGTGAAAAACAAATACCTACTCTAGTTCTCTCAAGGAAGATAATGCTGAAAGTATTTCCATTTTATTTACCATGAGACCTCTGAATTAGAATTAAAAATCTTCAAAAAGAAAAGAAAACAGGTAGAGAGAGACCTGAAGAAATACAGACTGTACGAGAAGCACAATCGGTTTCTGGAAGCAGCTCTAGGGTTGTGGAGGTCTGGATTAACTTTCAGTAAATGGTCATTGAAAGAGACTGAAGGACACAAGTGTTCCTTCTGAAGAATAAAGAACACTAGGATCACCTGGACTGTTTTCAGTATCCATTAGTTCTTTCTGGGGAAGCCTTAGGTGAAGTATAAAGTCAGGATAAATTATCCACTGAAATTGTAGCCTTTGGCCTATTTTAAAATTTTTAAGCCATTTTCTAGTGGCTACACCAAGGCAAGTACTCTTTCCTCTGAAAACCATTGTGAATGCAGATGTGGAAAATGGCAAAATTTTTCTTTAGTGATTTTTACAAAAGGTTGTAGGAATTTCTTTCTTTCCTGTAGGTCAGCTTCTCAGTTACTGATTCCAGCAGTACTTTTGAAGTAAGCTGAAAATGTGACCTATTGGCTTTTCGAAAATGTCTTTTATTTTATGACTGTTATCCACATCATGCTTCACATTTCATGCAGCAGTAGTAATGAGGAAGCCTTGTGTGCTAATTGGCAATTTCACTGTTAATGTAGTCATGAGGTTTTGTCTTTTAATTAGCGTTACTGCAATTAACAACTCAGTGTGTATTTGCAGTGCTGGAGAAGGGAACAGGACTTAAGGTGGACACAGTCCACAAGGACTTGATTGGCCTTTGAATTGTAAAGCAATTAGAGAAATAGTGTTAGAAGCAATTGTCTCCTGGTTTACATATGGTTTTTTGCTGTCATTTTTCAAAACTTGCTGTTTTTTTTAAATAAATGGTTAAAAAACCCATTCCTGCATGTTGCATTTTACTATGAGGTTTCATCTCCTAAGGATATGAAACAGTGAATCATTCAGTGTTCTTGTAGTGAAATATGAGTTAACCCTCTGTTGAAGGTGCTGTACTGTTTAATAGTTTTGTTGTATCATTTATATGTATAGAACTTTATGAATTAATCTGACTTCCAAGTATCCCCATATTATAAATTTTTCAGGAGAAAATTTTGTAACAATGATTGTAACAATGGTTCTCTAGCTTTGGTGGATGCTGAAAACCATAAAAGATCTCACAAACACTTTTGTATGTAAAATGTTTCATATGGTGTGGGGATGGGTGCTGAAGCTATATGGCTTGTGTGTCTGGGGAGAGGGAGGCTGCAAACTTTTTTGCTGTGTTTTTAAGAAAAAAATAGAACAACCTGCCTTTCACCAGCACTATTAGATGCATTGCTGGAGGTGTGAACCGATTAATGAAAAGTCGAACTCAGACATAAGTTGACTCTGTCTGGTTGTGTTGCCACAGAGCAGAGGACAGGATGGGATGCTTGTTCGTGCCTTGCTGTAGTAGAAAACGTAAATATCTATCACTTCTGATGAAAAAATTGCCTCATTGTAGTACCAGGCTAAATAGCCCAGTGATGATATGAAAGGCAGGATTTTCACAGCTTTGTGTTGGCAGGAGTTTAAGGTTGACCATTGTGTATGGTTTTGATAGAAGGACTAGAAATGTATAAGTACAACCAGAAAGAAATACACTTTGGTAGAGACATGAATGTATAATATTGTGCAGAAGATATTTTTCCCCTTTTAAGTTTGCCTTGACATAACAGAAACATCTGCGTAACCTACTGTTATACAAAGAGAGATGATTATATATCTCCTTTTTTTTTTTTAAAGCTAGATTTTCTTTCATGGCTCATGACCTCATAAAACTGAAAACCAGATGGGTTAAATTTCTCTTCCAAGAACCAAGATGAAAAATTAGAAGTGTTGAGGCTAAAGTCTAAAAGGTCATGATCTCTTTCACTGGGAGTATGAGAAATGAGAACGCACCTGTGTGCTCTCTGTGTGCCCCTGTGCATATTTACTTATTTAAATGCTATATTATTATAGGCCATCTTCCACCTTCCCAGTATGAAAAACTCTTCTTAAACAAGATGTAAAATACAGTCCTAATTGTCTTTATGTTTTTCTCCTGGAAATGACTGATTTGCAATAATGTGCTTGGAAAGAAAGTCAGTTTAGATTGTATACTTGATTAATTATGTGAGGAGTGGTGTGAAAATTAGAAAGATGGTTGCTTTGCTTTCAAATGCACTCAAGGCAGGAGAGAACCTATCAATAAATCAGTGTCTGTGAGAGATAAGATTGACTTTGCTAGTATAATAAATATAAAATCCTAGAGCAAAGGTCCTTTTAGTCTCTAAGGACAAGACCTTCAGATTTTGGTTTCATAAGTTTACCAAAAAATCAGCATCATGTCTGAAGTTTTTCATTTGGTGTCAGACTTATTTAATCTCTTCACTGTAGGATATCAAATACTTAAAAGCAGGCTAGTGGATCATAGTTCTTGAATAAACAAGGTAAAAGAAAGGCTATTCATGTCTGCCAGTGCATTGCACTGCGGCTGAAGTGGAATCTTTGAATAACTGTGGGCATGTGTTTTTCTATAGCAGGGCTCCCAGACATGCATACTTCACTGTGTGGGAGTGTCTTTGTTCAGATGAACAGCGGTTTGCTTTGCTGTTCATTGTGCTCTAGCTGCTAGGAAATGAACATTTATGAGAAGACTCAGCGGTCAAATGAAAAGGGAGAACAGAAAATAGAGGCTTTATCAAATTAAAAATGAATGAGCTATAAAAAATGGCTTTATTGAGAAGATATAATAGGGGAGACTACATCTTGAGTAATTGTTGCTGTGAAAAATAGTCCTTGAACACCATACCTGTGTTCTTTTTAAAATCTAATTAAAATTCCAGAGGAAAGTAAATTATGTTAGGAATTCTTATGGAATGAAGTGCAAGAATTATTTTTTGATCCTGTGGTGTTAATTTTGCTGTCTATGAGTTTATTTCCCCTCCTGCATGTGTCAATCTTAAGTAGAAATAAAGTATTTTAAACCTCTGATGAGTAACGCCATAAGAAATTTCTCTCAGCCTTCAAGAGAAAGACTAGTAATCCTCAGGGGCACAACCCCCTGAGCTGGTAGACATGGACAGGGAGCAGAATGGAGCCCCTGCAATCCAGGAGGAAGTAGTTAGTGACCTCCTGTGCCATTCAGACAGTCACAAGTCTATGGGTCCACATGGGATTCACGTTGAGGGTATTGAAGGAGCTGGCAGAAGAGCTCATCAAGCCACTCTCCATAATTTATCTTTGATCCTGATTAGCTGGGGAGGTCCCAGATGATTGGAGGTTGGCAAATGGGAAACCCATCTACAAGAAGGGTTGGAAGGAGGATCTGAGGAACTACAGGCCTGTCAGTTTGACCTCAAGGAGGGCCCTGTAAGCATCATAGAATCCAACTCCTGGCCCTGCCCAGGACAAACCCAAGAATCACACCATGCACCTGAGTGTGGTGGGAAAGCCAACTGATGTCATTGTCAGGCTGCCCTCTGTGATCTTTGACAGACTGTAGATTGAGGGTGGTTCCCAATAACTGGAGAAAGGTTGTTTTATCCATTTGCAAGAAGGGCAAGAAAGAATGTCTGGAGTAGTGCAGCTTGGTCAACCACTATCCCATAGGAAATAATGGAGTGAGGCTTCTTGTAGGTGTGAAGAAAGTGTTTGCCAGTTTTAGTCAAGGTAAATCATGTTTGATCCACGGGATTGCCTTCTAATGAAATGAGGAACTCTGCAGTCTCCCAGTGCCCTCAGAGTTGGTTACCAAGAGCATGGTGGTG
The DNA here is from genome assembly GCA_013400575.1 of Peucedramus taeniatus. NCBI lineage: Eukaryota > Metazoa > Chordata > Aves > Passeriformes > Fringillidae > Peucedramus > Peucedramus taeniatus. The sequence continues at coordinate 49,257 of WBNO01026555.1, read as the reverse complement.
CTCTTTACTTGAGTGCACAGTGGGAGGATGAGGGATAATGAGGGATAAGGAAGGAAATGTTTGGTTTGAAACTACTTTAGCACTGGAGCAGCCCAGAGATGTTATGAAATCTCTATTTGCTTCCCTTACTGGACTAAGCCTTGAGCAATCTGGCAGATTGAACTAGGCAAATTCTCCTTCTTGTGTGGTTCTGTGACTTGCTAAATATTGTGCTTGTTTTGTTTTGTTTCTTAATGACTGGAGATTGGTATTTAGTCATTTTATATGCTGATATAAATCAAGATTGGCTAATCAATTATGTTTGCATGCAGATTATCATACTTAATAAACTCCAGCACCAAGTCCCTAAATAGCTGACAATAATCAGGTTGAAGATGAGTCCCACCTTCTGTGTAGGACTTTCCAGGAAGGATTTACTCTTTTCCTGCCTTGTTTCATATTCTCTGAAAAGAGCCTCTAGCAATCTAATATTCTGACACCTCCAAGAACAATGTAGACCTTTATTCTGATCATAGGACAATTACTCTTATGTATTCTTTAGTTAAAATAGTCTTTTGCTTTCTGGGTTGAAAAATACATAGTTATACTTTTTATTAGGTATTTTCTGATAAAAGATTTACATAGCTTTGAGGTGACATCACCTTTCGATGCACTGAGAATGTCATCAGGTCATGTGTGTCAAGAACAAAACATTTAGACTTGACTAGCATGTGACACAGCAGAAGCACTTCTGAGGCTGTGAGAGAAACTGGCCAAGTGGCTAGTAGGGCCCTTGGCCTGCTTCACCTCTGAGATAATTGACCTGCTGCTGGGGTTTACTTCTCAGGGAATTTCTCATTTGTGAATCTTCCCTGCAGCTGCTTTTCCCTTTCATCTCTTCTGTTGGACCTGCAACAGAAGTAAGCTGCTTGAAGTGGGTGAATGTGAAGTTTGAAGACGTGTTTGGTCTCTGTTTTGGATTGTGCAGTTATGTGCAAGGACCTTCTGTGTAATCTGCATCTTTTAATTAGATGCCTTTTTTTTTAGTATGCATACTGCCTTTTTCTCTGTGCTATGGCTCCAAGACAGGGTGTATAAACTATGCAGCCACCTGCCTAGTTTAGGTATCTACACAGCAGGCACACAAGTGCAAAGTGCAATTTCAAAGTATGGAACAAAAGGTCTAGAAGTATTGTTAGCTTGAGTATAATTTGCAAGGATAAGAAAACTTGATGATTGATAATTTTCTAAATTGAAAAATTTAGAAAAGGCTTGAATAGATGCTTCCCCTCCCTCCCAATCCATGCCCCAATTTTTGGTAATTTTAGTCCTAAAAAAAAAAAATCTTCAAACTGCAGTAACATTACCAACAAATTCCAGTGTTGCAAGGTGAGTGACAAGGAGCATCAGGAACTCAGTACTTTAATGCTTGTTTCTGTAGTATGAGAGTTGCTCTTTCTCATCTGTGGGAATGGGCTTTGGAGAGGAAAAATAGCATGACATCTTTATGAAAATGTCTTTCATTTAGTCTCTCAAATAACACTGACCCTGAAGCTTTTCCTGACTGCTTTTTGTTGTCTTTGGGGATCTCTGGATGAGTAAGGATCTGCAGGAGGTCTGTATTATGGTGAAAGTCCTGCCTTAAGCTTTTGGAATTTTGTTAATATAAAGTCCTCTGATGTAGTAAAAGAATCGAGTCAGAGTGATTCAACCATGCATCCTTCTAGATACATAGCATGATTAATAATAGATAGAAGGAGCAAAGAGACTTGAGGATTAAAATAAAGGGAATTATACTCAATGGAGTTGCAGTTCAAAACTGCAGCTGAGTATTAGAGAGGATGTTTCCATGCATTTCCATACAGATTTTTCTGTGGAGAGCATGACAGGGGTATGTCATGAGGGACAAGGATATTCCTGTATAGCTTACTGTTAAAATTACTAAAACTATGTTGACAAGTTGAAAAAAAAAGTAGCTCTTTTTTTTCTTCACAGTAAGAATCCCACAAGGGTTTCTTTATAATGTACTGTATAAAATTCATATGAAAAGTGAATAGCATAAAAGATTGCTTGCATGGATAACTGCGATGTTTTCCCGTGTAAATGTTCCACAGAGTATCAGTTCTTGGAGATGCTGATATAAGGAGTTGTCTCAGTGCCCAAAGAGCTGGTATTATATTGTTGGTGAAGCTTGATGGAATCGTTAGCAAAATTCCTCCGAGTTATATAGGCTGGCTCCCTTTGGTTGCCTGGCTTTAGTGAGACTAATCTGGGGAGCCCAATGCAGCCATTTGGGGTGAATTGTAGGAGCAGCCCAGTCACCCCTGAGGCAGCTGGCCCAACACAGCTCCTGCCCTCCACATCAGCCCTTCTAGCCCCTACAGAAGGGCTAGAAGTGTCTGGGTGTTGGTTATCAGAGGCTGCTGCTGGTAAAGAAAACGACTTTACCCCAAACAGGTCCACAGATCCCCCTAACACCCTTCCTGAGTTGAACATGGAAAGAAAAGATGTTTCTTTCCCATATTCTTGTGGGAGGTTGCTGTTACTGTAGGTGCAGCCTGTTCCTTTCTGATAACAGCCTTTGAAATCTGAAGAACTGGTTCTTTTACCCCTCAGGAAGGACAGTAGTAGGCTTCTTTGAGGACTCCAGTTGTATTAAATATCAAGAAAGGAAGATGACTTCAGTGACAATGTTGCAAGGAAACTGTAAAAAAGGAAGTGAGAACCTGGAAAGAGAACCCCAAACTGCTCAAACCAGGGTCAGCTTGCAGGTCTTTATAAAGTATTTTATAAAGTCGTTATTTTTGTAATGAGCTGTAAATACCTCATTTTCCATGGAGAGCAGAAGCTGCCGTTGCTGTGTACAGTGGCAGCTGGGGCTGGAGCAGCAGAGCAGACTGTGTGTGTTTGTTCTGGAATAGCCTTGATGACCTGTTACTGAGTCAGGGTAAAAAGCCCTTGCTGTCCACACTTTCTAGATCCAGAAAAAAGGAAGACCAGAGCTTAGGAGCAGAGCAGTGTAAAGGGGTAGATCTGATTTCTGGTATTTGGGCTAAAGAATTGTTTCAGAGGTGAAGATGCAGGAGAAGCTGTGGTCTAGCACTGCTGGAAATGTTTCTTTCTTCTCCTATTTATTTGGTTTGTTGTTCTCATCATGGATGTCCATCTAATTTGCTTCATATATCTGATGGTTTTATTGAGGTAACAGTTAAATCTATAAAAAAAAAATACCATGTGAGAGTCAACACAGTAAGAATCTCTTATGGGCAGAAATTGGGTTTCATAGTCTATGAAGGAAGAATAGATTTGACATGGGTTTACTATCTGGAGACAGCAATTGCAAAAACTATGTGGAGGTTCAACTGTATTCAAGAAAGACTTTAACTTCTCTCTGCCAATTGTTAATACAAAGTAGAGGCACTTATTAAATTTTTGTATATGCCAGTCTTCATTGATTGCTTTTTAACAATTGAAATTAAAAATCTTTAAATGGGAGGCTTTTCAGCTTTTACTAAAGCAGATGCTGTAACTTAAGCTCTTCCCACTGAGAAGCCCTATGTAGGATTATTGACTGAAAAGGAAAATGTTTTATTTTTTAAAAAGCATGAAGGACCTGGAGATTGGTGTGACTCACTTAATGGGTCCCCTGTTAAATGCGTCTCAGATTACTTAGGGTTCAATGTAATTCTCTATTGTTACAAGTGAGAGTTATATCAAGCCTTTAAATAGGAGGAAGGCATCTTAATTATCCATTAAGGGTAATAAAGGAAGTTGGTTATGACACCATTAAAACAACTGTGATGAAAAATCTGTTTCAGTATTTTGTGCTTAAGAAGAACATGGGATTTGAATGTCATCTGTACTGCAGCTAGCTCAGTGCTGTGTTATTATGATAACCATGATTTTTTTTTATTGCCTTGTATTGCCAACTTAAATGTGAACCAGATTGTTACGTGACAGTGGCACAAAAGACTTGGAGAACTGTGATCTGCTGTCTGTGCAAAAGAAATCCATCCATCCATCCATCCATCCATCCATCCATCCATCCATCCATCCATCCATCCATCCATCCATATGAATCTGTAGATGTGTTTAAAACAAATGTATGTTAAAAAAATATTGTTTCATTTGAAAAAAGCCTTATTCAGTCATGTGATGTTGTTCTCTCAGTTTTATATGAGAACATTTTCCCTTTCTGCACCTTTCCATATCCTTTTGATTATTGTGTTTACAAGTGCTGTATTTAAAATATCAAACTTTCATTAAAACTTTGCTGTTATGAAGCTTCTTTGCTTGTTTATGTTACAGTAGTTACAGGGAAAAATACTATAGAAAAAGGTACTGCTCATGGTAAAGCTTTTGCATATAGGCCTCTAGGTAGGTCCCATAGTACTCTGTATCTTTTCTTTCTTGGTCTGATTATGATTTTGTTTTATGTTTCCTTGTTTAAGAGAACATACTGTATTATATAGTGAGAAAATGATGCCAAGTTTTAAAATTATTTTAATGTCATTAGTGTGTTAATAGTTATGCAGATTTATTTTACACAGGAAATAATCAGTTATGTAGATATTAAAGGTTAGCTGGGAAATGTGTGGATTAAAGAAGAAAAAATTCATCATCAGTCAGAACAAAAATATTGATGTGCAAAGAAAAAGATTAATGTGAACAGAACTGGCAGTTCATTAAGAGAAATGTGCCTTTAACATGGTCTGAAATAATTCCATAATTGAGATTGCATTTAAAAAAAATGATGGCTCTGTAATTTATAACATCATTTGTTTTGTCCCAGACAGTTTAAAACCTTACTTTTCTGCAACACAGTCACTTTTTATCTAGGTAATTCTTACTAATTTATGCATGCATTTTTTCATTCCTTCTGAAAGACACAGTGCTGGTTGTATTAATATATTCATAGATGCATAATTTGTCCTGATATAAATTAAAATCATGCTTGCAGGGCTACCTGCATTAAGATGAGAGTCTCCCCTGCATCAGTTAGCCTTGATGATAGCCAGAAGGGATCAGGCAGTCCTTGTCTTAGCAGTACTTAACACTTCTCCAGCAACTTCCATTTCCAAAAACTATACAAATAAATGATAGCTACAAGTAGTGACTCATATGTATATTACAAATAACCATACTTTGCTTGACCTTTTGGTCTTATAATTTAAAAGACCCAAAGTTAAAAAATGCTAAAGTGGGAGAATCAGGGATCAGCAGCTTTATGATGCGGAAACATTAACAGTGGCTTTGCATGGGGAGAAAATGGTGCTGAATTACTTTTGATTTACATGGTAGGGAGAATGGCAGGTTAGAGCTTCACCTGGTTGAAGGTCCTCAAGCTCTTCTCCAAGGTCGGTTGTACCACCTTTGGCTTTCCTGGCTCATATTTCAAATTGTACAGCAAATTTTTTGCGTAGTCATTGGAAATAAGGTAGCAGGAGATTTTCAGATGTAATCTCTTTTATTCCCACACACAGCCTTGAATATATTTATATCCCTCTCATTGCAGCAATTTTAAAGTCACTTGGGCATCAAATTTACTTGCTTTTGTGACTATATTTGCTTTTAAGCATATATCATTGCAATGTTTTTAAATTATTTCTGGATTCTTCCAGCCAGCTGGAAATTTGGTTCAGCCCTGACCTGTCTGTAGACCTTACGAAAAAACTAAATAAATAAAATTTAAAGAAAACAGGCAGGGAGAGTGATAAGAAAAAAAGGCAGCAGATCACTGAAATGTACTTTGTAAACACAAATGCCTAATGTAAGCTTCTTGAGATTTTGGCAATCCTTTGCCTATTCTGTCTTGCAGTGCTCAGGATTACCACCAGCTTTGCTACACAGGTTGTAGGCTGTGATACTGAGTGAGACATGCTTATGTACTAACAATTGGTTCACACAGGCAAACTTGATAGAGTGAATGGTTTCAATAAAGCATGGAATGCTTCAATAACAGTATGACAGTAGTAGTTTGTTGGTGGTCAAAGCACTAACAGGGATCCTTTGCTTGCAATCTACAAGTAATTTTTATTGAGCACTGCATTCAGAAATACATCCATTGTCCCCAAGCTGAATAGATAAAAGAATGGCTTGGTTTCAGTACCGTTAAGTTTTCATTTGTTTTATTAGTTACAATACAGGGTTTTGCAGTTCTACTGACTTGGTAGGTTACATCTGTAAATAAAGGACTAGACTTGGTTGTATAGCTCCAGCTTTGGCATTCTGGCAGTGGCATTTTAGTATTCATTATCACTTTAGAGAAAAATGCTGCATTAGGAGCAGGAGGGTTTTAACTATATATTTCCAGAACTGTACTGTTAAGGAATAGCCTTAATGCCCTTCTAATGTAACTTTTTAAAAAATGAAATTGTCTGCTTTCATTTCTTCTTTTTCTTTGAAAAATTATATTAAGAACTGAATAGATGGCTCTCCAGGAATATGGATGCCTTATTACTGATGCAAAGTCAAATAATAATTTAGACCTAAGCATATTGGAATGTCTCTCTCATAAAAGTTTTCTTATAAGATTTGTGATTCAGATAATTTAAAATGACATATACATTAAATGAGTTTTGAGGAGCAATTCAATGGAACAGGTGAATCTGACATTCAAGAGATTTCTGTTGTTAGATGTTGCTTTATAATATTGTTTTGCAGAAGCAACAGTGCTTATACAGATTTTCTTAATGGCTTCACTCTTGAAAGCAAAGTGGAAGAAATTTTTTAAATTAGTGAAATCTTCAAGTTATTTTGTAGTTATTTTGTTATTTGCATTTAAAAAAGCTTTTATATCATTGAGGGGTATTTTTCTGTTTTGTTAGTTTTGCACCAATGTCTGTTTTCAGGTCATTTTACTCTGACTTAAGCCTGTGCAGTCAGATGTGGTTTTAGACACTGGGTGTTGCCTAGTATGTGAATGTGTGTACTAACACATGCAAAATGTACTGGAGTTCTTTGGTAAAGCTCCAAGACAGTGTTTTACCTGCTAAGGGAATATGTAAGTTGTGAGATATCACATTGTAGCAATGACAAAAGTCAGCTAAATATTTGTCTTATCTATAAATAGTCTGGCTTGGGTACTGGAGGCAGCCTGGATTAAGCTCCATGAGCTCTAGAGAGCAGTTTGTGCCAGGCAGGGCAGCCGTGGTTCGTGAGCTGAGGGTGGATGAGGGACCAAATGCAGCTGCATTCTGCAGCGTAGGGCTGTGTGCTCAGGTGACACCTTGGCTGAAAAAGGGGGCAGGTCAAACCCACTTTCACTGGCTCTGCAGTACAGGGGCAAGGATCTGGTGGATATTAGCAATGGAATTGTGTCATTTATACATAAATCAGGCATTGTATTGTAAGAGTTGGTGGTTTCAGCACCCAGGGGTGACAGTTCTACAAACTCACAGATTCTACTCCTGCAGGGTAGTCAAAATGCAGTGTTGTTTGATTTATAAACAAAATACTTCTTAGATCTGCTTTTCAAAAATATTGTTTGTCTATAGATGTTAATATTGTTCAAATACCTGCTTTTCCATGTAGCTCTGTTCTTGTTAAACTACTTATCCTAGACAAGTTCAAGTAAATTTGCAGCTACTTGATTAGGCTTTTAATAGCTGACCATGACTTGGGAGATGCTCTTCATCAAAGTTGTCCAGATATTTTACAGCTAGATAGGACATGACAGATCAACAAAACTGATCCCACTGTGTGGGAAACCAGGACATCCCTCTTGTTGCTTTGGATGAGCTGAGCCCCAGGCAGAGGGCTCAGAGGGCTTGGCACAAAGCCCAAGACCCTTTTGCCTTCAATCCTGAGCCATGGAAAAAATTACCAACTTTATGTGAAGAGTTACAAACCAGGGAAAGCAGAGTAGAATGATTAGCTTATCACAGGGTGGAAAAATAGAATGTTAAGATTTTTATGATAAGGGTACAGGGGGGTCAAGATGGAGAAATCTGGGCATGTACTGTCCTTCCTCCTTCTTCTTCATGGCCTCCATCTTCTTGGTGATGGTGGCACTTTTGGATTGGTCTAGAGTAGAAACTGACTGTCTAACACAGGTGATAGGTATTGGGGAATAACTGTAAATAATGTCTATGTAGTTTATAGTATAAAAAGACAACACAGCCCCAGGGGTGGGCAGTGTGCCTTGGACTGACCTGCTGAGAGCATCTCGGCTGGGCAGGGAGAACTTGTTATAGATAAGAGAAAATAATCAACCTTGAGAACCAAAGCTAAGGAACTCCAGCTCTTTCTTTGACCATCTGGCTGTGAAAAAGGACTCTTGGGAATGTCCTAAGTAGGAGGAATCCCGAGACCACTGGAATAAATATAGTAGCCATGCTACTATTGTTGCCTTTTGTCCAGCACTGCAGGGTTCAGTTCAGTGAGTTGTGGACCCCTTCAATAGGTGGAGAGAGCAGTACCTGGCATCACCTTGTCACTGCCAGTGCTGTATGGTCAGTTAAGAAACAAAATTACCTGAGGATAAATAACTGGGATTAGATGTTTGAACATGAAACTGTCAGTGAAACTTAGCTTTTGTGTTTCTATGTGGATGACTGTGAGTCACTACAGTAGCACCAAATTGTGCTTATTAAACAGTTCTTCAGCTGTCAGGTTTAATACAACATGAAACTAGAAGGACTTGAATGGTATTGATGCCCTGTACACAGCTGAGTTGCATCTGGTATGTGTTCAGTTCTCTTTGCACCTGGGTAGAGGTGAAGGCAGTTTGTCTATGTGATGATTTTCTAAAAAAGATAAGTGTTGGAGAGCAAGCATATTTATTTCTTTACTACTATGCTGTATTTAACCTGTCTCATGCCATACATCAAGTACCTATAGAATGATAAGTTATCCAGGTACCATTTGAAAAGGGTTGGTTCATTTTTACTTGAATGCCAGATGGAGTCATCCGGAAATGACCCTTGCTCTCCTGCTTTTAGTTGTAAATGTAGAGATCACAGTAAATTGTTAGCTTCAAACACAATAGCCTACAGTAGCTTGTTAGCTTCTGTGTTTGGTGCTTGATGGACTATTATAGTTCACCAAGTGGGACATCCATAGATCTCAATTTGTCTCTACAATACAACACTGTTCTCCTGAATTTTTTTTTTTTTTTGTCTTTTCTGGGTTCCTTTGATTTGTTAGTGGAAAATCCTAATGGTGATGAAACATTTATACCTCAAAGCCATATGAACATGGTCTGTTACCTTTCTTGTCTTTGGCAAGTTCATTAATCATGTCCTAAAATTCCACATGTAAATTACTACTATTATACAAAATAATTGTCCAGTATTGATTAGGCTCATTCATTCATAGCTGCTTCCCTGTTTTTTCTCTTTTCTCAAGGAATATTAAAATATCCTGAGATGTATCAGCTCTCATTTTCAGTGAAGAAGTATTTTCTCCCTGTTTGTCCTTTCTAGAATTTCATCCCTGCATTCTGCAGATCTTTCCAATTTAAAACCATCTGTTCAGCAATTGTTAACTCTTTGCTTCAAACCTAATAACTTCACTGTGAAATGAGTAATTCTGACATTTTCACTTACAGCCTTATTAGCACAGTGGTGTGTTCCTACTGGGGCATTTATAGGAGTAGAAGGCATCATCTTCTTGTAGACTTTCTATGAAACAACAAATTGTTAAGTAAAAATCCAGAACCTGGAAAGCAAGATTTAAATCAATCACCTGTTGAGGCTATTTTGAGCATGTATACCATGTCCATAAGGAATCCAGGTGTTTTCTGTAATGTAGAAGTTATCTTTGATGTGAAATTGCTTGCTGTCCTTGACTCCTGCTAGCTTTTACATCTGTGTGAATGTTTATAATGTTAATGCAGTTTGTTTCCTTCTTTTTTTCCTGCCCACACTGTTATTTTCTACCTCCAGACTGGTAGAGGCACTTTGAACATATTCATGCTGACCCAGAATGCCATGGGGGTAGTTCTCCTGGTGTCAAAAGCGAAGTGTATATTTCTTTTGTATTTCTGTACTATTTTTTGCACAGTACCCAATTTTTAGCGCTTTTTTCCTGCTTATAGACAAGGAATAAATTAGTCAGTTATGGTACACGATCAAAATCAGTGTGCCTTTTTTTCAAAACCTATTGGAAATTATTTAAAAGTATTTTAAAGCAAAGAAATAAACAGCTCTACAGCTAAGATAGCTTTCAAACAAATTAACCAAAGGGATCTTATAATATACAACCAAGATCTGAGCTCTTTCTTGTATCCCTTTTTTCTATTCCCTATGATCCTTTGAGAGGCACAGGGGGAAGAAGAGAGAGTTTATAATGAAAAATATGATGCTGGATTTGTTGTAAAGGGGCAAACACTTTTCATGAGTACTAGAATCATTCTATGTGGTAGCAGGAAAAGTATTTCTGTGTTTCTTCATTCTGTAACTTGTGTTTGTCAACTGACAGTTGAGTCCTATTCACAAACTAGAACAATTATCATCTGTGTTACTGTAAGTGATTGTCAGAAGACATACATGAGATAAGGCTTGTAGGGAAAAATAATCTTTTATTACAACAGCTGATAACAGCTGGAAAAACCAGACAGGCTGAGAGGCACACATGCCTTTTGTCTTACTTACTTCTCTCTGTCTCTTGAAAACTGACTCCTGCACTCCAGTCTGGAAGAGTAGTCATTGCTCAAGTGCATTTTGGGAATACTGATTTGAGATCCTAATTAGTCTCTCTCTGATCGTGAGTAAGTTTTATAAATGAACAGCACTATCACAAGCTAATGGCTGTATTAGGACCAGGACACAGGATGTTGTAGGTAATTTATCTTACTTGAGAGGAATTTTACTCAGATGCTCTGGTAAAGCTTAATGTTGGAGACAGATGCATTCAGATAAACAGCAGAGGGACCTAAAGGCTGCAGGACACTTTTGATTGCCAAGAGCTGGCATCTGGGTTAGAGTGCTGACCACTTCATTGAAGTAGTGTCAGTGTCTCCACCCATTTTACTTTTTTATTTTTTGTTGTCACTCAAGTATTCCCTGAATAAACATGCTTCTATTGGAAAACAAGCAGCTGAGTAAATAGGTTAAGTTGACAGTTCATGATCTACAACAGAATACATTAGCAAAATTTTAATATTATTACTGACTCATAGTTACAGTTCAATAAGCCATTTACCTCAAACTAAGTAATTGTTAAATAAACAAAACGGGAAGCTAAAAAAGGAAGCACATAAAGAATCTGAATTAAGGAAAAGCAACAAGAAAAACACCTTATTTTTCAGTATGCTTGCTAGAGCCTTTTAAATATATCTAAATCAAAATAATGAACTGCTCAACACTTTTAAGGTATAATAGAAAGGGAAACCATGCACATGGCTGCTAAGCCTTTGTTTTTGCAGACATGAATGGTTTTCTCATTTGCAGAATCATATTTGCTGTGAACAAAGGCTTCCTGATTGTCATAAGAAGTTGACTAGGAAGCTATCCTGCAGCTAGAGAGGTATCAAATATTAATATTTGTGTCATGTAGCCAAAGGTGTGTGTATTGGATAGATCTGGAGTCTGGATGTAGCTACAGCCTCTTGTAAAAGCCAAATACAATTTAAAAATTACAGTGATAAATCAGTGCAATATGTTTTGTCAATAAATGATCCTCGGTAAAATCAGATACATCCTCTGAGTCTAAGATACAGCCAGATGAAGCAGAGACAATTGTGTTTACCAAGCAAGAAAATTTCCTCTTNTACAAAAAAAAAAAAAAAAAAAGAGTTCACAGTAGGAGGCAGCAGGGGATTTTCTGTGTTAAAGACATACATACATAGGCATAGATCATTCACTCTGTATTTTACATACCAGGCTTCCCAGGGTATCCTGAGCTGTTGTTTAATGAATGAGTTAAAATTAAGTTGTGGTTTGTGCCACAGAGCACCTAGATGATGTTGTGCAAGCCTTGCAGTATGTAATGCATCAGAACAGTTTCTTCTTTCATTTTGGGTAAATAATGGTCATAAGAAGTCAGTGCCTGGAGAACATTAAGCAGTGTCTGTCCTTCCCATAATTACACGCAAGGTCCCCAGTGGGTCTGACACAACCTTAATTTGAATAACTGGGCCTTATGCTTGGATTCCTTCTCTCAAAATAGGGCTGCAACAGCAGGACATGTCTTGACCTTTTATCTTTTGTAAGACAGGAATTGGAGGGGAGTTCACTGCTTGTCAGAAAATCCTTCCTCACCTTCCCAGGCTAAAAGAGTGCTCAGGCAGCAATATGTAAATATTGTGTGCTCACCTCGTGATCCGCCACTTACCTTTTGGCTTTTATGCACATGGGCCATTAAGGTTTGAAGTTTTGATGATCCCCTATAAGCTCTGCTTTTTTTAAAATTAGATTGTCATTCTTCCTGTAGTGTAACCATGGAAACAGACAGGGAACCCTTTAAAGAAAGTGATCGAACATGCTGTGCTAATTAATCCTACCCTTCAGTTTTCCTTCAGTTGAAGGATGTGCTTAAATAAATTTTGCATGAGTAAGCATATTTGGATATGCAAAGGGGTATAAAATATGTAGCAAGTTTTCTTGCAGGAGGATATCTGGAAAAAACCCTGTTAACTGTCATCTATTTGCATCTGGATCATCAAAACAAAAAATGTAGTATCTTGGTGTTTCACATATATATTTTTGCTAGCATTCTTTTTAGATTGTAAATATATCTGAAGTATTAGAGTATTTCTTTCATTTCTCATGTGTGATGAGGCACATTTGCATTAATTTTGAGTGTAAGTGTTCATTATTGCTAATGTATTCTTTATGCAGAGCAGAGAATTATTCAGAAAAAGCAAAGGTTGCTCCCTCCCTGCAAGAAAGCAGCTCCTCTTGGCATTAGCCTGATTCTGGTTCTGTCAGTCCTGCACTAGGGGAGGGAGTGACTGACTGAACAATGGGCCTCTGTCAAATTTTCCCCTTCCAAATTTTAACTTTTGTAAGTATTTAGCTTGGTTGTTCACTTCTGCTTTCCATTTTTCCATTTACTTTCCAAAGCAGTGTATGTGGCCGACTAGGAAACCAATTGGCCACAACTTAAAATATGTGGCCTGTACTCATGAGCCTTTTGTTATGGTTTAATCAAATTAGAACACCTCCTAACCTGGTGGTGCTGATACCAAAGTATGGCCTCAGCTTGCTTTTACAAATTAATTTTTGTTTAAATGTTTCTCAATTCCATTAATGATCCTCATAACTGAGAAACCAGGTGCAGCAGCCAACCTCAAATGAAACTTTCATAGTGTTTTGGGAGTGAAGAATGCATTAAAGAAAAACATTTAGTTGTCTAACAGGCTGGGACTAGCCCCAAAGGGCCATTCTTTGAAAATAAGATGGATTTTCATTAACCTGGAATGGATTAGAGGTAGAGGAGATCTAGAAGCAGTGTACTGAGGAAAGAGCATTGGTGGCATTCCCAGCAGGAGGGGAGGACTGGTTCCATGCTGAACAGTCATAGGAGAGGAGGAAAGGTGTACTTGGGCTGACTATAACACCTGCAGAGCATCCATGTCAGCAAAGTGGCAGAAGCCAGCTGGCAGCCATGGTCATGGTGTTATTATTTGCAACATGATTTCTGCTCTGGCAAGTTGGGTACTCATTTCTTTCTACATGGGAGATTTCTGGAATGTGTGGATCAATGGCTTTGTGCTGTGAAAATCTGTTTTCCACAAGATCTAAGTTTTTTGACAGTTTTCCCCAAAACTTACATATACATGATGTTGCTTCTTCAAGAGGCTTCCCCCCCGCCCCCTTGGTTATGCTTTTTCTCCTGTGAAAGCCTGATAGATGATAAGAATTTGCCAAGAAATTTAATCTTCCTCAGACAAGATTAATGGGGAGGCCTCAGAAAGGCAAAAAGGATGGAATAATTCACCATCCAGACTTCTCAAATCCTTTCATAATTTTTATATTGCTTAGTAGTAGTAGGTCCATATCCACAAATTCAGGGAATACTGTTTCAGTTTAGTCACATGGGATATAGATGCACAGAAACTCAGGCTTGTTAATGGTTCTGTGTACCAGGAAAAAGACCTACTCACCAGTTAGAGCTGTTGGTGGTTTCTGGTTTCCTAGAAGCAAAAACCTTAATCTGGAGGCAGAGACACTGTGGAACACGTGATGTGACCTCTCCTCTGGCCTCTTTGGGGCTGTACCTGGCCAACCCTGGGTTGTCTTTGTAAGCCAAATTGTTCATCAAACTGATGGACAGGTGCACAAACCTTAAAGAAATTGAGGTCTGCAAATTTAAAAAATGGGTATTCATGTTTCAAATGTAATTTTAAAAGAATAGATCATGGCATACAATTCAAATTATTCCCCTACACTGGTCTAATTGCTATAATCAGCTGACAATGCAATCTGCTGGCAAGATTGGCCATCATTGCTATGGAGATATATTCACTGACAGTAAATGTTCATAAATAGCTTTTCTAGTGTATTAAGAAGAAAGGGGCAAAGGACTCTTTTCTGCACTCTTTCAGGAATTCTCATGTTACTTATTTCTTTCTGTGTATGACTTCACTTCTTTGTTTCTGTAAGGTGTAAAACATGACCTTCTGTTACTGTAATTCTATTTGTTTTCTGAAAGAAGAAACAGTAGTTCAGGAAGACACAAAAAAGCACTCTGTACTGCATTCTCCTGATTTCCTTTACTTGTGCATGTCCAGTGTTCCCAGCAAGGAAGTGGATGTTCTCAAGGCAGTAGCTAGAATCAGATAATTTGGAAAAAGCATTTGCAGGCCAATGATAGGAAGAGTCACCTTAGCCCTGAAGGTCTTTTTCCATTTTCTGGAAGAGAGAGTCCTCTGTAGGAGAAACATCCTTGTAAACTTCTCGGTTTAGCATATGATGATTTCTCTTTTACATAGATTGTGCAGTAATGTGAATTATTTTAAATGACTGACAGGCTTAAAATACAATTATTGTAAATATTATATCTTTAGTAGGCCACAGATTTTATTGAAATGATTTCTGAAATTGGAGCACTGCCAATATGCAACTCTTGAGAGGGAGGAATTTTTCACATATCATCTTCTGCTGTATTGCTGCAATATTAATATTTATTTGAATGGTAATGTGTAAGTGTGTCTACAGCTTTCAAACTAAACTTGAAGAAGCACGCTGGGCTTTGCAGTGCAAACTGTTGAAGGTTTTCTAGGCTTCCCTAAGAAGCCAAATCTCATTTGTGGCATCATTTTTCTGGGAGTTTCCTTTTCATTTTCTTTTTCTAAATAACACTGAAATGGAAGCCTATTCATGCCTCAGGATGAGAAGTTTAAGGCAATTAAAATCTTTCTTTATTTGTCTTTCATTTAGGTATACCACAGTATATCTTTGCATCTCTCCTGGGCCTGTGGTTGTCATTATGAAAAGCATACTTTATAATCCCTTCACAATATTCACAGTTCTGTTTAGCCAGGTACTTAATGATAGATGCTACCATTAAGCAAAGTACACCAGTTCTAGAAGAAAAACTCTCTTGCAACATGCCTGTTACATTACATGATAGGTGCTCATATATCCTTTTAGATTGTAACTGTACAGAAAATGATTTCTTTGCTTTGTTGACATTAATTGATTTGTGTTTACCTCACAGGTCTTGCAAGAGCTAAATCAGTTCCTAGTCACACATATTCCAATGAAGTGGTAACCCTATGGTACAGGCCTCCAGATGTCCTTCTGGGATCAACAGAATATTCCACCTGCCTTGACATGTGGTAAGTGTAGATGAAAAGACTCTATGTAGATGCTTTAGCTCTTGGTTTATTTAGACACGTAAACCAAGTATGTAGTGGGATCATTGGTACAGGTTAAAAAACGTGTAGTGATATGTGTGGTTCATGCAGTATCTCCCTGAAGGAATCCTCTCCTGCCACCCCACTGGCTGGCAGCTGCTACCAATTGTTGACACAGAATTCACAGAATGACTAGGTTGGAAGAGACCTTAAAGATCACTGAGTCCAACCCAGGCCTAACACCTCAACTAAACCATGGCACCAAGTGCCACATCCAGTCTTCTTTTAAACACATCCAGGGATGGTGACTCCACCACCTCCCCTGGCAGACCATTCCAGAACTTTATCACTCCTTCTGTAAAAAACTTTTTCCTAATATCCAGCCCATATTTCCCTTGTCACAGCTTGAGACTGTGTCCTCTGGTTCTGTCAGTTGCTGCCTGGAGAAAGAGACCAACCCCCACCTGACCACCACCACCTTTCAGGGAGTTTTAGAGAGTGATAAGGTCACCTCTGAGTCTCCTTTTCTCCAGGCTAAACAACCCCAGCTCCCTCAGTCATTCCTCACAGGGCTTGTGTTCCAAGCCCCTCACCAGCCTCGTTGCCTCCTCTGGACACACTCCAGCCTCTCAATGTCCTTCCCAAGCTGAGGGGCCAGAACTGGACACAGCACTCAAGGTGTGCCCTCACCAGTGCCAAGTAGAGGGGCAGAATGACCTCCCTGCTCCTTCTGGCCACACTGTTCTTCATACAGGCCAGAAGCCATTGGTGCTTTGCAAGAGACTGTAGTCTGACTTTTGTGGTCTTAGTGTGGTACTTTCCTAAGATATGACACTTGTTTTGCAAAAGATTGACTTTCATCATGCCCACTTGTAGCAAGGAGAAAACCAGAATGCTCTGGTTGTGAGCATAAAAGCTCAGTTCTTAATCTACTATCTACTACTACTTAATCTAAAGTATTTAGTAGCAGTAAATATTGTTGAATAGTTTTCTTTCAAACCTACAGATTTTATTTACACTTGCAGGTTTAGAAGAGTAGTTTGATTTTTGCAATATATATCACCTTGCTCATTTTTGATTACTTCATTTAGTCCTGTGTTGAACGAGGAACAAGGAAGGTATTTGGCTTTTTGGCTACTAAAAGCCAAGCTAAAAGCTAAAAACCTATTCTGTAGGTTTTGAAGCAATAGGATCTCTGTAATCTGTACAAATTCTGAAATATGGGGAAAAAATCCTCTTCCTTACAAAGAAAAGAACATGCTCTGGAATATATTTGGGTTTTGTTTTGTTTGGTTGGTGTCCTAGGGTCTCCCAAATTTGCCCTAAACCAGGACAGCTGATATTTTTCTTTGAGCTATTTTTGGTTGGTTGGTTGGTTTGGTTTTGGTTTTTTTTAATGCATGTTTGACTTTTTAAGCCTTTACAACTCATTCATTTGAGAAAAAATTCTACTGAGGAATTTTCAGAAAAGTACAGTAATTTATTTGCAATTCATTAGAATATCTTTCTTTAATACAGGCAAACCAAAGTTAGAATTATGATTATATTAAAACCTGGAGGTAACTGTAGGATAAGGTTAAAAGCACCTTATATTTTCATATGGTGTGTGAAAAATATTTTTAAGGTAATCTTGCAGTGTAATATTGAAACTGAAGACCTAGCAGGAAAAAATTTTGCCTGGGAAATGGAAATAAACATGAGGTTGTATTTAGTCCTGTAGCTGAAATCAGAGATTATGGGATGAAAACAGGTTTTCCTGAAAATCTTGACTCCTGGGGGCATGATTTAGAATTCACAGGATTGTTTCATGTGAAGGGGTTACAGAGTATAAATATTAGAATATCTAATACTGAAGTGAGTGGTTAGTATAACTGGGCCCTGGCTGCTGCAGTTCCTTGAGTTCTAAGGGAAGGTGAACCAAGAGGTGAGAAAGGGACAGTGAGAAAACTCCAAATGTGACCACTGTGATATTACAAGTGTGCCAGAGAGGCAAAGGCAGCATCTTCTTCATTGTCTGGTTTTCCTCAGACCGTTTTCCACTTCACAGGTCTAAAATAATTTCCTTCTGCATCTCAGTTTCTCATCTGTCCTAAAACTGTCCTGTTTTCCTAAATATCAGGTTCAACCTGGTGTCTTCACAGGTTGCAAACAATCTCTGCAGCCCATCTGCTCCTGATGTTCTACAATCACCTCTTTTCCAAGTAATACCTCAGATGCCCTCAGCAAGAAGCTCAGCTTGCTTGGGGTGAGGTGAGACAACTGACTCAGAGGATGGAAATAGCTGGGAGAGATAAACAGCTCTTTCTGCTCACCTTCTCATAGTTCCCTCCACATTTGTTCAGTTCTTGAGTCACGTGGTTTGCACATACCTGAGTCAACTTGTAAATTATAGAGAATATACAGAAACCACTGAAGAAAATTTTTAATGCTTTACTAGAGCAAACTGCTCAAAAAGCACTTTAAAATGTTTTTTTTTAGTTAAAAGCAATATTGGAAATTAATTTTTCTAACTTTTCCCTATTTAAAAAACACTGCACTGTGAAACTGAACAAAGGATTTTAAAACATTTTTTATTGTTGCTAAAAATTTTTCCACAAATAAAAATGGTTTTCTCCAAACTTCAATAGCTTGTAAAAAAATTGATCTTTTAACATTTCCTCCAACTATGATTTTAGTAAAAGAGCTATTAGAAAGTCCAATCAAAATATGTGGTGTTCCTGTAATAAGGATTAAGTCATATAGCTAATTAAAAGCATTTAAAAGTTACTACACCTGCAGACTGAGCATGTCCTTCATAATCATATGTTTGTGATTTTTAAAGTCCTTCCTTGATCTTCCCATCTATATATGGGAAGATCAAGGAAGGACTTTAAATGCTACTTTAGCAATCCAAGTCATTATTTTGTTTTCTGACAAAAATGATTCGAGTATTGGGGAAGAACACAATAGTTACATCTTCAATGATATCAAGAAATGATGTTCTCTTGCACAGAGCATTTTGTAGAGGCCTAAAAAAATCCCAGTGCTCAGGGGTCAGAGGTGGTGTGTTCTGTTTCAAATGAAAAACAATGTCAAATTCCTCTTGTACTCAATTTGTAGCCCCTACAATATTTTTTCTGCCCTGTACAAACTGAGGAACTATGAAGGGCTTAGGAACAAAGAACCAGGTAATACAGTTTCTTTCACTGGTTAGCAATTTGTGCAGGGGCTCGGGCTCAGCCTCTGCCACACTGAAAATCGGATGAGAGCAAATGTGATGTGTGTGTGACAGAAGAGCTTTCAATTTTTACTTCTGTGCTTTGCTGGCTTGTCTGAGACAGCACTTCCAGCTTGATTGTGAGAGGTGTAGCTGCCTGCTAAGGTCACTTGTGCTTACTTGGCACATCTGACACTGAGCTCTGCTGGAGCCCAGGCAGCCTTGGGCTGTGCTTACACAGTGGTTGTACAGAGCTGAGCCATAATTACATTAAAGCCATTTAGTGGCTTCCCAGAGTGGGAGGAAGGGGACATAGAGAAACCTGTCTACCATCAGATTCCAAGATAATTTGGTAATTTGTTATCAAAAGTGTGTTTGTAGCATTAGCATTTTTATGCAATTACTGGCATTATGTCCTTATGGCAGATAGTGTGTGCTCTCCTGTGTCGTTGTTGATGATCTACATGATGACAAAACTAGGCAGCCACTTCACTAAATATTTAAATAATGTTAAGGTAGAAAGCACAGCTGTTTCCTCTATTTAGAGAAAAGAAAAAAAAAAATGAGGTCACAGGGCTTTTTCTATAGCCGTGATAAATGACATTTCATGGTGGTTCCCCAGGAACAGAAAGTGAGGCTCCCACAGAGTAGAAGACCAGATGCATGAAAAAAGAGTCCAAATATTAACCACTGGACAGTGGCTGGGAAGCAGGTGGCAGAGGCTGCGGGCTATTTTTACACTTCATTTGCTGGTGTAGAGAATTAGAATAGTAACTAAAAGCTAATGATCCACATGCAATGTTACATTCTCCTGCATTCTTTTTTAAATAGCCACTGGCAATAAAATAATATTAATGAAGATGTACATGCAACAGTGGTGTCAGGCTGGTGATGGAAATCAGTGTCGGGCTTTGTGATTTACTGCTGACAGCGTTTGATACAGCAGCATTATATGAATGTATTATACTACCCATGACTGCATCAAAGAGTTGTGATCACCTTTGATATAGCTTTTTTTTTTTTCCCTCTTGATGAGGACTTACTAGTAGCTATGAAAATGGTTTTGCATTGCCTCTGGTGTAACTTGTCCTAATCCTTGAATTTTACAGTCCTTTGAAAGTCAATGCAAGGAAAATAGGCTTCAACACATAAAGGGTTTATGGATTACTAAAACCCACATATAAGTTACAGAGAAACATAGGAGAAAAAAATCCCTAAATTAACCTATTCTATTTGTTCCTTACAGGAAGAATATAATATTAGTAAATGAAGCAATTTAAAGAGGTTATTAAATCCATTTGATTCTGGTAATGCATGCCCTGCTGCTACATCTGGGTTGCTTACATCAAGAACTCACTAGGGATTTTTTATTTTGAAGTGCAGCTGTCTTTAAACTGTGTTTGCTAACAGCTGCCAATTTTTTTGCATATTATGTTGTTTTGTTTATAAAAAAATACACTCTTAGTCGCAGTACAGGTAACCTAAGCATTTATGGGCTGGGATATATTTTAAATTCACTTTTATTAACTAGCATCAGCTATGTTTAGTACGGTGGAAAATATAAATTAAAGAAGGCCAGTAAAATGTTACAAAATTGCTTCTTAAGTCACCCTTATTTAACTTTGTTACATCTGGGTTGTTATACATGATTTCAAATCTCATCTTAATTTACGGAAACCTGTTCATATGGAGTTTTTCTATCCTATTATTGGAAAAATAAATGGCATGTGGGAACACACCACTTTTCACACGTAGCCTGCTAGGAGTGTGGATTTGAGTGCTCACTATAATTCCATGCATGCTTTCTTGAATATTTGACCAATGAAGACCTGCAACCATAATTAAGACATTCATTACATAAAAACGGATTTTGTCTTAGGCACAAATGCACCAAATTATGTTTTTTACACGGGGGACATTACAAAGGCATTTTTATCCTGCTTCTCTTGTAAATGTTTTGCAGTGAGAGAAATGTGAGAGCAGTAGTCCTAATATGCCCTGAAGAAATACTTCTTGGGGCCTGTGAGAGAAAACAGTGTAGGGCAAATTAGCTCTTTTGCACTTGATGTTCCTCAGGATTATGACTTCCACTCCAAAGAAATGCTAATGTGTAGGATTAGGGTACTGAGGTAATGCTACTGTAACTATAAAGGTATTGTTAATTAAATTTCTCTCACTGTCAGTGAGTTCTTCAAAAGTTTTATCAGCTGAATTAGCTATTGATTGGAAAATTCTGTAGGCTCAGATTCATAGAAATGTTGTATGTGAGGAAGTGAGGAACTGTCTGGGTCTGGAGCTATGGGAAGCACATTTCAGTTCCTGAAATGATGAAATCTGAAAACACTTTTATCCATTTGCAACATCAGATTTGCTGTTAGTTTTTCATTGCTAGAAATACGTTTCATGTGTGTAAGGAAAGTACATTATCAAAGCATCTGGATGCAGAAAAAAACCCAGGAAGTGCATGTTCAACAAGAAAGTCTCCTGGCAAAATGTTGCTCAAGTTTGAGTAGCATTTTCTTGAGCTTATTTTGACTCTGCTTTTATAGAATGAGTGAGTCCAATAGAAAGAATCCCACAAGAAGTAATCATGTACATTTTAATCTTCATGAATATAGTATTTCTTAATATAGAAACTGACTATTGCTACAAAGCAAAAAAAAAAAAAATTCTGAAGCTTTTATTTCTAAGTATTCAGTGACACATGCAAGAACATGACCAGTCTATTCTCTTGTAATTACAATTACTTCAAGTCTGATTGTAAAGAAATACCTTGTGCTATCAAGTAAATTAATTGTCATTCATTGCATTTGCTTTCTGCAAAAATTTTAACGTTTTTTGTCATCATGAAAGGGAAATTTTGGTTCACTCATTACTTCTACCTGACAACTGCTATTTGCCTTAGTGCCACTATACTTTTATCAGACTGTATCATCCATTAGTTGTTATTTCTTATATATCAAAGAAAGACAAATTCCAACCAACATGAACAGACATATTCACGAAAGATAAATTCCAACCAACTTCAGCATTTTTGGGTATTCCGGCAGTCTGCCCCAGTAGAAATAGATCAGATTTTTGTCAGTAAAGCAGAAAAAAAGGTCCCTTGCTTTACATTCCTTTCCCCCAAAATTTGTTTTTGTCATTGTGTTCATAAGCAGGATGATAAAGAAACGTGACCTTTTTTTTCTGAATAAATCAGACAAGATAAAAATCTCTTTGCCCTTACAACATGTATATTACTAGGATTTTATGGAAGATGCTACAGTATTACATCCTGGTGACAAATCCATAATAAACTAAAGCAGTGGGACTTTGAAGGGGAGTGTGTGTTGGTTTTGCGGGATTTTGTTTGTCTGTTTGCTTTTTAATTCTGATATATTTGACATTACAAACACTGTGTAGTTTGGGAAGCTTGAATGAAAACTCTGTTGTTCCTTTGAATTTCAGAAATCTCATTCAGGATTACTGAAAGGAATTACTTGGCTTTCATAAAATGCCTTCCTCCTCTGAAGCCAAACCCTGCACACAGAAAGCAGGCTTAATGACTAGATAAAAATATTATGTGAAGACCCAGCATAGGTTTCACTGCAAAGGTTATGCTGAATATTATCACCTGCACTGAGCCTGCTACAAAGGAGATCTGTTAAAGGCAGAATATTCAACACTTTAAAACATATATAGCAAGAATATAGGATTTCCATATACTTGATTAAGTATAAATTCAAACATGGTTTGGAAACAGCTCCTGATTCTGAAGTGTGTCTGTACTTTCTTTTATGGCTCCATCAAGAAAAGTTATAATATTAACTGAAGAAACCATCCCTTATAATCTTTTATATATCGTCCCTTACCCTTATATAAAAGCTGTTATGCTTTTCTTTGTTTGTTTTACAGTATTCAAGTACAGATATGCTGGAGATTCTTGTAGCAATAATGATCTTTGTTACACAGAGACAGGAATGCGATTCCCTAAGCCAAACAAATAAAACAAATCCACCAGTAAGCAAGTTAATTTTAAGAGAATACCCTTCTGAATTATAAAAGCTGTGCAAAAAAAAAAAAAAAAAAAAAAAAAAAAAAAAAAAAAAAAAAAAAAAGGAGGTCCCTGAGGCATTCAGCTTCATTTTTACAGGCTCATTTAATGTGTCAATTCAAATGCAAGAGAAACCATTCAGCTGTGCTAGTAACTCTTACTCTGTATAAGGCTGTACAGTGACAGCCAGAGTCCCAGGAAGTTAAGCAGGACAATAGAAGAGCAATATTAGATGGCATGGCCATGTATGGTCTCATCAATATATCAATAGGTTTAGTCATGCTTTTTGTCATCAGAGAGTAAACCGCCCATTTCAGCATTTTCTGGCTGTCACTTTTACTTTGCAAGTCTATCCTATGTCATTGCATTGGAAAGATCTCAACAACATTGCAGCATTTGGCTTATTTATCCAAACTCAGAAGTCCTATAAAGAGAGTAGGGAAATCCGAACTTAATACACCGAAATTTGTTAAGGTAATATTCTTTTGTCAAAAATTATTTGTACGTGCTTCCTGAAAATGTCATTGTATGCTGAACGTGCATGAATTTACCTAAATAACATATCCTTGGAGATGCATGCACCTTAAAGCCTCTATTTCATATTTTAAGAAGTAATCTTTGCATCATTGACACTAGAGCTGGGAGTGGTGTGTGACATCATCTTATCCACTTTACTATTAACGCAAGTCTGTTTCCTGAAAAATATTTTTAAGTATTTCAGCTTGTCTAGTTTTACATGACTGTAACTGGGCTTCAAGTCCATTGGGAGACTGGGATATAGCATAATTATTAATTGTATTTCCCTAACACTCACCCTGCAATTTCTATTTCCTAAAGGCATTCTGCTATTTCTAGTTATACTATTTTGGATCTACCTACCATTCTGGGAACCATTAAAATCCCAACCAGTTCTTCCTTGTCCTTTGTTTTGCATAATTTTAAATACAGAGTCATTACATTCTCCCTTGTCCTTTGGGTTTTCTTGTAGCCAAGAATTACATAATTTTCTTAATTTTTTCCTCAAAACCCAGTTCTTCTGATGTGATAATAGTTTTTTGCTTTGTTCAAAACCATCTCTAAACTGTTTGAAAGTTTGTGAGGTCCACAAAAACAAGACAGAATTTCAAGACCTTGCAGAGGCATTATTTCTTTTATTGTTTGCAGTGTGTGCACTTACAGTTTGCAGTGCAGGGATCCTATTACAGACTCAAGTTTCTACTTACTGTGATCCTAAAATTCACAAAGACCACTACGACATCTAAAATACTGTCTTGCCATCTTCAAGCTTTTATGTGCTGTTATGGCCTTCTGGGTCTTTCTTATCCATTTCCCAGTTCCATGTCATACTTTTTCTGTATTACTATTTTCCCTTTTTTTAGTATTAATTTAAACTTCTCTTTCTATTTATGTACTTGTCAATGTACTGAACACCATAACCTTTGAAACCAACCATAAGCCTAATTTTCAAGTGGGCTGAAGGGAGCAGCAGTCTTCCAGCTCAAATCTTGAAGATTGCTTATATTTCTCTCCCCAGTGATTATAATACCCTTCTGATTTTTGTATTAGGTGTTTGTTTAACTCCAGTACTCTTTTATTTCAGCTTGTCACTAAATGGAATCCTAGGCTGCACAAGAGTCCAAGACATATAATAGGATTCCTCTTTCCAAGCAGGAAATTTTCCTCCAGTTTTGTTTGCTGTTCTTACTTGATTTTTTTTTGCTTATACTTGTGTCAGAACCACTAAAAGTGGACAAATTTATAAATAACATAAAACAATGCAAAATTTGGCAAATTCTTCCTGCTGCCCTTACCACATTTCTGTTCAAACAGCTAAATGAAGATTCTCTGCAGAGTTGTATGTGCTCTGAAGTGATATGCTGGTTTAATCAAATGCCTGTTTTCTGGTTGCAAGAATAAAACAGTGATCCTCTTTTCTTTAGTCTAAGTCCAATTGTTTTATTTCTCATCTTGAATAAATGGCTCCTGGCTAAAATCTTGAATTTTTCCTTGCCTGAGATGCTGGTACTGTTTATAAGCATTTGACAAAGATATATTGTGCCTATCTGTGCCTAATGAAGCACTAACCAGACTAAATGATGAATGGCAGTTTAATCAATTCAGTTCATTTAGTAACCAGCAGAAGCATATGGAACATAAATTTTAACCTCTCTTTTATAAACACCTGATTTATTCTAAAATTTGCCCACAACTGTGCTTTCCAAAGTTTTCTTCCACTTTTCTTTGCCAACGAGAAGCTTTACTTAATATATCCATGCACTGGGTTGTAGAATTAGAAAATAGTGATGTATATTTAATCTTTTTCTTCAAAAGTTTGACTATCAACCCTCATTGTCCTGGAATGTAAAATTGTTTCATTATTAGGTATTTGTCAAAGCCTGAGAGGTGTGTAAAGCACAGGTTATTTACTGATACTTTTAGTTAGGTGGTATCTGTAAGTACTCAGCTCCAGTCTTGTTTTATTCCAGAACTACTTCCTCACCAATATATGCACACAAATCCTAAAATTAAATGCTGCTTTCTGAATGCATCATCATGATGCACAAGCAATGAAAAAGTATGTAATTACTACATTCCAAATAATTTACTTCTAAAAACAAAGTTAAATTAGAGGTTATTGCTGGATTTTTCTGACACAGAAACAAAAATCTCAGTTTTAGGGGGAGGTGGTGCTGTAGTTAGTGTTGCAAGTTCTTAGTTCATTTTGATATATGTTTTGGGGATTTAAACATATTATTACTGTGAGTCAAGAGTGTTTTTGTGTGGTTGCTTACACAGACATGGTTGTACAGCAGACGTGGGTGTTTGCATATGAAAGTTGTAGAAAAATTTATGCAGAAAAATGTAATTGAAGAAGTTGAAGTATATCATCAAATTCTGCATCCTATTGATTGCCAAAAGGGAAGTTTCCTCTTAAAATTATTTTTGTGGAGGGAACAAGCAACTCTTGAGCTGTTTTCATCCAGAAAATATACAAGTGCAAGTTTGTAATTTGCTTTCCTTTTGAGATGCAGGAAGCTCACAGGTTATCTGGAATTTGAGATGGAGTCACAGAAGCTTTCCTCAACCTTTCAGAATGCATTCTTGGTGTTGCAGTCAGTGTGTCCCAGATATTTTTACCCTCTGATTTCCCAGTACTTCTGCCACTGGCTTAATTCAGTCTGATGAGGGGGACTTGTGTGGAGTAGGTTTTGTGAGAAACCAAGGACAGGAGCTGTAAAACATGTGGCTGTTGTGGGGAGAGGAAGGAGCCCGTGGCTTCTCAGCCCATTACAGGATCTCTCAGCCAGAGCTTCTGGAAATGGGGTCAGCAGCTATGGGCTTTGAGCTTCTTTCGTTTATGCTGGAAGAGGGGAGAAGACAATCTAAGCAAGTACATCCCCAAAGCCTTTGGGTGGTAGCTGAGTTCAGTGGCTGTGAGCAGTCATGTGCCCTTTCCCTTTTTACTCACCTTTTCCCAGATTCTCCTCCTCCTATGCTTCCACATCGTTGGTCTGTCCCCATCTGGACCCCCTTCTCCCAGGGATGCTCTCACTGCCATTCCCACATCTCCAGAGTTTCTTTGGGACCATGACTATTCTGCTGGGGAAGCACTAGTAGAGAAATCAGCAGCTGTGCCTTTATTGGTCTCAACACTCACCAGTCATATTCCTGCTGCCTCTACATCTTGCTTCAAACACCTGAGAAGTGTTCATTTGTATACACTGATTTTACCAGATGCACATGTCTGTCCTTCCACCTGGCATCAATTTAAGAAAAAATTTAAATGCTGGTAAAGGATACAAAAACATTGTTGCTGGCTTTTTGTCTATGAGAAATCTTTCTAACCTTGCCTTTATTTTTTCCTTTTTTAGGGGAGTGGGTTGTATCTTTGTAGAAATGATTCAAGGGGTCGCTGCTTTTCCAGGAATGAAAGACATTCAAGATCAACTTGAAAGAATATTTCTGGTGAGTTCTTCATTGCTGAAGTAAGACAACAAAGGATCAATTGATAAATGTTCACATATTTCTTTGTGTTAGGAATTAAATTACCAAAAGAATCAAGGATCAGAAGCCCAGTCCACAAGCTAGATACAGTTTACTTGATATATTTTGTGTAAAAAGTTCTGTTTCTAATTTTTTCACCTAATTTGTTGTTGTTGTTGTTGTTGTTGTTGTTTAAACAAAGAGGTTTATGCAAATGTGGAAAAGTTTTCCAAATGTAGGGCAATGGAAATTCAGACAGTTTGTCATCCTCACTTTGCAGAGGACAGCTCTGGATGGCCTTATTAATATTCTACTAATATTGTAGTGTTAATGACATGTATTTTTTTGTTACATAGATATATAAAGGAAAATTAAGATAGGAACTGAGGTGAGAAACAGAATAGGAATTCTGAAATCATGCTCAGATTCAGCAGGGGTCCTTGGCTACTGCTTCTGCACCCTGGTTAGGGCCTTCATGTGGTTGCTCAAGGGCACTGATTTTACATCTATATTGGGAGTGAAAGAAAAGATGATTTGTCTCAAGAATAATGATAATTTATACATTTTTCTACCCAGGGTTGTGGGTTTTAACTTTTCTTTGTTTGCTTGGGATTTTATTTTCTTTTGCTCTTTCTTCATTTGTGCTCTGGGTTTGTCAGTTCCCTTACAAAAGGTTCAGGAACAGCTTTTCTTGACCCCCAATAAAGGCTGATATCTACTCTGATGCCCTCGTGGGAGCTGTGCTGTTGTGGAGTGGGTTTGTTCAGGGAAGCCACTGCTCCCCAGAGTGGCTCCTGGTCCTGTTGGGTGATCCTCAGGGAAAGTATCGGAGGAGCAGCGCTCACTCTAACGTGTCAATCTCTGCATTGCTTCTGACCATCAGTTTAGAAGGGAAACATGAACATACCCTTGCTTTCAAAGGTTATTTTGTCAGTAGTCATTTATTTCAAATGCAGAGTATTTATTTAGCATTCCTTTTTGGTCCATGGGGAGAGGAAGAAAGTCTTTCATAATATGTTTTAAAAATTTACATTCTTCACTTTAGTCAGCCTTGCTTGCACTATATCTCTTTTGTTGGGACATCAGGGAATTTAGCAAGTGCATTTAGGAATGACTCATAAAAAATATCTCTCTAAAACAAAGTTGTGTTATAAATATGATTGTGATATAAATATAACTCATTTTCTGTAAAATATTTTGTTTTTCTGCCCTGTTGGCTAATACCCTGAACATTCTGTGCTGTGAAATAGCTATGCTGCAACATAGACTGGGAGCAGCAGTTCTGAGCAGTTCCTGTGACGTGTCTCCTTGCTTTGTTTGTTTGCCAGCTTGTGTATTTTAAGCTAGCAACTTCTGAGCCAGTTTCTGGCTTTTGTTTTTTAAACCAATTATGCTTTTCATTTATTAATTTGAAATTTTCTCCTTATTTATAGAACATTAAATTTTGAAAGAATTAATTTCTCTTTGAGGCTTCATCTCATTTATTGCAGTAAAATCTTACTGACTGTTTTTGCTGTTGAAATTAAGGGCACTGGTAACAGCAGAAATCAGGTTCTTCCTTTAGCAGGGCCTTTTTTGCAATTTATTGTATGAGATTGTAAGATATAGTGCAAAAAGGGATAGTGGTAGATGCATCATATCAATCTACTTTTGTATGCCTTCTATAAACCTTTTGTATGCCTTCTATAAAACTTTTGTACACTTCTGTTTTTTTCTCTATCCTCACAATTATTTGTGTGTTGAAATGCCAAGATAAATGCAATCTAAGATGAATTTTGGGGCCTGCCAATTATTTTAAATTTTGTTTTTAAACTGCAGTTGCAAATACTGAGAACAGTGTTGAAATAACAAGGGATAATTTATTGATACTCTTTGTTTAATTTGATCTTTTGCAAACCATCAAATAAATAGATAAAATTTTGGTCTGGATGTTTTATGGTCCATTGCAAATCAGAGTTAATTTTAAATCCCAATTAATTAAGCTTTCTAATGGTAGTGTCTAGTTACCATTAGCTAAATAGTTTCAGTGGGTGCCTTCCTAATGTACTAAGCATCATTAAGGCTTTAAGTTATCTATTTAAAAGTTATAAACCAGAGGCTTTTTCTTGTTTGGTTTTGTATTTGAACAGAGGGATTAAATTCATTGATTCTCCAGTGAATTAGGGTAGTTAATAGCAGTGAAGGACAAAATGAATCAGGTTGTTTTACCAGATAACCAATATCATTGACTCCCACACAGTGAGCACTTACACGGCTGTGAAAGGAACACATCAGCCAATAAAAGACTTTTGCAGGAAGAGTTCCCACAGTTCATGTTTTCAGCATCCACCAGGGACAGTGTTCTTATAACAGAGGGTTCTCTTCTGAAAATGGTGGACAGTACAGTCCACCTTCACTCTGATCCAATAATCCCTTTGTTCACACCTTGTACACAACTCGCAACAGAAAGGAACATTAATCTTTGTCATTCCTGCTACTGTTGTTGCTGGTCATAGCTCCATGTCCTCAGTGTGTAAGGAACCAGGTTGCAGCTTTTAGGGAATTGGTTACATTGTAGTAGGAAACTGGAAAAATGTAAGAAATGGTAGCCAAGGAAAGTGAATAAAATTTAACATGAATAACAGTTTAAAAATCTTAAATAGCTGTTTGATTTCCTATTGTTTAGTGGCCATTTTTATGTAAATGAAATTAAAATACATTTTATGTACATTGTTTTAACGATTATCAAGCTGAAGTCAGAGAGATTCTCTAAATGTTTTTGTGTATCTCTACTGCTGGCTTCTTTACATATCTACATAGCAAAAATAGATGCAAGACAACACACCACATATGTTTCTTCCTCATTATGAATGGTGTTTATTTACATTTCATAACAGCTTAATTAAGTGATTGTGTATAGTAGATTGAGAACAGTGGTTGATCTTTCAGTTTTGTTTAAGGACTTTTCTCTTTAAGCTTGTCTCTCCTGACTTCTATTGATTCAATTTCTGGGTTTCTAAATGGTAATATACCCTGATTCTCTATTTCTGTTACAGCAGCTGTTTCTAATAAGCGTACTCAGGTTCTATTACAACCACAGGCCTCAGTAAAATAACAAGGGTTTGTACACAGGACCTGTTCTCAGAATCAGACCAGCACTTGTAGTTGTTGATGAATAAGCAGCTGCAAGTTCTTATTGTCACACTTTGGATCTGATAATATGAATTCTTTTTTCTTTTCAACATTAAAAGTGTTGATAAGCTCTTTTAAAAAAACTGTGCTTACCAAATGAAATGGGACTCACACATATTAGTAGGCTGCTTTTTCAAAGAGGTTTAACAATGAATAAAGTGCTTTAATGCAGAGGATTTTTGGTTTAATCAGAATACAATTACATTTTTGCTCCTGCTTTTTTCCTACATGTTGAAACTGGAGTTACTTTCTGGATTGAAATGCGTCATAGAAAATAAGAGAGGAAAGTGTAGTATCATAGAATTAAATCATAAAATCATTAAGGTTGAGTCTAACCTTTGACTGAATGCCACCTTGTCAACTAAACAAAAGCATTAAATGTCATGTCCAGTCATTTCCTGAACCCTTCCAGGGATGGCAACTCCACCACTTCCTTGCATAGCCAGTTCCAATGCTTTACAACAAATTCAGTGAAGAAATTCTTGCTGATGTCCAACCTGAACCTCCCCAGGCACAGCTTGAGGCCATTTCTCTTGGTCTGTGGCTGGTTTTTGTAATTACAGCCTGTAAGACCTAACAAGTCTCTTGCCTCAAAGTATTAAACTAATGATGTGTCATCATCATTTCCAGCAAACTTTTTGCTTTGCCATTCTCTGAGACAAGCAGCTTGAGTTTTTGTTGCAAGTTGCTAAGTCTGATGGACTGAAGACATGAAGTGGTAATCTTAGGATTTCCATTTAGTCTCGCAGTAAGTGCATAAGACAGGATAAAACTTTGATCAAGTGCACATTGAGCTGTAAAATCATGAGAGTAGGAAAAAATGTGAGGCAATCTGTTGATTCAAAATAAAATTACATAAAATTGGGAAATATCTTTTGGCTTCTGATAAGGAGTAGCTAAGATCTTTATCAGTCGTTTATTCCTGTTGATAATTTGTTAGCATACATAACTCTATATGCAAACTTTGAGGTTTTCACATCAAGGAGAATGTGCCATTGTAAATATAAAATTTAATTATGTCTAGAAGCTCAAGCTGCACCAAATGCCTTCAAGCTAGCCCTGTACCACGGAAAAATTGACAGCTCCTTGGATCTGGTGATGATCAGTATGAATTAGTTGAATGTTAAAGCTGATTACACTGAGCAGCCTGTGCTATGCTTGTGCATGCCACACTGGAGATGGCAACTTGGTTACAGCTCTGCTTTTTATATAAGCGTGTGCTTTTACACTTGCTGTTCTTAGCAGATTCAAAACAGATCAGAGTTGAATCTCTTGTGTTAGCTAAATTTTTATTCTGCAGAGATTTTTTTTTCTTTAAATGGGAAGGTATTTCTGTCTTTTCTGTTTAATGTGGGCTTTGTGAGAGCCACAATTGATCAAAGCGAATTTTCCTCCCAGGCTCTGAAGCCTTCCCGATAAGGGAATAATCTGCACATTGCCTGAACTTTAGCCTTGGTGCCAACTACACTGTAAATTAGATTTCACTGCAAGAATAATGTACAAAGACTTCTCCTGGTACTTTGTAGCTCTCTGCACAGGCAGGACAATGGCATTTAAAGGCTGGTTTGTCTGAAAATGGGCATTCTCCCTGCAAACACGGCTGTGGGAAGCATGTGCACCACAGCAGCATCACACTGCAGGTAGGGTATCACAGCAGGAGTGGGAAATGGCAGCCAGAAACTTCTGTCTTTCCTGACACATGTTTTGAACAAGCTGAGGACTCCTCTCTGATATTGGATGCTATTGCTCTGTTGGGTACCATAATCACAGTATTAAAAAGTAATTAAAAGAGAACAGTATGCATTGAGCCCAGCAGCCTGATCTGCCCAAGGGCGACACCAGAAACGCCAGCTTTCCACATGGAGCTGAGCAGCAAAACTCACAAGAGTTTGCCATTTCAGATAGCTGTGGAAAATGACATTTTAATTTCAATAGGAATGGAAGTGTCTCTCCCATTATTGAAGATTTAAAAGTCTAGCAATATTATTTTTATACATATATGCACACATACTTGTAATATATGACTACAAGCCTGAAGTGTCTTGTAATGCAGGTTAGTGGTGTTTCCTCCATATCTGATGTTAACAGGCATTTGTGAAGCTGCAAAGCTTTCTCCCTGTAGTTCTGTATCTGAAGGTTTGCTTCATGTCACTGACCCTCCAAAGCCTGGAATAATGCTTTTTGAGAGCTTTTAAGCTTATGATGGACCCAAAGAAAATGTGCTTTTTGGTAAATTGTATTAGTAACATCTTTTGGGAAGCTAGCAATTCTAAACCCAAGGGAGGAGTACTTTAAAACATTGGATTTTGAAGTTCATGTGTGTAATCAGGTACTTAGTCAAATTTATTGTGTTTTTTCTTTCCTGCTTCATTATTTAAAATATGTTTTTCTTTCACTTGGTAAATACTTTGGCTCTGAAACAGAGGTCATTAATCTCTGATGGAATACATGTAATTGTGAGGCTGAATGTGGGCTGAAATTTTATTTTGTGTAGGCATGGTGTCTATGGGGCCATCTATTCTTCTGGTTGGATGAATCTATTGTAATATAAATGTAATATTGTTCTTGCTTAGAGGGAAAAGTTTGTGTTTTCCTCCCATATCTTTCTGTTTGCTTCCCACCAATGACTTAATGAGAAAAATTAGGGGGGGGGGGGTTTGAAACCAATTAATTAGAAACATGCTGCTGAGTTCTATCTTCTATAACACAATACATAAGTAGAGAAGTGCAATCCTGCTAATAAATCTACCTCTCCTTTGCTCTATAACAACAATATGCAAAATATTTTACTTCTTTCAGCACCACTGAAAATTAATTACATAAATAGCAGGCTTCTCTACCTGTGGGTCTTCTCTTTGAAGCTGTTAGCACTTACTCGTATTTTACTGTACTTGCCTGCAGGTTTTGCACTGATACCACTTTTACAAGGTTCCTCTCTGGGCTTTATGTCTTAATGCCAAACTTCAAATGAAAGTAATTCTTAACTAGGCAAGTATGAGTGAAATTAACCTTTGAAATGAACTTAAAAAAAAAAAGTAAATCTTCTATGTGTTCATGCTTTGTTAAGGATTCTGGTAATATTCTAAATTTTTTTTTTTGAGTTTCAGCTCAATTTTTGATCTCTGACTCTCTCTATATATTGTTTTGTGTATTACTGTGTGAGTAGACTTTTTCTATTATAACAGGGAACAAGGTAAATTATGCTAATTTGCATTCACTTTTTATGAAGAGCTCCCATCCTCACCATGTCTGAGTATCAATAGTCTGTGCTGTTCTTTGCCTTATACCATTAAACCCATATAGTACTGGGCAAACAAACTTGGCCCAGGATTTAAAAACAGCAATCTTGTAAAAATTTGTAAAAATGTAAGGACAATTTCTAGAGGACTATTGCCTATGTGTGTTAGAAAGGAGGCTTTGAAAATATGTATCTCACACTCTGCTAACATTCCTTTTAGAAATTGGGACACGCCATCTCACATTTATCCATGTTTAAAGTCATAAAAATACCTGCCAGTGTATTATGGACACTTTCCAGGGGAACTACCAGCTGGCAGCAGGAGGGAAGAGAAGGAGAGGAAATAATGAATTAATGTGTAATCCCCTCTTTTTGCTTTGAGGGTTGGCTGGATTTCAGGCCAGCCACTCACACAACCTCGTGCACATAGGTGTCATCTGCCTGCAAGATGTTCCTGTCCAGCCTGCTAATTCTGAGCAAAACCCTGAGCATGGCTGGGCTGGCATTGCAAGAGTGTGTTATTATCATCTTGGTAGTGCAAAACATGAGGAGTAATTGTCTATCAGAAAAAGAAAACAAATTAAGACATGGTTCAGTGGAAAACAATGGCTTTGTGGTTTTCTTTGGAATCAGAATGTTTACTTTCTGCCATATTTCAGTTGCTGAATGGGAAATGGGCTATAATTATAAGGAAGCATTGTTTCTTTTCCAGACTTGCCTCTAGCCATAGAGAGGGTGTTTACAGACAATACATTGAAAAAAAAAAAAGTGATGAGACTCAGCTGGTGCAAATCAGTACCTGGTGTAAATCAGTGCACTGATTTACATCTTTGCAGGCACCTTCCTTCTTGGCCCCTTACACCACAGAAATACCTTTTTTGCCATGTAAAATCCCTCTCTGTGCACGTTGTATCCACATGTGTTATGGAGCTGTA
This sequence comes from Peucedramus taeniatus, assembly GCA_013400575.1. NCBI lineage: Eukaryota > Metazoa > Chordata > Aves > Passeriformes > Fringillidae > Peucedramus > Peucedramus taeniatus. Next base: position 14,973 of record WBNO01026555.1, on the reverse strand, counting down.
ATTGCAAACATTTCTGCATGCAGGTGACACTGAACAGAAAAGCAGTTGCAAGCAATTTGTGCATTTGTGGGAACTGAAGCCCATTCTGAGAAAAAGTGTTGGTCTGCCATCAAAAAATTTATTCTACAAGATAATATTGTACTATGAAAAACACAGACACATTCAAAAAACTTACCCTGGTATGCTGGCTTTATTTGCTAGGAGAGATAAAAATGATCAGGCACCAAATTGTCACATTGTTTTTTCTTTCATAAGAAACAATGTTCATTGCATTTGAATCTTCCCTTTTCCCTCTCTTCTTTCACTCGTGTCTGAATTGCACATTGCTTGTCAAAAGTGAGTTTTCTGTATAGTATCTTGATAGCCAAAATTGTTGTTTATGATCTGTAGCAAAAGTCGAAACATCCTTCAGGTTAAAAATGTCTAAAAATCAATGTGAGGCTGTTTTAGATGATGATTTTGGAGATGGGTTATGAGAATATAAGATTGATATGTCTTGCCTGTCTGCACATGTTCCTTAAAAGACTTCAAGAATAATAGCCAATTTCCTCTGTCCTCCTTAGAACCAGTAAAAGTAAATAGCTCTCTCTGTCATGGTGTCTGGGGGAAACTTCCCCTTCAGCCTATGCACACGCTCTGAGGTACCATTTACAGTAAGCCTAATTTGAATAAAGTTAGACTTTAATACCTGTTTCAGTGTTTCCATAGTCAGTGCTCTAGACTAGGTATTAATTTAGCAAGATGCTGAGCATTTGCCATAAGAGTGTCTTCAACTATCGTTTTCACAAGCTGCTGATCTTCAGTGAACTAAATGTAAATTTTGAGATAAGCTTAGTGATTACAAGAGGCTTCAAGTTTTTAAGGGGCAAACATTAGTACACCTTGACTAGGATAGCTGCTTTTCTAGTTCATTAAATAGCTACGGTTGAATAACTTGGGCATAACATTTTCATATGTTGAAAATTTTTTGTAACCTCGTCTAAGTTTTAATTATACATATGAAAATGCTGTCACACAATTTCTGTGTGTCCACTATTTGTGTGTTGCCATTTCTTATGAGACTTGCACAGAGAAAAGAAAATCCTACTGACAAAATCAGCATTAATAAGTAAGGAAAGGGAATAAAAAGGGCTGTAGAAATGAAATGTATTCTGCTACATAAGAAAATGTTAAAAAAGAAAAAAGGAAAAGAAAGGCCTCATAAGATATGGAGAGTAGGAGAATTACCTGACTAGGGTCTTAATTCAGTAGGTATTCTCAACTGAGTGTGAAATAAACAGAGAAGGTTATGAGCTATGCAGTATTATGTTTTATTCTTTTGCCTTGGTTCTTCCTTCCAGAGTCTTCTAAGCTCTCAGTTTAAAGTGACTTGAAGGCTAAAGCAGAACAGGATTCTCCAGCTGTCAGTTGCAGGAAGAAGAATGTTTTGTGTTCACTGTTTGTCTTTCCAGTGTGTATGTATATCACTGTGCAGCTGTATTTCTGGCAATTGAGGTCTGTTTCCAAATACATCACACAAAGCTAACAACATATTTTGTGACACCATAGTGAAAATTCTTCACAGTGCTTTTTCAGGGCAGAATAGGACCCAAATGGATGTGGTGCAAACTCTCAAACCTGTTGATGATGCAGCAGAACAGCATAAGGTAAATACTTAACAGAGAATGTAGTGTGCTGCAGCAGGTATGTTCTCACATAAATGAGATTACCCTGATGAGTACAAATCAAAGAAGATTTTTAGCATCTGACTTAGAACACTGGAAGATTATAGTTGGACTCCTGTATCTTTTGATAGGTGAGAAATCAGTTGACTTTGTAAGCTTTCAATTTGATTAAACTTTATTACATTATAAAGAGGGATTTATTACTTTAGAATAATGCCTACTTCCTTTCACAGATATTTTTAAATATTCTAAATTTACTTCTTTTTCAAAATGGTGTTACTTGAATTATAACTCATTTTCATCTTAGAACAGACTCTATTTGCATTTTTAACCTATGTATCCTGAATGTGATTGTAATACAATAGCTGGTAATTGTGCTTTTCTCATAAGAGAAACAAAAGTACATAAATTTTGTATCTCTGAATTGGCCCTTCATGAAAATCAGAGGGAAAGCAGCCGAGGATTTTATCAATCCTTTAAGTATCCTTCATGTCTCATCTTGGTGTGCATCCATAAAACATATTGCCCTAATTACTTAAAAAGAGGCCTTAATAATTTGGATGTTGGAGATGCTGTTCATTTTGGTATAACCTGCTCTGGTCTGATGACTGGTTGATGACATTGCTATGCTGCTGAGCCAGCTCATTACAGTGTGTTAGTGTTCCTCCTTCCTCTTGGAGAGGGAGGGGTGGGGATGAGGCCCTGCTGACCCCACTGCACCATATCACTTTATCAGCTGCACAGCAGTTCAAAGCAGTTCAAACTGTAGCCAGGGAAAATAATCTTTTGTTTGTTTAATTGGTCTTTTCATGAAAACTCTGCAATACCATATCCATTAAAAAAAAATTCAGATGACCAGTGAATGCAGCTGAAAACTAAGGGCAGTGAAACACCTGCTTGCTGCTAAAGTCATCTCTTCATTGGGCTTCCTTTACTTTCAGTAAAATGTACTTTACGTGCAGCTTCCTACCACTCCTGCTTTACAGTATCTTCTTCTTGCTAATGTTCTCATGGTTTTGTTGCTTTTGTGGCCTTTTAAATAGCTTAATGATAACATTGTGCTGCTCATCTGCATTCCTCACATAGTCCAAGAGATCAGCTGTGCCTACACTGTTGAGAGGTTGATTTTTCTCACTGATAACTTGCGGTTGCCCACGTTTCATTGGTGTAGCTTCTCCCTTTCTTCTATTTCAGTGAGATCTTTAAAATTTACCTCCAAACCACCTTGTAATAGCAGAGTTGCTCAGGTTAAAGATTAAAATTGCCATTTTACTGTTCTTGTATCTAATGCCCCATCATTTCTGAGCCTTTGTGTCTTCAATATTTCAGGCCATGCATTTCTGTGGACCTTAATGTACTGGGGAGAGAGGCTAAGAGATTGTTACTCCAGTCTTCCCCCTCCTCTCTCTCATTATTGACTACCAGTGGTACTGAAGCTCATTGTCATATATCTGTGCAAATTTTCTTTTTTAAATTTGTGTATCTTACTTATTTAGTTATCTGTTTCCTGCTCTGGATTGTTTTTTATTCTGTTTTTCTGAAAAACAGTGGAGCATGATAACAGGTGTTAAGTAGCTCCAATCATTTGAGAATTTTCTGTAATTCACTCACACTTCACTAATTATTTCAGTGCAAGCCCCCTCAATTTGTATTGGAGCTGTAGGCAGTATGTTCTCCAAATATTGCTGAGTCCTCTCAGCTCCTTTCCGTAGTGAGTGGAGAGGATCAGTTCCAGCAGCTCCTGGGAAGTAGTTCTATTTTGCCCAAAAGTACTTCTGCCAAGAGCAGGAGCTGCCACTGCAGCTGCCCTGCAGATGGCTTAAACTGGAGACAGGAGACAACTCCTCCCCAGTCCCTCCTGCATGGTGCTTTTGATAGCTCAGAAGTCACGGACAGAGTTACTGAGTGCACCAAAGTCAAAACAAACAAGATGGTTCAGTGAAGCTGGCAGTGCTGCTGCCTCTCCCAGTTGAGATACACCAGCTTTCACCTTCATTTAAATAAGTAAAATGAAAACTTTTAGGCTGTCTGCCATCTGCTTGTTAAGACCACAACTGCTAAATGACCAATAGGTGGTTAAATCACAGCTTCCAACTTTTGAAAATTTTATCATCTCAACATTCTCTACTCTTTCAAAACCCATTTCTGATCTCAATGTTTGGGCATGTACTTCATGCCATCAGGGCAATGAACCCCTTCCTCTTTATGGGTTTGCAAGGAAATAGGTAAAGAAAGTGTCAGGAAAATGTGTAGATGTTTCAGTAAAGAATTCACTGGAAATTTCCAAAGTGCTCTGAGTGAGATGTGCTGGCTCACTAGGCTGTGCTGGAGGATACGGGTTCTGTTCAGCCAGTCCTCCCACAGACCTTACCATCCTCTGGGTGAGAATGCACAACTCCCTGGGATTCTGCACTGACTCCACTCAAAATGTCTTGGCTGCTTCTATAGCCACTCTCTCTCCATCAGACGTAGGCTGACATTTCCCCCATTTTTAGGAAAAAAATATTTCTGTACTTCCATTTTTCATTCTGCTTGCTTGTTCTGTGCCTGTGATTCAGAAGGATAAAACTCTTTTCTTTTGTAGCAGCAAGATACTGCTGTTTGGAGTGAATACCCCAAGCATCATGCTGTGTTTTGTTGTAGGATGCACACTTCGAACTGTATCACTTGAAATGGATTTTAAGTGATAAGGTTAGACATTTTTAAAAGGGATTTCATTTGGGAATTCTGATATGGTTCAGTGTAGCAAGCAGCTGGATATTTAGACATCCAAGAAGAGTACTCTTATCTGTCTATATACCCATCACAACTGGAGCTCATTATTAATGCCCTCACTGTTTCAGAAACATTGTAACACCTGAACCTGCACATTCTTCAGATGGCAGTGTGACTGGCTGCCTTCATTTTCTGCAGATTGTCACTTAAATAAAATTTGACAAAATACCCACTGCATCACTGAGCTCCATGTGGCTTCACAAATCTATTCAAAATTGAGATTATTACAAGATCAAGACCTTAATTGGCAAAATAAGGAGCTGGCAAACTTCTGGATGATCTGATCAGATTCTAATGTCATGCTGTTCTGTGATGCTGAGCACCAGGCTTCATATATAGGTCTCAGTGTATGTTACCTCCCCTGGTTTTTTAGGTGAGAAAAAGAATTTTCATTACTTTTTTTTTTTTTTCCCCAGACAGTGAGCTCAGTCAGCCCAGCTCCTGTATTCTATCTGCCTTAGCACAACAGCTTTCCTCTGCAAGTATATTTCTATCCCACAAGCAGCACGTGTCACACGCTTCTATTGTGCCCTGCATGTGCTGCTCCTGGGGCGTGAGGAGTGGTGACATGGAGTGCTGGTGAGTCCTGGTGTGTTGTCATAACCAGGCACAATTGTTCCTCTGACGTGCTGGGACTGGGCACCAGGCCAGAGACAAAATATTCCAGTACCAGAGAAGTGCATTGTACATTCACTGCCTTGGAGTGGAGGTTTGCTCTGGGGGAAACCTTGATTGGTTCCTGTGAGAAGCAGTGGGTCAGAGAAAATCCTTGTGGAGAAAGGATGTGATCCCAAATGTTCTGGTTTGTTTAAACAGTTGTAGTTAAATGACACCATAGTGAAGAAACGTAATTTTATTTTAAATAGAAAGGTTTTTCTTGCTGTTTTTATGATGATTCATAGGAATATGCATATTTTGGTCTGTTAATTATTTAAATAAGCTTTCCAGCTGAATGGCAGCTTTAAGTCCTTAAGTATCCTGATGCAACGGCGTAGCTTGGCCTGTGCCAATGAGATTGGATACTACAACACCAGGTAGGAATTCATATGTGTTAACTGAGCCAGTTTTATGGTCTTCAAAAAGACCATAAAGCCATCTTTATGATCCAAAGGGAGCATTGCTTTTCTGATAAGCCAGCATTTCCAAAAAACCCTGTATAGTGCATACCTGGAATTCAAATGAGCCAGCTGCTGAGCCAGCACAGCAGGGCTTCTGGAAGTACATTTCATAAAAGCCTCCCACAAGGTTTTGGCTTTTATTTTTATTCCCTCTTTTCAGTTTAAAGAAAATAAGTCAGTAAAAAAATTGGAAATAAATCTTTAAAGAGTATGTTTAGGAGAGGACTGTCTGTTTGGGTGGGCTGTTCCAAAGGCTTTGCAACCTAGACAGGATAGGAAATGTGAAATGCAGAGTATATCACTATCTGTACAGAGTAAATCAGAGCAGATTTTAAAGAATATGTAAACAAGCATGACTTGTGAGCCACGGGGTCCTTCTGGTAGAAAATTGGTGGCTTTGCGGTAAAGAAATCCATTCTGTTTGCTCTCAAACAGAAAGGAAGAGACCTTCCAGCAGAGCTAGCAGCAGCTGCAGCTTCTTCATATGTATTAACACCAATCTCTTCCTCAGTGAAATCATTCCCTCTCTGTAATCTTGAGAGCTCACAAGCTCTGTCAATGCCAGAAAACCAAACTTCTCTCCTTGTAGAGGGGGAGAGAAATCTCCTGAGGTTAGCTTGAGTCTTCTACATGAATTTTCTTCAGTCTTTTCCTGATCCACAGCTTTGAGGTCTACAAAACCTTTTCTCTTCTTAATAAGGATCAGTTTCATCCTGTTGAGGTCTTTTATAGTTTCTGCAGCTCCAAAGCAGATATCAGAGACCTTAAGTCTAGTTTAATGTCAGAATTTTAAAATTCTGATTATGGGATTGTTTGCTGATGGAAGGAGACTCCTGAGCAGAGATGGCTGGGAAAGGTGAAAAGACAGGTTCTCTGTTCTGCTTTTAGCAGTTCAGCATGAAGCATCCCTCACAGAGGAGCCATCTTTTCACTTTGGAGCTAAAAAATCATGTACATCATTGTTTAACTAGCTTTTGATTTGGCAAAATTGCTGCATGATTGCACTGGTTTGAGGGAAAGTGCAGTCTCTCTCAGGAGTTTCCTTTTTCTCCTTTTGCTGCTAATTTCAGATTGTGTCTCTATAGCCTAGGCCTCTCTTATTTTCAAAATAAGTTTGCCAAATCCTTTTTTCTAGTTCTTCTTTAGCATTCCTCTCATTCACATAAACATTTTATTAACAATCACTAAATTAAAAAACCAGTTTCTTCCACCATGTGAACCTTTATGAATGTTCTAAGTTACTAAAATAGGGTCTTATGATGAAATGTGCTGAGTCCCAGTAGGAAGAGGATGTCACAGTCCTGTACGAGTTGTTTCACACTTGCTTTTTTCTCATTGAGAAATTTAGATTAAATACTCTAGTTTTGTGCTGATTCCAGTTCAGTTTGGATTATGGACAGAATTTGTTTTTAAAGTTATCTCATGAAATCACAGAAGTCAAAGTGTAGTTAGTATTTAGTAGGTACTTTTTGGATAACCAAAACTCTTCCCTGACTGATCATTTAAGGACACTGGCACGTCAAACCCCCGTGGTGCTTTGTTGTAGGGCTGGGGGTTTCATTTCATCTTGTCCTGATGCTCTGCAGAGCTGTGTCTGCACTGAGGGCTGCTCAGCTCCTCCTCCTCCTCCTCCCAGCTGTGTCTCCCAGCCCGAGCAGGGCGAGTGGGCAGAGCCTGGCTCTGGCAGGGGTTGGGATGTGCTTGGGCACTCTCCAGTCCCTGCTGGGCTCTCGTGTTGGCACAGCTGCAGTGGTGCCCCTGCCAGGGTCCCTCCAAGTGGTTACTGTGGGTATGAGGAGAATGATGAATTTACTTGTGCTGCAAATGGTATGGAAACAGTGTTGGAATAAATTTAACTTTGCAACGCAGACAGCTACTAAAATGTTGTTTATATACATAAGTAAGGATGGAAAAAATCACATATTAAAAAGGTTTCCTGGCAAGACTTCATTGTATTTTGCCTCATGGGGAAAGGAAGTTAAGAACAGTTGGGCCCTCTACTGTTTCAAGTACCTAATTTTTCATCCTTGACAGAGCCAAAGCAAAAATATTAGTTGAGCTTGATTTTTTTTTTTTTTTTATGAATGTTTGTTATTAGAATTTTGTGGGAATGTTTTGCTTCCTTCACCCATTCTGGCACATTACCCCAAGGTTTTAGAATGCAGCTTCATGTATTGAATCACTTCCTATGCTCAAAGGAAGTGGTTCAATTACTCATATATAATGGAATGATGATATTCCACTTGATGCCTGAGCCAGGCTTTTGTTGAGCCTCATTCTATTCTTACTGCTTCTTTTTTCACCTTAAAGAATAAGCTTCAATAACTTCTATTTTTTCACAAAACAGCATCACTTTCCTTACAGCAAGAACAGGTTTATGGGGTTGGTGAGGAGGAGGTGCCTTCTCTCTTTTGTGTTGCTGTTGTGTCCCAACCTCATCATCTGTGTAGCAGGTACTTCATAAGGCTAGTGAAAAAAATTTAATAGCTTCCTTTTTTTTTTTTTTTTTTTTTTTTTTTTTTTTTTTTTTTTTTTTTTTTTTTTTCTTTTTTTTTTTTTTGGTTAAGATCATGCTTAATCATTCACAAAATAACTTGCAAAATAAATACTCCAATCAGTTTTTTTTCTAACCTGTCTTGTTTTCTCTTAAATCCATAATTAGGATTTAATTTCCTGAATGAATGTGGATCACATTTGCACATTACCATTGTGCGTGGTGACTGTTGAATTTCTTTTTCCTTTTGCTATATATCGTCATTGTAAGGATTTTTTCATTACTCTGGTAGCATTTACACATAAGGAAGCAAAAAAAAAGACCACTTGTTTAACACATAAAACTAAGAATAAGAATTTGAAAGTCTGTATTTGTCTGCAAAGAATTATGTGTTCGTTTAACACTTTTGTTCTGAAGAGGAATTATACAAACTGTGTTTTCTATATGCTTAATCTGTTGCATTACATTTTCTATCTTTTTAATCTGTTTCACTGGTATTCAACTTCTTACCTGCGTGGAAAAAATGAAGGGATATTTTAATGGCAGTTGACTGAAAAAAAAACACTTTGCTATGTAAGAAAAATAATTTTACTGAAATATGGTTTTCAGGCTCTGAACAAGGCCTTTATTACTTTCCATATGGGAAGAGACTGCCTGGATTACACAACCTTACTTCAGTAGTTTTAACTTTGAATTGGCATGGATTCCTGGTCTAGGAACTATGTATCATTTTTGCCATTTATTTAATGAAGTAAGGCTTCAATATTCTAAATCTCAAGGACAATGAACAGGCATGTGGTCTTTACTTTTCATGAATGCAAATAAATATATTTTTGCCATCTTAGCGAAAATGAAGTGACTTTTTCACTGCAGCTGTGAAACCTGGAACTTCCACAACATTCCCAAGGGTAAAATGTGTTTGGCCCCAGTCTAACAAACCTGTAAGTGCATTACACAAATTCATAGATTTACAGGCCCTTATAGAAACTGAACTGCAAAAGCAAACCTCCAAAATCCTGATGTGAAGAAATGAAAGAAATGACAGGTATTGAGGCAATTCCATTTCTGAGTCTATCTTTTGGATATTAAACTTGACACTCAGCTGTCACCACTGTGCCCCGCAGAGAGTCGAAGGAAGCCTCACTGCAGTTGTCAGTCAGCAGACTCTGAGTCAGCATTCATAATACACAAATAGTTACTGAATGGTTTTTTCTAACCTATTATACTAAAACCAAATGCTAAGTTGAAGGATGAAGTTCATTCTTTGGTCTTCACTGCTACACTTTGTGCTCACTGGCATTATTTCACAGAACTTTTCCAGATTGTGAAAGATGTGATTCAGATCTACCTGACTCTACTCCTCAGGAAGGGAATGTGGCTGTAGGTGGATCACCTGGACAAATGGCTTAGCACCATCACTCTTCCAGAGCAGAAGTTCTGTGTCCAGAGGTGGCTCTGAGAGTGATGGAGCTGCTGTAGGAAAACCCTGGAACTCACACTGCTCCTCAAGCGGCAAATCTAAAGCAGTAATGTACTTTCCTCTAATGAAACAGAAAATACCTAGGTTTTTAACTAAGTTGAAAACATTAGATATATATGTTTTGGAAGAATAGAACAGATTTTTGTTGAAAAACCAAACATCTGAAATCTCTCTCAACAGAGAGAGATTTCTGATTTGGAAAGGGTCTGTGATGCTTATTCTCTTCCTCTTTTGATTAAGTTCAGTTCCTCAAAGAGCTGTAGTCTCCCATGGTACATCACAGTCAAGGATTCACTAAATGCAATATGTTTTACCCAGGAAACAAGAAGACTGGAAAAGAAATCTTGAACGTCTTTAAAATGTACAATAAAATAAGAAAACATTTTTACATCCAGCTTGTAACATTTCCCAGTTAAAATTCCAGGGCATTTTCCAACAAACCCCTCTTCTTTTAAAAGGAAAATATTGCATTCTTCTGACACTTTTTTTTTTACTAAACTTTCGTTGTTCATCAAGTTGACCTAACATTAAAAAAATTAAAATTCTGCATGTTATTTAGCCTCATTTCCATAACTCTTGTCTAAGGAAAGGCAGCTCATTTGCATTCTGGTCTTGTCTTTCATTCTGCTCTGACTAATACCACAGGCTGCAGGTTCTTTGTCTCATTGAAGTCCAAACCATCACCCTTCTTGGGGATCACCAGCTCTAAAAAGGGTTAAAGTGTTACATCAGTAATATGCAGCTTTATCTGTTCAAAACTTGTAGTGTAAAGGGAAATGCTTTTCTTTATTAATTTTGCCAGCAATTGGGAAAGACCTGGTAGGAAAGATTTGCACTGCTGCTCATCTAATACATGGCAGTAACGTGGGATGGTTTTGCTTTTGAAGCAGAATACAGGACAACATGACTAATTGTGTTGGTAGAGTGGTGCAAAGCTCACTGTAAACTAATTATTCCCTTGTACACCAGGGAATGGTGAGTCCTTGCAAAACCAGATGCTAACCCCCAAATTTTTCCTATATTAAAAAAATAAGGTAATTCAGTTGACCTTGATGCATTTTTGTTGCATTTCCTAGGAAATCTTTGTATTTCATGCTTGTGTATGGGGATTTGAACAGGAGGTTCTGTTTTTATAACTTTCTGCCAAAACCTAATGATATCAACTGGCAGTACAGGTATTTGACCCTCAGTACCCTGATGTATTGTAAATCTGCTATTTTCATATAAATATCATTTTATATCCCATGTCAGAGAACAAAAAGATCCCAGACTGTTGTCTGTGGTGTGGAACAGCAGAACCCCAGTAGATTTTGGAGTCTTCTTTGCAGAAACCATAACCACCATGGTCCCTGGAAAACATTAAATCCATTCCAAATATGAGAATTGTAGATTAGTCTTGTGTTACTAATTCAATTTAAAGAAAATAGGATATTAATCCATGCAAGCTGAATGCTTATCTCGCTGAGAAGCAAATTATCAGTAGAGAAAGCAAACAGGTTAGTCTTATTTTTTCAAGTAATTCTCAATGCTAAATAGAAGTTTATTTCCAGTATTAAGTTGGGCTTGATTGCTGTGACAGCAGTGGTTGTTTTTATGGTTTTGGAACATGGAATGGAAAGAAAAAGTGTTAAAATGTAGAGGAGGCAGAACTCCTGGTGTCATGCTTAGGATGAGAAGTGGTGGACCATGAAAGTTGGGGCTAGGAGGTCACCTGTAAAATAACAGCTCCTGATGTTCAGCTGTTGTCTGGGTCTGAGTAATCAGTCTTCACTGCTAAGTGACAGTGTATTCCAGTAAAACCAGAAGACTATTGGGTTCTTCCTCCCTCCCCACTTCCCTTTTCCATGTTGGTGCCTTAATTCTCTCTTGTAAGCTGCAAAACAAGGCAGATCCTTCTCCACTGTGTTAAGTGTGAGCCCCACTTTGCTTTGTTTATAGCAGGTGTCAAAACTCGTTGCTTTGGATTGCTTAATCCCACTCATCAAAATGGGATTGATTGCTGCTTAGGAGAATCACTTACAAGGTGATGCTTACAAATCTCTTTATGTTGACTTACCTGTGGACAGTGATTGTTTAATCTTATCCAAAACTACAGTTCTTTCACTGCTGCCCTCTCCTCCTTGTTTGTTGGTTGTCACATATTGTGAATTTCGTATGACATATGATAAAAAATTGTGTGGAAGAAGAGTGATCTTTGCAGTGTTTGTACCATGCATTAGAATAAAGTGTTTGCATCCTTGCCTGAACTATCAAGTGTCTCTACCTTAAAAATGGTTGGCATTTAGGTGCTAGGAAACCTGCAGTTGTTTTCAGCCTGACTGCTGCCCTTGAGAGAAGGTATAAATATTGTAGGTGGTTTGAGTACTCCAATGCACAGAACCTGCTGGTAGCTGGCTCCCAGATACTGTGTGGCAGATGTGCTAGAATATTAGTGAAGAAATGGATTGGAAAACTAGTGAAACAAGAAACGGTGAATCAAGTATGATTCCTTTAAAAAGTGAAAATTACAGATTTTGTTAGCTAGTTTTAATTTTCTTCTGTACAGTCCCATAGCTGCCTCTGTCTCATCTAAAATAAGAGGCAAATAAGAACACACTTTCAGAGGAATGTGGCTATTTTTTTTAATATTCAGAACAAATATGTTCATAACCAATATATCTTACTTAGTAAGAGAATATTCATTTGACTCACTAAGAGGGATTGCAAAATTGAGAAACCTTATGTCTAAATTTAAATTGATGCAAGAATCTCTGTTTTTGATCCACGGGCTCCCTCTCCTGGTCTGGGAGGTGCTTGGCACCAGGAGCTTGATTAATGCAGAAGGTAAGTGGAAGTTATTTGCAAATTGATTTTGTGGCATAGTGTCGATGGTGTCTCCTGCCTTCCTCAATGTTTAATGACAGCACTGTGCTCTCTCTAATAGCAATAATGAGATGAACACGGGTACTGTGATGAATCAGGGTTGCAGGGCCAGGTTTACTTTATGCAAGTGCCAATTAAGACATATCACAAGGACTGAAATAAATGTGCTACAAACAATATTTACAAATAAAATGAATTTGCATACCTAAATATCTATGTGAATATTTACTCTAATTGCACTGTTACTGTCACCTTTGTCACCTCAGTGCTCTGCTCCCACCTTCTACTGATCATACTACATCCAAGTTGGACTGTTTGCCTATTGTATTTGGTTGTGGAGAATAAAATATCTTTGGATTAATATTCTTAGATTAGAAACATATGACTATTGTAAACTGCTCAACAAATTTGAGGCCTTAGACTCATAAAGCAAACCTTGTAGATAAAAATTGTATCTATTTTAGAGGTCACTTAAATTTTGTCTCAAGTTTTTAAGCTCATTTCTAAATTTAACTTAATAAATTTCTGGCACAGTTGAAGAAAAACTTTTTGTGTTTTACCTTGCCAGTCTTGCTTCTAAGAATTTTCTTCAGCTTGAATTTATCAACATGAACAAATGTTTACATAGTTTAAGAAATGAAACAAGTAATCTAGAGTGGTGTCCTTCCTCTAATGCTCCTAATTCATATGTATGTTGCAGCAAACAAAATTAAAATAAATCTCTTCAGTTCCAAATGATTTGAAGTAGATGCTGTTTTTCACAGTTTTTGGACCAAAGATTTTCACGCTGACTTTGGGCTTGCTTCATGCTGATGTAAGTGACCACAGAATGTCACAAGCCCTCAAGATATGCAAGTCCAAAAGATTTATTCAGATGACCTGCAGTGCAGATAGGGGCAGAGCTGGTAAGGGTTTTTGTACATTGATAATGCAAAACAAGCACCAGACTAATGCGAATTACTGTCACTCAGAATATCAGCCTTTTATTCCAGGGCCTGAGCTTATAACAAATATTCAAAAGAATCTAGCATTGTCATTCATGTGAGAAATTGAGTGTAAATTTTTGGAAAGAAAGATCCTACTAGTGAAATATTAAATTGCACAGTTAGTTCAGAAATGTTTCTAGAGCTGATAATTTAAGTGTTCCTCCTGGCTTTACTTAAGCCAGTCTTGACAGCTATGTGTTATGAAGGAAAGCCAGGTTTGAGAGAACTACTTAGAGCAGTTTTCTCCCTTTAATTGCTACTTGTGTCAAGGGCATGGAGAGTGAACTTTTCATGTGAACAGAGAATATAAGATGCATGTGAGAGTTGTAAATACTTCAATGCTGTAAGTTGGTCTGACTTACATTACAAGGAGGAGGACAGTTGAAGTGAATAGAAACAAAGCATAATGCACGAGTCAATAAAGTCTGTATCTCTTAAGAATTTGCTATTTTTATGTGTACTGCAGACATGTTAAAATAACAATTCTTTGCTGTGCATTCTTGTTCATGCCACACTCTTGGTCATCCTCTTTACCATCTGTGTAAATCTTCTATCCTAGCATCTATTTATCTTATTTAAATTTCTAGGGATTGAAGTTATTTCTGAGCTAAATTATCTAGCCTTTGTAACACCAGTTCTCTCAGATAGTTTGATACTTGTCAATGAAAAGTAGCTTTAACATCCATTGGTTAAACAGGCAGTGTGACAGGAGCACAGCACTCCCATCTGCTTTACAGACTCCACTGGTACCTTGGAAATGTTCTAATCATTTAACCTTTTGTACCTGTTTCCTCCTCCCCATCTCCCAATGGAAAAGCCTATTTGAAGTTTAGATTATGCTTTCTACAGTGCTATGACTTGCTAAGTCTTTTCCATTAAAGCAATGTGGTTTTTTTTATTTTTTTGTGTACAGGTACTTGGAACACCAAACGAAGATACGTGGCCTGGAGTTCACTCTTTACCCCATTTCAAACCAGGTAGGTTGAAGCACCCAGTTCCTCCAAATTGCCCTTCTGGAAGTACAAAACAGAGATAATTACATCCCTGACCACAAATGATCAAAATTACCTGATTGTGCAGTGTGTGAATAATGCACTTCTTCCAGCTACTTACTTTTTATTGTGCCCAGGGTGGGAGGTTTTCCTTCATTTAATTTCTTCCCTTTCTTTTTTGTTTTCTTCTGTTTGTTACAGCATGAGCCCTGACCTGCTTGCATTCCTCAGCCACTGAGTATTGTACCTTTCAGATTGCTAGTGTGCTGATTCTCTAGTCAGGATTACTTTTCCAGCAGAGCACACCAAACTTTGATGAATACTAAAGGAAACTGAAGAGTAGAGAAAAGAAATTGTGAAAGCTGAAGTTATTACTAGATCATCTATTAGTATTTTTCTGCAAAGATACTAATTTCAGTTTTTTAATATGTGTTGTATTTGCAGTTGGCATACTCTATAACCATCCTTATAAAACTGTTTCTCCATCTGATACCTTTTTGTGAGAGGGAACAGTTTATCTCCTAGAGAGCAGGAGGATGTGGTCAGCTTCATTATGCTATATATGTATGCATGTTTATGTATGTAATATATATATATATATA